>ML788351.1:397485-425346 GCA_009831015.1 Picea engelmannii | reverse complement strand
AAATGATGGAAGTTTCATCATGCTCCCTAATAAATATGGGACTATGGTCGTGATTCCTCGAGAGAATAGAAATCCCATATCATTTAAGAAGAATGAAAATAAAGAAATGAAAAATTATATTGATGACGGGATTGGAAATTATGATATTCTTATTACATAACAAATAAACCCTCTTAAGCAAGTTGAAGAAAATTATTTCCAAGGTTTTTGGAAAATGTCATTTAATGGTGCTTGTTCTAAGTATGGAAATGGAGTTGGTATAGTTTTTAAAATTCTTCAGTATGGTACCTATCCACATGCCATTAGATTGGAATTTAAATTTACCAATAATGAATATGAACATGAAGAATTTATACAAGGAATGATTCTTTCTCTCCAGATGAGAGTAAAACATTTGGTGGTAACATGTGACTCTGAGTTGGCTATAAATCATAGCAATAAAAAGTATAGAATCAAGAAGTAAAAAATAAAACATTATGCAAGAAGAGCATGTGAACTCATGGATTCTTTTAATTCTTTCAATATATATTTAATTCCTTGATAAAATAAACAAAAATTTGATTCATTCGTAGTAGTGGAATCTCTTTTTAATTTAGATGATTCTCAAAATCAAAGTACAATTCATGTTAGAATAATTTTTCATCCTTCAATATTGTTGGCACCCAGATTTTTGGGTTTAGTTTTGTGCACGTGCACAAATGGAGTTGTGTGCACTCATTTCATAGTTTTGCACACCCATAAGTAAATGAGTGAGGAATGACATAGAGTGCACACCTGACCGAGTTTTTTCATTTGCACACCAAGCTTAAATAATACCAAGTACGCACTGGTTCGAGTTTTGTTAGTTGTGCCAGAAAACAAGAAGATGCTTGCCGAAATCAAGAAAGGAATAATTGGGAAATCACCCTGAGTGATTATTTCCAGCAACATAAAAAGACATGGGATGTCCAGAGAATGAGTTGGACAGGTAGTTAATATTTCCCTTGATGCAGAGACTTTACGTGGAGTATTGGTAGGCAACATAAGTGTGCGAGGTAGTTTTATCAGACAAACAAGTGGATTAGAGAAGAAAGAGATAGTTCTCCCCAACAAAGAAAGACATCAAAGGAAGCTTGAGCATCATGTTGAGGACTCAACACACCCTAAACATCTTATGTCAAATTTTACCTTTTGGGTACCACTTTATCTTTTTCACTGTCTAATTCTACTTCAGTATAAATATTGTTGCCTTTGCTTATCATCTTGTTTCTCTTTTAAGTATATTAAAGTCTACTTGAGAATTGCAAAAACACATAACTTAAAATACTAACATCTAAGTTAGAGAATTGATATTCAAACCTTTCCCTGACATGCTTACAAAATTCGGAATCGGGAAGGATTAAGCATGATATAAATCACTCGAGATAACCAAGGTCATCGAGTGTTGATATTCATCGGTGTCAACAAACAAAAGATGCTCTTTCGCAACAAGCATCACACAAAGATATCACCGACAACTGATTCCCTTCAACCTTGGTAAGGAGCAAAATGAGTAGGCGTTGAACAAATAGAGAAAAGATATCAACAATTGTCAACTTCCGAAACATTTTTGGTATCGTGGGTTTTTCACGGATGTTAACTCACAAGGAAGACACATGATAGGTTTATTTCTGAAATCCAACCCCCGATACCTTTTTGGCATCGATATTCCCAAGTTTACCTTAAAGAATTCGACTTGAACAAAGTATTGATTCCGACCATTACCCGTTATCTAAGTTCTCGATCTTTAGTACCATGTATCCCGAGTCAGTGGTGCCATGTCAGTACCATATGATGAAATCGATCGACGTTGGAGGTTTTTCATAGAAGGAAATCAATGAAGAAACAAAGCAAATCGGAGCAACACTAAGTATAAAATTGGGGATAAATTACAAGAAAATGTGGACAAAGAACAAATTATACACATGCCAAGAGAGGAAATGATGCATTCAACTATTATAACCAGAGCCCGTTCATCAAAATATTGAGACTTTATATATTAGATTGTCATCAAGATCAGGTTACATATAGTAGAAACTATCTACACCTTTTGTCCAGCCAACCCAGTTACATTAAGAAAATGAAGATCTCCTTACAAAAAATGGAAAATTGTCAAAGTTCTGTGTCACGCCTGAAAATGAAAAATACAGTTCGCTAATCATGCCTCTTCTGCATGTGAAATTTCTCCCCAGATGCCTCGCACTCCTGGAGGTGTTGTCATATTTTGTTTTCCCATACCCTTTGAGCTTCCCACAACTGCATGATCATATCTTATGCTTCCCGAAGATACCACTTGAGCTAGGTTGCATTCCATTCATGGCCTTGAGGTGCTGACACCTCAAGGGTCTTTTCCGCCAACTGTTGTCGTAGTTCTCTACTTTCCTAGTAGAGTCTAGCTATGTTGAGTTATGTCTTCTCTAGCTACTGACTAGGTGCTCGAACATTAGAACCCAAGGCTTCTGTCCTTCTCATTTGGTTCCCACTTCCTTGACTTATGGTTTTAACAGGCTCTAGCTGGATAGCGTGCATTAGGAATTCCTCGGCGGTTGATTGTGCATGTGACTCAATTGAGATTTTTTTTTTCTCTCCCACTTATTTATTCTTCCTGGGACTTCCTCTCCTCTTCAGTATCTACTATTGAGGAAGCGTGACTTCCACCTTGTGCACTTCCAACGTAACTTCTTCCACTTCGAGCTTTGCACGGGGTGATACCATTGTTTCTGTGTGAAGGTTGAAATCTCCCTTTGAAGCCTTGAGAACACCTGCTACTAATAAGAATGATTCCTAGGCATTTTGTGGCTCAGGTCGCATGATTTGGCTGCCTCGCAGGCCCAGTCTTGCATTCTAAGGAGTCCCCATGGTGCGACAACATATCTACCATGTGCGTGGAGGATTTTACAAAGGCCCAAAATGAAGAAGTTGATTGAATTTATCTCACGAGACGAGTCACCTATGGTTCATAAGCTCAACTGGTAATTAGAACACATCCATAACATCCATAATTTATAATAGAGCAGGGTAGTGAGATGAAACGTGTCAAGGAACATTGAATTCCTTGTGACAGGATGTTTTAAAGAATTATTGTGTCACATCCGTGTGACGGGTATGATCTGTGGCGTGTGAGATACAATCGATAACACTTGAGGAGGATGGGTGGTACGATCATCTCAATTCCTTTTAATTCCCCAAGCCTCCATAATGAGCTAATGATGGTTGATGCACTTACTGATGCAACTACTATTTGAGCAACCTGCCTTGACCTGAAGCATTTAATGAATTCCCTTATGAAAATATCTGATATTTTTGGAACTTACTCGTACTTTTGGCACATGTTAAACTCTGACATCCTTTCCCAATCCCAAGGGCAAACCGACCACTGGCGTGACTTTGAATCTCATGTTTTTTGTACATGATTTATCATGATGTGACACGCAGATATAACCCACCCTAAATGAAGAAAAATGGCGGCACTAACAGAGACAGTTTAGGTAATCCAAAAGGTTGCACAGATCACATAAGTATCAAACAACCAGACTTAGTGGGATTTACATGTATGCATCAGTTTGTTTTCCTCCCACTTACGCTTTTCATATATTTTGCTGAGTATTCTTTTGTAAGCAATTTATAAATGATTTTAATTATGATGTGCAAGAAATATCCCTCCGACTATCAAGAAAAATTGGCTTCGTAACTTCGCTGAGAAATCCAAGAGAAACTTAATCCAAAGATCAACAATTGATGAAGGATATCAGACTCCTCGAGTTTGGCACCCCCGATGACTTCGTTGACTTGTGTGACATAGTCAAATATCATACCAAGCAAGATTCATTATGGGTCAAAGATATAGCGAAGGTGATCGAAACTGCACCCGGACAAGTGCAACGATTTATGGAACATCCGATTAGAGCTCGAACTATGCTAAAACAGTTCAACACTAGTCTGGTGAAGTATCGGGCGTATGTGGTGGAGGGAAGAAGAATTTATGCAAATCCAATGGAACAACACAAATTTCCATGGGCCCAAACCTGTGAGGCATTATTCATCATTTGGTCGAAGTATGAGAAAATTCACCCTTTCAAAGGGATATCTTGAGATGACTATTGGAAAAAATTTAGGAGAGAATGGCATGTGGCGAGTTTTTTTTTTTAACTGCACTTTAGCCGTTATTTTTAGTTAATTTTACATTATAAATAAGAGAATCGACTGATCAATGAAAGGTCGATGGTTGATGCAAGAAACTCTTTTTTTTTAAATAACTATTTCTGATCTAGATTTAATTAAGAAGTCCTTTTGGACCAGAGATGAAGTTATATTTTCATCAAATTGCCTGTGTAATTGGACGTGAGAATAAATATTTCCTATCTCGTCTCATGAATGATGTGGTAATGAGTAAGAGAAATTAAATCTATTGTCAAGTTATCTGGTGCAATGTTTTGTTTCTCTCTACTTTAATGATGAAGATGAATAATTGTGTTATCATGTGATGGATGATTAAGTGGGTGGATTATTTTTCTTTCCTTTGTTTCATCACATATGTTTTCTCTTTCTGGTATTTAGTATCTCAGACAGTAATTGGATTCTCCCCTGGTTAATTTATTATTACTAGGAATCTGGTATAGAATTGTCGTTTGCATGCTTGAGTAGCGGGTTATCCCAAGATCAACCTCTTCTCCAGTAGTTAAACTTATTTCTATTTTGTCACCAAGTTGGTTTATACTGGCTTACAATCTTACTTTGGTCCTAGCTAAGAGAAAACACAAAAAGAGAAAGTCCCAACTGAAGGAAACACCTTCACAAGAAAATGAAATCCCATTGATTAATTGGTCAGATTGCAAGATCTGGAGAACCATTCCACTATTAAATGTTGCAGAGTCTAATTTGGCCTCAGTGGCAGGTTTAGTTCCTACTATTGAACTAAAGGGATTTAATACCCATCAACAGAATTGGCGCTAGAAGGAGGGCCTGAGAATGAATGGATAAATACATATTTTTCGTAGTACTTCAAACAGCCTATAGATTCAAAACATACCACATGCATGGTGTTACCCATGATTTTGGTCATCATGATGGTGTATTAATGATGGTGTACTCAGGTTCTTCATAAGAACTTTCTCCTGAGAAAAGTTACTTTCATCTCTTCCCAGAAAACTCACTTTTGAAGAAGGTTTGCAAGTTGCTAATATATTAGGGTGCGAGAATGAACCATTCTCACAGGCTGCCTTAAGCCAAGGTGCAAACTTCTCGCACTGTGTTGAATAGCTAGGGTGAGAACTCATTCTAAAGCTTGGAAAAAGATGAATTCTCGATGTTTCTAGAAGGGAATCTTCTAGAAGAATGGGTTGGCATTCGAATGGTTATCCTTGTACTGGATTCCCTAATATTGTGGGATCATTCTTATCCAAGTAAGCATCTCATTCTCTCCTATATATTGAGGGAATTCTCATGGAAAAGGTTAAGCAAGATTCATTGGAGAATTGGTGAAAGAATTGTGTGAAGGACTTAGTTTGAACAATAGCTTGGAGACCCTAGCAAGTTTATCAAGAGGTTTTGATCTTCTTCATACAAGGATTGAGCAAGTGTGTGTGTTGGAGCTAAGAGCCATCGAAAGGAAGCTTGTGACATCAAGGAAATAAAGTTGTAATCTTTACTTTCAATCAATATGATACAGTGGCATGTCCCTTTCCCATAAAGCTATTCTCACTTTATTGTGTAATTCCTTGATCATACACATAAGTTGACAGTTGAATATATTTTGCTATCTTCACTTTGGTTGGTTTGTGTTGTCTTGGTCTTGACCTCATGAGAGCACCAGAGCAAAGTAGGAGCAACAGACCCTAGGAAGCGATACTAATGTATGTTACTTGTTCCTTCCTACTAGTTAATTCAATGGTCAAAACTTAGGGAAAGAGTCATGTCTTGTCCTATTTTTTTCTAGATCCAGGTAGATCTAGGGAGATCTATTAGTGTCTGCACCTACCGATTAGTTCGATAACAAAATTGGTGACTCCACTGGGGAGCCATTCCATTTTCTTTGTGGCTTTTGGTATTTTTCGTGGCCATTTTCTCTTGTTTTACTTTTCTCCTTTCATATCAATCTCTGAGTCTTTAGGATACCCTGATAAATTCTCTGGGTCCAGAGGCCTCTTTAAATTTTGTGTCTTTTTTCAAAAATTTGCTTGGTTTCAGAGGTTCTCGCACTGCACTCCATAGTAGCCTGTGAGAACATACTGAGTTCACACCCTATCTTTAGGTTCAGTGCGAGGTTCTCGCACTCTGCTCAAGGGCCACCTGCGAGAATCACTAATTCTCACACTCTGTAATATTTCCAGCCTGCGAACTCATTTTTTCAAACTTTTGGATTTTAGTTTTGGCATCTTCAACTGCCCAGATCAATCTAGGTGCCTCATAAGAGTTTCTTGGACCATTGATTGATGTTCTTCTTGTCTTCATTTTCGTGCATGAACAGTATTAGGATTTCAAAGGCTCTTCTTGTCACTTATGTCTTGACTTTCGTTTCTTGACTTTTCTTGGCATAACTATACTCTCTAATTTTGAAATCTGAGTGTGCTTGTTTGGTTAAGGATCAACGATCGGTTGAAAGTTGAGTTTCTTGGTCTTTATCATTTGCCCATTGTTTGAAAGACCATTTTTCTTATGTGATTGAAAAGACTAGATTGGTTTTCTTCTTATTTTTGTTTTCATTGAAAGAGTGGTTTGCATTTTTTATCATTGCTTGTTCATTGATTTTTTATTTTCTGCACTCTCACCATCAGGGTGTATGTCCTTTTTGAAAAGTGAACAAACATTTTTCTTTCAAAAAATCATTTTCGTTTTTGAAAACATTGAAAATCAATTGTTGTAATTATTGAAAAAGAAACAATAGAGAATTGTTATTGATACGTGATTTGTTGCATTTGCATTTTAAAGGAAATTGTGTTTTGTAGTTCACAGCTTGATTTGGAAAACTTCTCTCTCCCTCCCATACATAAGATTCATTGAACGAAAATCGATATATTTTTTCATTCTCATCCATGCATCGTTGGGTCAGAGTCATAAAACATAAGTTTCATCTCCGTTTCCTTTGAGTAAAAAACAACTCTTAATAACATTGCACAATTGTAAAATTTACCTAGTAACTCTTTTCTAGGGCTCTATTACACCAACATTTAGCTAGGCTAGTGCTTTGGAGTAGGAAGAGAGATACACTCTCCAAAGAACAAAACACACAATAACATCTTGTGTTAGGGAGTGTTAAATTCCATTTGTAATATCTTGTCCTGGGAAGCCCTTCTCACACAAGGGTCAAACACGAGGTCGCATTGAGACTGGCAGAGTTACTCACCCTGCTTTGTTGTTCTTGGTGTAGATATTGCACGTATTATGGGGGTCAGTTGAGGGTATACCCACAATGATGAGTGGAAGACTTTCAAGTTGATTTCGGGCTAGATACCCTACCCTTGCGTGTGGATCAAACTGTCGATTGTTTCCTCAGGCATCATTGTAGTGATTGGTAACCTTAGTGGCCTATCTCTTTAGGGTCTTTACACAAGGTGACTGTGGAGGGGAAAGTCTTCATGGTACCTGAAATCGACGTTGGCCAAACTCACTCGGGCTCCTTGGAGGGTATACCCACGATTATGTGTGGGAGCTTGCACCAAGGTGTAAGTCCATTAAGAAGGTTGTCAACATAAATTTTCCACCCTATCTCAACCCCTTCTTACATTGTTCCTGTGACATTGGATTTCATCACCAACTAGTGTGCTCATTGTAAGAAGGTTTTGTTTGTTTGCTTGCTTCCTAGTTTTTTAGCGTGTGCTGCTTATTTTCCCTAGTAGACTCTAGGTTGGATTTTTTTTTAATGGCATCAGTTCCTAGAATGACCAATGAAGGAACCCCTGCTCTAGGGGAAGATTTTTTTTTTCCTTCTTATGGAAACATTGGTCCTCCTCACTTCGCTACTTTGAGCCTTCCGGGTCTCACTATTGGATTACCGGTATGGTTGTTTTCCACTCAGGTAATCCCGAATGCAGTTAGTGCTTTAGTCACATGCAGTTCCCCCCAAGAGAATCAACCTCATGTTGATCCTTCACCTTCTTCACCAGTAAGGTATTCTTTGCCTTCTTCCCTTGCAATGTCGCCTTCCGTTTCATCTTCTTCGTTGAGTGAAAGTTCTGAAGCTAGTAACCCGGTGAATAAAAAGACAAAGAAAAGAAAGATTAATAAGAAGAAAGATAAGCGAGGATCCAAACTTCTGACCGCTGTCAAACATGTTGGAAAACAACCATTTACTGTTAATCATGCTGGAAGTGTTGATGATGTCAATATTTCCCAAACAACTCATAAGCCCAAGTACCCTTGCAGGCTTTGTAAGGAATGCCCTGGTCTATCCAAGGTTATAGAAGTATGGTCTACACACCCTGACCAACCCATGTCATCAGCCTCTGAACAACAAACTGATGACCTCCCGTCAACTAGTCATGATATGGTTGGGAAGAATAAAAGTAGAGTCAAGTTCCCATGCATGTTATGCAAAGGGAGTCATCTAACTCATCTTTTCCCTCATATCGACAAAGCCTTGAAATTACTGGAAGACATGACTATTTCATAGCCTCAACTCCCAGCCGCTTATCGCAAGCTTTCTCTCAACCCACCTGTAGTTGATGGAATGATCACTCCGGTCCCTTCACCGGTCAATCTGGTTGATCATGTCGTCAATCTAGTCACGTCCTTAGTTGAACCAATTGACAAAGTGGTTTATTTGATGCCATCCTTGGTCGATCCCACTCTCCCATTAGAGAGTGTCACCCAAGTGGTCGATCCATTTACACCTGTCGACCCCATTCTCCCCTTGGAGAATGAAGCTCAAGTGGTCGATCTGATCTCTCCATCGGTCGATCCTACTCTCCCAATAGAGAGAAAACTTGATATCTCCCATGTTTTTCTCATTAATACAGAATCTCCCATGCCGAGGGTTATTCCTCCTTTTCCCATAGGACCCCCTCCAAGTAATGAGGCCATCTATTTTGATTGGGGTGTGCTAACTAGACCTCGTCTTCCCTCTCACATTCCTTTCTAGATTACAGTACAGGTTTTTGGTTGAGACATTCCTCAGACACTGATAGATGAAGGTTCATCTGTTAGTATTTTGTCCTCTTTTTCTTGGCAAGCTTTGGGTTGTCCTCCACTTGTGTCGGTTACGCAAAATTTGTTATCTTTTAACAGAAGAACTAGTCAACCTTTAGGGACCCTTCCTCAGTTTCCTGTAAATTTGGGAGGGAAAACTGTCTTTATTGATGTCATGGTAGTCCAAGATCCCTTGGATTTCTCTTTACTCATTGGGAGAGATTATGTCTATGCCATGAAAGCTATTGTGTCTACTCTTTTTCATGTGATATCTTTCCCTCATGATGGATGGGTTGTGACTGTTGATCAACTTTCATTCATTGACCACACCTAGATTGCCTCCCTGAATGGTTCTTATATGAAGATGGTATCATCCCCGCCACAGGTCAATTATGTGGCGTTGTCTCCCATGACTTCAACTTCTGATGACTTAGATTCAATAGTTGACACAGTGATCTCTTCGATAGGGTTGCTAGAGCTTGATCTCTTTACTCCTGTTGTGACCCTCAACATGGTGTCCTTCCAGTGAAGACCTCTTAGAAGCCATGACTGACTTTTGTCCCTTGACATGGTCTCCTTCTGGAGAATTTCCCTCTTGGTATCCATGATCAAGAAGACTTCGAGGATATCTTTTGTGTCTCTGAGGCAACCTTGTTAAAAAATGAAACAAAGGTCTTTGAGCATGGTTTTTTGATTTCAAGATCATTAATAAATGAAACCACTTCTAAGGATAGTTTTTCGTCTCTGTGGAAACCTCGTTAAAAAATGAAACAAAGGTTATGAGCATAGTTCTTGTTTCTATGTCAAGCTCATTAAAAAATGCAATAGTTTTCCCCCTCTCTATTTGAGTCAAGTCCTCCGTCTAGTATTTGAAGCTTCATTTCCTCAGCCTTTGTCGTTGGATGAAACGAAGCTTGGGGGGAAATACTTATAGCCTCTGGACTTCATGCTGAAGTAGAGCCTCTAGTTTCTTAAGCTAGGGGATAAGTACCAACCTTCCATGTGTTATGCATTGGGAAGTCGCAAGAATGGTTTTCTATGGTTCAAGATTGTGTAAAAATGAAACCACTTATCTCAAGCATAGTTCCCTCTGGTTCAATCTTACATAAAAATGAAACCAGGTCCAAGCATAGTTTTGTTTTGTTTTAAATCTTGCATACAAATGAAAACAATCCCGAGCTTAGTCTTTGTTCTTTCTCATGCTTGTAAATACATGAGCATAAGTTATCGAGATTAGTCTTTGTTATTTCTCATGCTTGTAAATCAATGAGAATCTAACCGAGTATAATTTTAGCACTTTTTCTGACTCGTAAAGGTTATACGAAAAAGGAACCCCCTAGAGTTCCCTTTAAGCTCTTTTTAGACTCTCTAAACATGAAAAGATTGCCGAGCGACCTTGTTCTCTTCATGCTTGTTAAAGTATTTGAAAAAAACATCTATTGAGTGATAGTTTATCTCTTTTTCAGTCTCATCAGACTATTTTACGAAAAAGGAACTGAGAGAGTTCTCTTTTAAGTGTTTTTCCAGACTCTATAATCATGAAAAACCTTTGATTTTTCTATCTTTGGACTCGTTAAACAAACATCGACAGACCCGTAATGGGACTGAACCACTCCTTCTTAGGGTTCATTAAACATACTCCGAAGGACTTATCTGAAGGATAAGCTTATATCAACAAGCATATGTTATCCTCCTCAAGCTTGTGTAAAAATAAAGAGGTACTCGCCAAAAATGGTGGGGGGGAATTTGGGAAAGGGATATTTTATCGTCTTCATATTGATTGGAAGTAAGTGTCGCTCTTGAACATGACACCCCCTATTCATTATATTTGAAGCCGGTTTGGGAGATCCATTGGTCTCCTATTCAACATGCTAGAAGTTCATTACCTGTGTTGTCTTTGAGTCAATGCTTCCAAATCATTAGTCGTGTCATTCATATGTTCAAGAGAAGTCCATCTAAAACGTCTATTGAGTTGGCCATCTACAGTTGTCCATTCTCTCTGTGTCGGCCTTCCCTGTGTCCAGTTCAATTTGCATCATAGTTTGTTCCACCTTCAAAATCTGTTACTCATTTTGTGTCATTGATGGGGGATACATCAAGGCCCTCCTGTGAAAAGTTTTGTTCTGTCGACTTCAGATCATTATCCAGAATCAAGACTTAGAAATTTTTGGTACCTTGGAACTTGCATGCCTCAATGGCAAGTTTCCTCTCTTTCGACAGTGGGTTTACATCATCGACCCCTAATCAAAAGATTCCATTGACTGTTCAAATTCAACTCACTCATTCACACTTGATGGATTGTACTAGAGTACCTTGGGAGTCATTGACATCAGTGGTGATTTTCATCACACTTGTTAATGGTTTTCATCAATGACCGGTAATCAAGTGGTTTCTGCCATGTTCAACTTCAACAAATGTAATCACATGGTTAGATTTGTACTTTTGGGCAATGATATTGAATACCTTGGATATCATCTCTTTGTTTAGGTTGCAATGGAGTATGCATAATTGGTGACACATAGATCCACTGTGTATGTCTCGTAGCTATGTCATCTTAATTTGAAATTCTTTCGCATAGATCCACAATGTATTCCTAGTGGCTATGCTATATTTTGATGCCATGGATCCACAGTGTATGATTGCTGGCCATGACCCATGTCTACAATGTCATTAGTATATGATCTAAGTATGGGAATGCCTACCTCAAAATTAAAATATATAATATTCTGCAGATGCTTGGTTGTTCGCAGGTTTCCAATTAGGTGTGCTCCTGGTTTCCGACACACACATGGAGTTTAGAAAGTCTTTCGGCTGTCACTAATTCCAACCTCATACTTTGGGGGGCATTTTGTTACCCATGATTTTGGTCATCATGATGGTGTATTAATGATGGTGTACTCATTCTCTTCATAAGAACTTTCTCCTGAGAAAAGTTACTTTCATCTCTTCCCAAAAAACTCACTTTTAAAGAAGGTTCAGAGGCTGCTAATATATTAGGGTGCGAGAATGACCCATTCTCATAGGTTTCCTTAAGCCAGGGTGTGAACTTCTCACACTATGTTGAATATCTAGGGTGTGAACTCATTCTAAAGCTTGGAAAAAGATGAATTCTCGATGTTTCTTGAAGGGAATATTCTAGAAGAATGGGTTGGCATTCGAATGGTTATCCTTGTACTGGATTCCCTGATATTGTGGGATCATTCTTATCCAAGTAACCATCTCATTCTCTCCTATATATTGAGGGAATTCTCATGGAAAAGGTTAAGCAAGTTTCATTGGAGAATTGGTGAAAGAATTGTGTGAATGACTTAGCTCAAACAATAGCTTGGAGACCCTAGCAAGTCTATCAAGAGGTTTTGATATTCTTCATACAAGGATTGAGCAAGTGTGTGTGTTGGAGCCAAGAGACATCAAAAGGAATATTGCGACATCAAGGTAATAAGGTTGTAATCTTTACTTTCAATCAATATGATACAGTGGCATGTCCCTTTCCCATAAAGCTATTCTCACTTTATTGTGTAATTCCTTGATCATACACATAAGTTGACAGTTGAATATCTTTTGCTATCTTCACTTTGGTTGGTTTGTGTTGTCTTGGTCTTGACCTCACGAGAGCATCAGAGTGAAGCGGGAGAAACAGAGACCCTAGGAAGCGATACTAAGGTATGTTACTTGTTCCTTCCTACTAGTTAATACAATGGTCAAAACTTAGGGAAAGAGTCATGTCCTATCCTGTTTTGTTCTAGATCTAGGTGGATCTAGGGAGATCTGTTAGTGTCCACACCTACCGATTAGTCCAATAACACATGGCTAGTCATTCCCAAGATAACATACACATGTTGAGCACTCCTAAAAGGAGTAACTCACCAGGGTATAAGGAAGAAACTTTGTACCTTGACATACCTTACACTCTTCCTCATGAGGAATTAAATCAATTTAAAAGAATCATAAGAGCATATGCCTGACAGATTGGTGTGTTGTCCTTAGATATGATACTTCCTCGAAGAAAAATAGATAAGTAGACCAATGGTCGATACTCCCGACGAGGTTTTCATGCACACTGTACAAGAATTAATATATTTTTCAATAATCAAAATCCAATATCCTCTTGATTTGATACCCGAAACGCCAATCGATGACGTCTCTGAACTAGACAGTTTTTTGGAAGAGGAGGATTTTAACTCAAAATATGAAGATATGGAGGACAACAATGACCATAATGAAGAAAGAGGAAACCCACCACTAAAAAATCAACCTTGGTTGGCCAGAGATGTTTTGTCCCCCCCAGGACCAGTCCATAACCTTCCCCGACATCCATAGAAGTTACTTCCTAAGTTCGATCCCGAAACCTCATGATTTTTTGAAGATCATATCAAGAAATTTATACTAGCGATGAGGCTTATGAACGTCCAACATGAAGACATAGTTTGCAAGTTGTTCCCCTGCACTTTTGAGAACTCGACCTCCATGTGGTATTTTAACTTACGTATAGGATCCATAACTAGCTGGATAAAGTTTCAAAAAGATTTTCTAGATAAATTTGTAGAAGAGACTACTACGGGAGCTCCGATGGCTAAGTTGTTCACCGCCACCATGAGTTTGAAATAGAAGGTTAAATATTTCAATCAAATATTCACAACCATCTTAAACAAATTCCAGCCCGAAGAAAAACCAACTCAAGACTTGCAAATCGCAGTATATGCTAATGTGCTCCTAGTCTCTATTTCCATGTTTGTAAAGAGGGCGATCAAATGAACCTTAGCTGAGAATTTTGAAGAAGACAAAAGGATATAATTTCATATGAAAGGGTGTAAATAAGGAAAGGTCTCTTTAGTTAAGAAATAAGTTCAACCTCCTCCTAGAAGAGGACTCCTTCTGACTAGACCACCTGGGAAAAAAGTAGAATATAGTCCTGACAAGGGTAATAGAGACATAGAAGATCTATAACGCATGGTTAAGAAATTATCAAATGAGATCATAGACATGAAGAGAAACATAGGGGAAGGAAACTAAGGCCAAAGGCCCTATAATACTTTCTTTAAAAGAAACCCATCATTCAAAGCAATTGAACCTCCCCCAACTAACTTGAATATCGATCTAGGGAATGTTGCATCTAATTCTTTCTGTACCTATCACCAGGAAAACCACTCTGAAAGAGACTATCGTCAATGGGTGCATTCCATGAATTTGATGGCCAACCGGTTTTTATATGAGGTTTCCCTAACCGAACAACCAAGAAGTTCGGTTATGAATGTTTCTGACCAGGAAGAGATTGATGCACCAGAAGATACAACCATGCTAATATGGGATCATGACCTAATTATTCCTTCTAACGACCTATTTCAAGTTCAAGAAACACCTAGAGAGGTATCAGTTGTGAAAACTAGAAGTAAATGTCCACCTGTCTCGAAGGATCCCACTACCACTCAAACGTCAGGAGAAAGGTCAACTCCCAATCACGTGAAATAACCTTTCGCTCCCTCTAAGAACCCTATTATCATGCATACCCGAGAATAGACCAAATTGGAGTACACCATAGTTGAAGATCTGAAGAAGTTGAAGGCTAATATATCGGTCATGGACATGTGTAGAATCCCTCAGCAAAAATATTTCCTGTTACAAGCTATGAAATCAGTAGAAAACCTTGGGACAAGCAATGAACAACAAATAAATCTAACTTGCACAGATCTAGTTAATAAACCAACTGTGAATACCTGCTCAGAAGATAAGAAGAAAAAACATTTTGTCCCACCGTTCCTCTTAACGTTTGAAGTCTTCAACAAGAACCTCCACAATTGTTTGGTAGATTCAAGAGCATATTCCAATGTGATGCCCTTGTCTATTTGCAAAAAATTAAATGTCATTCCTCTCAAGAGTGATAAACATGTAATACAACTAGACATAACCCAGGTCAAAGTCATGGGTGAACTGAGAGATGTAATATCAGGATAGTGACACATCCTAAATTTGTGCAAGTGATTGACATCATTGTAGTAGACATCCCAAAGGCCTATGGGTTATTACTAAGTTGAGATTGGTTTGAGAAGTTAAATGGGTACTTTAGTACAAACTGGGCACACCTTTGGATACTGCTGAAGGGATACAATAATATGATCATAATCGATAGGGAGAGATACCTGAAACATACGGTCATTGATCTAGACACCCCAAACGAACCCTCATCCACAAATTTCCCTATCCTAGGCAATTATTCCTTTGATTTCTATTTTGGGAACTTCTTGATATAGATGTATATCAGTGGCCACCCACCTTTTCCAACTATCTTAAAATAGTTTTCTGACAATTTTGGCAATTTACTATTTTTAGCAATTTTAACTTCTGGGGCCATTTTGAGGGCCTAAATGAAGGTTTTTCGAGATCAAGCTCCTCAATGATAGCCGAAGGCATGATTGATCCACCAAAATAAATATCCTCGATGATACCTTTCCAATGGGCTATCACACATCTAAAACATAGATCTTATGCAAAAGTTACGACCCCAGGAAGTTGATGTACTAACTTACCCAAACAGGGCCCACATGACTTTTAGCACTTCATCTCCCACGGTTAGGTTTTTGGATGTCTAGGGTTTTTGTCATTCTTTCTTATTGTAAAAATTCCTTCAGAGCCTCATTGTAACCTTCTTCTTAGGAATGTGTGTTGTCGTCACATTTCTTCTCAGAGATAAGCTGCCACCATTCTAGCAAGCTTGTTTCCACTGCATTTTACAGTTTTAGCTTATTTCGTTATTGAATAGAAAACCAACTTTATTGTATCTCTATTATTTTGTTTTAAGTACCTATTAATAATCTATATTCATTTCTTTCTTCTCATAAAATATGGATCAGTGGTATCAGAGCGGTCTGCTCCTTATCATCTTAATGCATGTCCCAATGAGGTTGGAGTACAAGGAGTTGGGTCTCGAGCTTGTTTCTCTTGAGGAAAGAAGCTCTTGCATGCCCAAGTGACCTCCCATGGTAGGATAAAATAAATATGATGAGATAGGAGATCCTTTCAAACTATTGATTAAGGAATCCCTCACACAACAGAGGAACGAGATGATGGATAGTTTCACGCAAATCATTCGACGACTACCAACAGGCAACGCATCTTCTTCGAACAGAGGCACTGTCCCATTCAAGGTACAAATAAACTTTGATATTCCTATATTTGAAGGTTAGATAGACGCAGATGTTGTAGACAAGTGGTTAAATCTACTGGAAGGGTATTTTTCTATCCATAACTTTTCGAATAAAGAAAAGATTACTTTTGCGCTCCTCAAAGTCGTTCCCCATGTCAAAGATTGGTGGGAAATTTTCTATTAGAAAAATAAAACAGAGGAAACCTTATTATTTTCAGTCATGACCACCTGGGAATCCTTCATTGATGTTATTAAGGAACAATACTACCCTTCCAAAAGTTATGATGACCTGTATACAAAATGGACCACACTGCGGCAAGAAAGAGACTAAGTAGTGCTAGATTTCACAAATATCTTCCATACCTTGCACACCAAGTTGGGTATCAAATATTCAGAGTGACATATGGTGCTCAAGTATCATGGTGCTATGCATAGATACATACAAACTAAAATGGAATTTATGGACATCTCATCCTTGGGTGCAACCTACCGATATGCCATCAAAATTGAGTAGAAGCTCAAACAAAAGATGCGACAATTTGGGCCTGGGAACCCCTCACAACAAAAGCCAGGAAAGGGTGGCCCCAACCCACTGAAAAAAGGATAGAGAAAATATGGATAGCATCAGGACAACCAGTCCAAGCCATAAGCAAAGAAGGACACCGGAAAGACAAAGAAAGATACTGGGAACTGGTGGGACTTCCATAAGAGCCCTTGGCATAACACTATTGACTGCCACTCAAAGAAGCCACTGGTGGCTGAAGTGAAATCCTCTAAATCAGATGAATATTATGACTCTAATATAGAACCAGAGAGGGGAATATGGATCATTGATGTGGAACCCAGTGCCACCGTTGCTACCACCAAGCTCCAACCTGGTGAACTAGATGAGCTAGAAGAAGGAGAGTGCCTCTTCCATTAAAAGATGTGGGTAAAAGGCACCCTGCTGCACTTCATCATTGATAACGACAGCTAGAAGAACCTCATCTCAACAGAGGTCATCAAGCAGCTGTCCTTACCAACAATGTCGCACCCACAACTGTACACCATTGGATGGCTCCACCAAGGAAGCGATCTCTGCGTCAGCCAACAGTGTCGATTGTCGTACGACATCAATCCCTTCAAAGATGAGGTATTGTGTGATGTTATTTTGGGCCAACCTTATTTATGTAAACGTCATGATGTATATGAGTCTAGGCCTTGCAGTGTTATTATTACTTTGAACAGGAAATTGTACAGGATACCCGAGGAAGTCCCACCTAGTGATATTTCCTTGATCTCTGCTAAGAAATGCAGGAAGGTCATCTCTCAGACAGGGAAGTTTGCCTTCTTCATGATTCTCTCTCAGAATAAGTGAAAGATCATAACCACATCCAGGGTCTCTGTGGCCGACCTCTCCACATAACAAAAGAAAGTAGATAAGGTCGTGGAAGAATACTCGTATATCTTCTCCTCACCTATAGGGGTACCTCTACACTGCCAGGTCAAGCACCCCATCGATCTGACCCCTGATGCACTACTACCCAATGGGTTAGTCTATTGTCACTCTTTTTTAGACAATGAGGAGATCAAGCAATAGATCTAAGAACTACTCCACAAGGGGCACATCCTCCCCATCTCATCACCTTGTGGGAGCCCAATCATGTTGGTACAGAAGAAAGATGGGACCTGGTGACTTTGTATTGATTACCAAGCTCTGAATAAAATCACAGTCATAAACTAGTACCTAATTCCCCAAATCGATGACCTCCTGGATAAAATCATGGGGGAAAAATACTTCAGTAAGATTGATCTAAAGTTTGTCTACAACCAGGTCCCAATAGAACATATAGATGTATGGAGGACCACCTTCAATTCAAAGGAAGGCCTTTTTGAATGGTTGGTCATGCCCTTTGGTTTGACAAATGCTCCAGCCACTTTCATGAGGATGATGGATGATCTCCTGCAACCATTCACCGATACTTTTGCAGTGGTGTACCTGGATGACATTGTAATTTCCAACAAGACTTGGGCTGAACACTTGCAAAATATTCAACAGGTTCTGCACACCCTACAGCAGTACAAGCTATACTCCAACTTGGAAAAATTCCCATTTGTCATGGACAAGGTCCATTACCTGGGCTACATGATTGATCAACATGGCATACATGTGGATCCAGTCAAGATCCAAGTCATCCATGACTGGACAGCCCCAACAACACTCACTGAGCTTCAAATCTTGTTGGGCCTTGCCAATTTCTACCACAGGTTTTTGTTGGGTTTCTCCCATATTTCATGGGCCCTCAGCCAAATAAACAGGGGTGGTGGTAAGGAGAAATTTGTGTGGGGCCAGTCCCAACAACAAGCATTCCATTATTTGAAGTAGTGCTTGTGCTCAACTCCAGTACTATCACTACTAGACCTACAACATCCTTTTGAGATCAAGACAGATGCTTCAAACTATGCTTTGGGTGTCGTTCTCACTCATCACAACCACCCTGTGGCCTATCATAGTGATACACTGTCAGATACTATTCGTAATTACCCTACTTATGACAAATAAATGTACTCCATTGTGAAATCATGCTGGTAGTGGAGACATTACATTCTTGGGAAGGAGACATTCATCCACACTGATCACAAGCCACTGCAATTCATGCATACATAGAGAAAATTCCAAAATGACCGCCATCAAAAGTGGTCCACATACTTGTAGCAATTCCACCTCAACATCAAGTATAAAATAGGAAGTACCAATCGCGATGATGATTTCCTCAGCAGACCGCCAGTCGTGGCACTCACCACGGTGCTAGAATACTTTGGCCATGAGACATATGGATGGCCCCAACTCTATGAGACAGACCCTGACTTCGCCACCACCTACCAAATGTTGGGTGCAAATGTAGTTGTCAATAATTTCCATCTTTAGGATGGGTTGTTGTGTCGTTTGGGACATATATGTGTTCCACCAAGTGAGCGAGCGAAGATTATATGGGAATCCTACTACAGTCAGGTGGCAATACACTTTGGCATTGAAAATACAATAGTGATGCTACAAAAACATTTCTACTGGTCGAAAATTTGACAGGAAGTCCGCAAGTATATCAGGTCTTTCATTGCCTACGCTATTGCCAAACCAAACACTATGAAACAAGGGTTGTACACCCCTCTTCCTACTCCTGATAGGCCATGAGAATCCATCACAATGGACTACATGTCGGGCCTCCTATCCACCAAGTGGGGAAATGAATATGTTTTTGTGGTTGTTGATCACTTTTCTAAGATGGCGATTCTGGTTGCCTAGAAGAAGAGCATCACAGCAGAGGCCACTGCTAATCTCTTCTTTTAATGAGTCTGGGTACATTTTGCAATCCTACAAACCATTGTATCAGATCGGGATAGTCAATTTCTCAGCACATTTTGGTCGAGCCTCTGGTAACTGCTGGACACCAAGCTCACCAAATCCACGACCTTCCACCCCCAGATAGATGGTCAAACCGAGGTTGTAAATCGAATGATTGTGCATATCCTTTGCATGTATAGTTCAAATAACCCTCATACATGGGATGAGATCCTTACCTATGTCCATCATAGCTACAACTGATCCCTACATAGCTCAATTGAACACAACCCCTTTCAAGTGGGGTTGGGATTCCAATAATTGGGACCCATAGATGTTGCACTTCCCCTTGCGGTCACCTTGACTGACTCATCTCCTGCTCCAACTAAAGCTGACAAAGCCACCTGTTTCATTGAGTGGATATAGAGAATCCACCAATAGGTTCAAGATATCCTACAGAAGTCCAATGACAAGTACAAACAACGCCATGATCAACATCAGGTGCCACATAAGTTTCAGGTGGGCGACAAAGTTTGGTTTCACTTGTAGAAACAACGTATTACAGGACCCCATCGGAAGATTTGCCCACTCCCTTATAGGACATACACTATCACCAAGTCCATGGGGGATAATTCTTTTGAGCTCAACATTCCTCCTTTCCTTGGTCTGCACCCAGTGTTCAACGTGGATCTCCTTTGCCCTTATTTCCCACCATTATTGGACACCTCAGAAGTAGCAAAACAACTGACACCAAAAAATCTCAACACTGATTACCTACAATAAGAATCCAATGATCAGATTGTGGATAGACAGATCAAGGGCACTCGACAACAAAGGATCCAAATTTATCGAGTCGTCAAAGCAGCGCAGCTCCTGCACCAAGGCAAGTGGCTCACTCAGGGCCAAATTCAGCAAAAAATTCCTCATCTAATAAGGGACCTCAATGCAATGGATACCATTGCTTCATAATGAGGGAGGATTGATGCAAATAGATATCAGTGGCCACCCACCTTTTCCAACTGGCTCAAAACAGTTTTCTGACAATTTTGGCAATTTACTATTTTTAGCAGTTTTAACTTCAGGGGCCATTTTGAGGGCCTAAATGAAGTTTTTTCGGGATGGATCTCCTCAATGGAAGTTGAAGGAAACATTGAGCCCCAAAATGAATCTCCTCGACGATACCTTTCCAATAGGATATCACACGCCTAAAATGGAGATCGTATGAAAAAGTTATGACCCCGGGAAGTTGATGTACTAACTTACCCAAACGGGGCCCACATGACTTTTGGCACTTCATCTCCCAGGGTTAGGTTTTTGGATGTCTATGGTTTTTATCCTTCTTTCTTATTGTAAAAATTCCTTCAGAGCCTCATTGTAACCTTCTTCTTGCGAATGCACACTGCCGTCACATCTCTTCTCAGAGATAAGCTGTCACCATTCCAACAAGCTTGTTTCCGCTACATTTTACAATTTCAACTTATTTTGTTATTGAATAGAAAACCAATTTTACTGTATATCTGTTATTTTGTGTTAAGCACCTATTAATAATCTGTATTCATTTCATTCTTCTCATAAAATCTAGATCACTTCTCCCCTCTTCCATCTGATGTCCCTCTCACTCAAAACTATGAAATGGTCTTTCAAGATAAATTATCGATATCGACAGAGGAAACCCTCTTCTATGAAGAACCTATGCTATAAATCACTGAAAAAAAAATAGTAGGGAAAGAAAGAAAAAGGAGGGAAGAAACGCTTAAATTTATCTCACAAATTTGGACCATATATTTCGATGGATCTAAATCATAGGAAGGATCAAGGGAAGGGTGCACCCTCATTGATCCAAAAGGTAAACACCATTTCCTATCCTGTAGACTAGAATTTGAATGCACCAATAACACTGCCGAGTATGAAGCTCTAGTACAGGGGTTAAATAAAGCCATAGACTTAAACATCAAAGAATTGATGGTTTTCAGAGACTCATATATTATCGTTAGACAAGTAAGGAATACTATACATTTCAATTCCTCGCACCTAAATAATTATCAACAGGAAGTGCATAGGTTAATAGAGAATTTTGAAAGTTTCAATATCACCGCAATCCCCAGAGAAAAGAATATCCTTGCCTCCTGATTCACTGTGGAACTACTCTACAAACCATTAGTGCGTAACAACATTTCTAATTGGAAAGTCTTTGAAGGAGATGAATAGATCATAAACTTTCTGACTAACCAAGATAATTTCAGAGACTTACCTATTGACGATGAAGTATTCCAAGAACAATCAGAAGGAGTTGATCCTTAGACAGGTCAACCTTTTGACAAATCAAAGTCTCACACAATTGCGAAAGGGATAGCTAACTTGGAGAATATTTTTGACCTAAAGGAACGATTTAAGGGGCCTAAAAATGAAAAGACCGGTAGCTCCTGCCCCCTGCATGAAACTATAAATATCGGAACCCCAAAAAACCCAAATAATGTGAATATCGACAAAACTATATTTAAAGAGTAAATAAAGGATTACCTCAAATTGTTCAGACAATACCAAGATGTATTTTCATGGTCCTATCGATATCTAAAAACTTATGATACCCACATCATTCAATGCACTATCCCATTAAGATGCGAAGTGAAACCCTTCCAATACAATTTCTAAAAGTATAACCCATCCCTGAAACCTCTCATGTATTAGGAATTGAAGAAACTTTTGGATGCCAAAATCATCTTCTAGGTTATACATTCTGCATGGGTAGAAAATTTAGTTCCTGTGAGGAAAAATTCTGGAGAAATCTGCTTATGCGTAGATTTTAGGAACCTCCACAGAGCTTCAGAAAAGGACAATTGCCCAGTCCCACCAATGGAGAAGCTCCTGGAGACCATGTCTGGCTCGAAGATTTTCTCTCTACTGGACGGTTTTTCAGGTTATAACCAATTCCTGGTTTCAGAGGAAGATCATTTCAAAACTACCTTATGAATCAAGTGGGGAACCTTCTCTTATAAGCGCATGCCTTTTGGGTTAATCAACTTAGGGGTGAAATTCCAAAGGGACATGGATGTATAATTTCGAGGACTAATCAACAAGTTTGTGTTCATGTATCTCGATGACGTAACTGTGTATTCAAAGAACAGAGAAGAGCACATCCAACACTTAACTCAGATTTTCGAAAGGTGTAGGAGATACGTCATATTCTTAAATCATAAGAAAACTATTTTTGACATTGAGGAAGGTAAGTTGTTAGGCCACATTATATCTTAAGAAGGCATTCACATATACCCAAAAAGGATTAAGGCCATATCTCAACTCTCGTTGCCTCACAACAAGAAAGCTATATAGTCTTTTTTCGATCAAATCAATTTCGTGAGAAAATTCACTCCCGATTTTGCGAAAAATATCAAACCATTACAAAAGATGATTCATGAAGATGTTGAATTCAAATGGGACAATGAGCAGAAGGATGCTTTCAACAACATCAAAACTGCTATGTATTAATCCCTTGTGTTACGAAGTCCTGATTTCAACAAAGATTGTTTCCTCTATACTTCCACCTTCGACCAGTTGTTAGGTACAATATTGACTCAGAAGTATGATGAAAACAATGAGGATCTGATTTTGTTCATAACCACTAATATCCAAGGATCCAAACTTAATTATCTTGCTATAGATAAACAAGCCTATGTAGTATATAAGACAGTAAAATACTTCAGGTCCTACATCCTCAAGAACCACACCAAAATAATCATGCCCCACCCTACATTATGATCCCTATTCACTCAATAGGAGATGGGGGAAAGAATATGGAACTGGATGGTAGTAGTTCAAGAATTTGATCTAGATATAAAGTCTGCCAAATTAGTTAAAGGGCAAGGATTATGCAAACTTGCAGTTGAAGCCCAGGACCAAGTAAATGAATATTACGGATGGGAGAATGAAATGACATTATGGTGTGGCGAAGTTTCATACATTTCCCCAGGACAAGAGTCTTCGTACATGAAGCTAAATTATCTCCTACACCATGGGACTTGTCCAAAAATCTAAACCCTAGGGACATGAGAGCTCTCAGGTTAAAATCTGCACAATATCGCCTCATAAATTCGATACTCTTCCAGATTAATTATTATGGGGTACTATTAAGATGTCTCTAACATGAATATGCTGACAACGTTCTGAAGGAGCTCCATGATGGCCTTGCCAGTGGACATTTCGCAGGAAACACCACCGCTCATAAGATATTGAGAGCTGGCTATTATTAGCCCACCTTGTTCAAAGATGCTCATAGTGTTGGGCCCCAACAACTCCCCCTAATTTTTTACAATATTTAAAGGGCCCCCATTAGAATCTTGATAATTATAGTGAGCTATAGAATCAACCTTTTCAAATATTTCCATACCTTGGCTTGCTTTGAGACAAACTTAAGACATTCACTATAGTATGAGACATTCATTACAAGAGTATATGTCAAAATTTAGAAATGAGCATAGCAAGTTTGACTATTTTGAATAATGGGTTCAATACTTCATCAAATAATATTTTGGTTGATTTCTCATTTTCATAAAATCATTTGGTGATTTTTTTTTCATTTTGCATCTCATTTCAAAATAATAATAATAATAATAATAATAATAATAATAAAGAATTATCTATGATTTCTTTGATTTTGTAAAAAACCAAAATTAATATTTTTCTCTTCTTCATTAACTTGAAGCTTATAGAATTTTAAGATCATATTTGAAAGGAAATTATAAACAATGTTTGTTTATAACTTATAATTAGTTTAAATTTATTGTTCTAGATTTTGTTTTATTCACAATTTTTAGGTTATTAATTTTAGGTTATTAATTTAGGTTTCTTTTTGTTTCATGGATTTATATTATCAAATATTTGATACGGATATGATCATGGATTGATTTTATTATCCAAATATGTTCAAGATGATTGATCCAAAAATAATATTGGATTGCTATAAATAATTTTATGAGCAACAACAGATAAAATTTGGAAAGGTGTCGAGATCATATAGACGATTTTGCAGGACTGATTTCAGCCAAACTGTGCGGAATTTGAAGAAACAATTGAAAAACCAGAACCCAAATGGACCCATTTACCTTCCACATATAATATTTCCCAAAACAATGCACGATTTGAGAGATATTGATGTCTCTTTACGAGACAAATTTCAGGTGGCGAAAACTAATAGTGACACCCAGACTGTTCACTCATTGTTTAAATATATGAGAAAGTTCAGAGCCAGAGAGATCCAAGAAATTGAGAGGAGGATTTTAATCCTTTCTCTTTTGTATATTATTTATTTTGTAATTTTTTCTTCTTTTCCAATAGAGTAACGAATGGTTGGAATCTTTGGGAGAATGGACGAGTATTTTCAAAGAAGAATATGGAATTTCAGGTTGCTTAATGGCTTTTGTCATGTGAGTAAAATGGTTTTATTTTCATTATAATATCTTCATATTCTTTGAATAATTGATTATGCATTGATTTAAATTAGCTTTAGTCTATTTTATCAATACATGGTTAATTGTTATCATTTATGTATTAATTTTTTCAATCTTTAAGAGTCTATTATCTTAAAAATTCTTCCAGGACTACAATAYGGGCATGTGATTTTGAGAAAGAATATGGGAAAGCAATTCATMTTTGGCTTTAGACCTGTGTGATKCTTTTTYCATTTCRTTCTTTCATTACTGTTGTATTATGAGAATGTTATTATGGTTGATTTTAGCTTTAGCTTGTCATCATATGGTATTTTCATACTATTAAATGTTATATGTTGTCCATAATTTCTTATTCCATTTTTTATGTGTGATCAATCGATCATTTGATTATTATGTAATTTATTTATAATGTTAAACAATGGATAATATCAATACTCAGAATTTAATTTTATTTTGTTCTTAAATATTGATTATCTTAAGATCACATGATTTTCAATTAGTTGTCTTCATGTTGTTATTAATTTACTCCAATATCAAATACTTCTTTGAATGTATTCTGGAAGTGCTAGTATTGTTCTGTTATAGGTTTCCCTTAAGGATAGTATAGGTAGGAGCTCATACAACACATAAAGATAATACAAGTTTCCTTGATCAACTATAGGTTATTTTGTGTGTTATTTAGTTAATTTGTTTATGAATGAAACAATGATTACATTAATTAGCTTTGACTATTTTTGTGTCACTGTTTTAATCGTATTCATTTAGTATTTATTCAACTAACATCTTTAAAAAAAAATCCAAAAAGAAGAATTGTTCATATTTGATTCATAAACTTTATCAAACAATCATTTTCCCAATATTTCATGCAAACCTTGTAAACTGTATTTAAACTATTCATAATCATTTGTATATTCACATTCTTAGATAAATATTTGTAATTATTATGTCGATTGTTATAATATTTTCTTTAGTTAGTTTATTTCATTTTTCTATCTTTAGGACCCTAGTTGTCTAACGGAGCCATTAAACTCGTCAGAATAGGTTACACCAAACGGCTTGGGTTATTTAGACAACCTCAGACCGGATCTATTCTTCCAGTTGAAGGCAAGTCAAATTTTTCCGTCAACACACACCTATGCTAGAAACTCTAAAACTTGTCAAGAAAGTGTTGGGAGCGAGAAAAGAGTGGCAGTACCACTCCAATGAGTGACTGTCTCTAGGCATTTTGAGCAATGAGGGTTGGATATCATATGATAAATTACACCAATTTCTTCAAAACAACACAAGTACATTCTTACTGCCACCGATTACTTCAAAAAATGGGCAGAATCCATCCCTCCGACTCATGTAAATGAGAAGGTGGTGATCCAGTTCATAGAACAACAACTAATCACAAGGTTTGGTGTCCCTTCTGCCCTAGTTTTTGATAATGAAGCTTATTTGTCTTCCACCTTACTGACAGATTTTTCTATGGAAAAATGAATCATAATTAGGTACCTACAAATTATTATCCACAGGGAAATAGGGTGGTAGAATCAACTAATAAGAACCTAGTGAGAATATTAAAGAAAAAGGTTGCAAATAACCAAAGGAATTGGCATAATCTACTCCATAATTCTCTATGGGTCGATAGGGTCACACCAAAGGAAGCTATAGGAAATTCCACGTACTTTTTAGTTTACGGGAAGGAAGCTATTCTCCCAAATGGGCTTTATCTTCCATATCTTTAACTAGCCCAATATTCCAGTGGGGAACTTTCGTCGGTCATGCAATAAAGAATTGATAATTTTCTCATTATAGAAGAAGAGAGAGAAAAGGCTACGTCAAAATTCCTATCTCACCAATAGATAGTGAAAATATGGTTTGATAAGCATAAGGCTAAAGAGAAATTTTTTGAAGTAGGAGAATTAGTCCTGAAATGGGACAAAGCGAATCTGCCTAAAGGAAAACATTCTAAGTTTCAAAATATATGGCTCAGACCTTTCTAGGTGGCTACGAATATTGGGGTAGGAACTGATCAATTATAGAGTCTAAGGGGGAAACCTTATGCCCTCCCAGTAAATGGCCAAGCCCTAAAACAATATTTCCAATAATAACAATTAAAAAAAATAAAAATTGTTTTGTGTTTTGTATGAATGTTTTCATGATTGCAAAATGCATTTTTTTTGTTTTATTTTTCTTTTAGGACTTTTTCACTTTTGAATGTTGTGTTCAATGAGAAAATGGTTGAATTTAAACCATGCAACATAGTGAAATCTATTCCTAACTCATTACTCATATAAAACAAAAGAAGAATTGAGGAACTTGTGGTTGCTTTGAGCAGTCCTCTATCTAACCTGTGCAAATGAACAACTTCAGAGAAATTTCAAAAGTGTTTCCTTGGTGGTTTGGTAAGACCTTAAGGGAAATAAGGAAATCTAGAAATTACTACATGAACCCCAAAGACAAAGATAACAAAGGATCCACCTTAACCATCTCACTTTGCAAAATAAACAAACATCATCCTCTCTCACTCACTCAGGGCATCATGCCGAAATAAATTTGACATTATCAAAAGAGAGAATAGTAGGAGAGGGTATGCATATATCTTCGTCGGGGCTATGGATGCTCACTGGCAGTGGAGCAAGGTCTGTGATGTCGACTTGACTCTGTCGGGGCTATGGACGCTCGCTAGCAGTAGAACAACACTGAACCAAGTGGGTAAAGGAAACTAAAGGCTCCATGCTAGTGAATGATTTACTAGATTTTTTCAAAAGGGAATGAATGAGGGTTACAGTAAACGAAGGAGGAATAAAGGTTTAAAACCCCATAGGCAG
>ML788351.1:340489-372540 GCA_009831015.1 Picea engelmannii | reverse complement strand
TTAGTTTTCTTCCAAATCATTTGATACCATTGAATCATGATATGTGAGAAAGTTTGAAATATGTTCATCATTTTAAATGACTTGAAAATATTCTTGATTATTAGATATTTGTTGGTTCTTTTCACTCCATGCTTGCATGTGTCCCTTCCTTCTTAATGATGGGGAGTTTTAGACCCATGGTTCGTCTAGAGTTGTCCAACAAAAACCCCAAAGCATGTGAATATCAATCCTTAGCCAAGGATGAGGAAGGTATCACCTAAGATGTAGAGAGGATCATAAAGAACATAAGGTTTTGTGATAAGGATGAAGGCTTAAACACAAAGAAAGTAACTACAATTAGCATCCATGCAACTCATGTCTGATATACTATTAGGACTAGGAATTAAAACAATACACACACATATTCAACTCATACATAACAGACACCGAATGGATCAAAACGTTCATATATTTATTACTAAAATAATTCCATCATATCAGAATTAAAATATGTTACACAATGCGCCTTTTCTAAAAAATCAGGCATAGAATAGACACACAACTATATTGAAAGCATTAAAACAATACAAAGGGATCATATTGAGCTCGATATTGATAGCAAATACAGCTCAAAAACTCTCTAACTCTATTTCTGATGTGTTTATGGGTCTTAAATCCATTTAGTTCAACAATAGGAACCAAACTCGCTACCAAGGTCCAATTAGATTCTGTCGTGTTTAATAGTGGAGTGGTTCTCCATATCTTTTTATCCAACCAATTAATCGATGGGATTTACATTTTCTTGTGAAGGCACCTCCTTCAGTTGGGACTTTCTCTTTTTGTGATTTCTTTGAGGTGGGGCCGAAGTAATATTAAAAGCCAATATAAACCAAGTTGGCAACAAAATAAAATTAAGTTTAACTACTGGAGAAGAGGTTGAGCTTGGGATAACCTGCTACTCAAGCATGCAGATGACAATTCTATACCACAAGCCTAGTAATAATACATTAACCATGTGAGCATCCAATTACTATCTCAGATACTAATTATTAGGAAGAAAACACATATGCGATAAAACAAAGGCAAGAAAAATAATCCACCTACTTAATCATCCATCACATGATAACACAACGATTCATATTCATCATTAAAGTAAAGAGAAGAAAAACATTGCATCGGATAACTTGACAATAGATTTAATTTCTCTTACTCATTACAACATCATTCATGAGACGAGATAGGAAATAGTTCTTCTCCATGTCCAATCATACAAGAAGTTTGATGAAAATATAAATTCATCTCTGGTCCATAAGGAGTTCTCAATTAAAGCTAGCTCATAAATAGTTCTTAACAAAAAAAAAAAGAGTTTCTTGCAGCAACCATTGACCTTTCATTGATCGGTCGATGCTCTTATTTATAATGTAAAATTAACTAAAAATAATGGCTAAAGTGCAGTTGAACAAAAAAAAACTCGCCACATGGCATTCTCTACTAATAGTTTTCCAATAGTCATATCAAGATATCCCTTTGAAAGAGTGACTTTTATCATACTCTGACCACCTGATGAACAAATCCTCATAGGTTTCGGCCCATGGAAATTTGTGTTGTTCCATTGGAGCTGCATAAATTCTTTTGGTCTCCACCACATACGCCTGATACTTCACCAGACTGGTTTTTAACTATTGTATCATAGTCTGAGCTCTAATTAGATGTTCCATAAATTGTTACACTTGTTCGAGTGCAGTGCCGGTCACCTTCACTAGCTCTTTGACCCATAATGAATCTTGATTGGTATGAAATTTGACTATGTCTCACAAGTCGACAAAGTCGTCGGGGGTGCCAAAATCGGGGAGTCCAATATGCTTCATCGCATGTTGATCTTCATATTTAGTTTCTCTTGGATTTATCAGAAAAGTTACAGAGCCAATTTTTCTTGATAGTTAGAGGGATCTTTCCTTCACATCGGAATTAAAATCATTTAGAAATTGCTTACAGAATAATACTTGGAAAAATATATGAAAATCATAAGCAGGAAGAAAAAAAACGGATGCATACCTGTAAAACCCGCTTAGTCTGGTTGTTTGATACTTACACGATCTATGTAACCATTCAGATTACCTACACCATCTCTGTTAGCGCCAGAATTTTTCTTCAGTTAGGGTGGGTTATGTCCGTGTGTCAGAGCATGATAGATCAGGTAAAAAAAAACATGAGATTCAAAGCCATGCCAATGGTTGGTTGGCCCTTGGGGTTGGGAAAGGATTTCAGAGCTGAACATGTGCCAAAAGTACAACTAAGTTTGAAAAAGATTGGATATTGTCATAATAGAAGTTGTTAAATGCTTCAGATCGAGGTAGGTTTCTCAAACATAAGTCGCATCAGCAAGTGCATCAACCATCATTAGCTCATTATGGAGGTTGGGGGAAATGAAAGGAATCGAGATGATCGTACCACCCATCCTCCAAAATTCCTATTGGTTGTATCTCACATGCCTCGGATCATACCTGTCATGCAGGTGCGACACAATAATTCTTTAAAACATCTCTTTGCAAGGAATTCAGTGTTCCCTGGCACGTTTCAACTCCCTTCCCCACTCCATTATAAATTCTAGATGTTCTGGATTTGTTCTATTGATCAGTTGAGCTTATGCACCATAGGTGACTCATCTCATGAGCTCAATTCGATCAACTTCTTGGTTTTGGGCCTTTGTTAAATCCTCCATGCATAAGGTAGATATGCTTTCACACCATGGGAACTCCTCAAAATGCAAGATGGGGCCTGCGAGGCAGCTAAAGCACTAAGCCTGAGCAAAAAAATTGCTAGGACTCATTCTTATTAGCATCGGGTGTTCTCGAGGATTCAAAGGGAGATTCTGACCTTCATGCAGAAACAATGGTATTGCCCCATGTAGAGGTCAATGTGGAAGAATTTACATCAGAATGGCACAAGGTGGAAGTCATGCTTCCTCAACAGCAGATACCAAAGAGGAGAGGAAGGCCCAGGAAGAACAAAGATGTGGGAGAGGAAAACCAAATCCTAATTGAGTCACACGCACGATCATCCATTGAGGAATTCTTAATGTGTGTTATATGGCTAGAGCATGCCAAAACCATAAGTCAAGGAAGAGGGAATTGAACGAGAAGGACAGAAGCCTTGGGTTCTAATGTTCGAGCACCTAGTCAACAACTAGAGCAGGCACAACTCACCATAGATGAAATCTACTAGGAAAATAGAGAACTACGATAGAATTTGGATGAAAAGACGCTTGAGGTTTTAGCACCTCAAGGTCGTGAAGGGAATGCAACCTGCCTCAAGTGGAAGCTTCGGGAAGAACAATATATGATCGTGCAATTACAGAAAGTGCAAAGGGTATCGGCCAAACAAAATATGACAACACCTCCGGGAGTGAAAGGAATCTAAGGAGAAATTCCACATGTAGAAGAGGCATGATTGGGGAACTCTATTTTTCATTCTCAAACACGATGTAAAACTTTGACAATTTTCCATTTTTGTAAGGAGATTTTCATTTTCTTAATGCAACCGGGTTGGTTGGCCAAAAGGTGTAGATAGTGTCTATTGTATGTAACTTGAGATTGATGGAAATATAATATATAAAGTCTTGAAATTTTGACGAACAGGCTCTGGTTATAGAGGTTGAATGCATCATTTCCTCTCTTGGTGTGTGTATAATTTTTTATTTGTTCACATTTTCTTGTAAGTTAGCCCCAATTTTATACTTAGTGTTGCTCCAATTTTCTGTGTATTTTCATTGATATCCTTCTACGAAAAACCTCCAATGTCGATTGACTTCATTGTATGGTACCGATGTCGCACCACTGACTCGGGATACAAGGTACTAAAGACCGGGAAATTATCTTACGGGTAATGGTCGAACTCAGTAATTTGTTCAAGTCAAGTGCTTTAAGATAAACTTGGGACTGGCAATGCCAAAAAGGTATCGGAGGTCGGCTTTCAGAAATAAACCTATCGCGTATCTTCCTTGTAATTTAATGTCCTTTAAGGAAACCTTGGTATCGAAAACATTTCAGAAGTCAGCGATCGACAATATCTTTCCTCTATTCATGCAATGCCTACTCTTTTCGCTCCTTACCGAGGCCGAAGGGAATTGATTTTCAGTGATATCTTTGCGTGATTCTTGTCGTGAAAGAGAATCTTCTATTTTTCGACATAGACGAAGATCAAAACTCGACGAACTTGGTTATCTCAAGTGATTTCTTTCACATTTAATCCTTCTCGATGCCGAATTCTGTAAGCACATCAGGGAATGTTTTGACTGCCAATTCTCTAATTTAGATGCTAGTATTTTAAGTTATGGTTTTTGTAATGCTTAAGCAGACTTTAAGAGACTTAAAAGATAAACGAGATGATAAGAGAAGGCAACAATTTTCATACTAAATTAGAATCAAATAGTGAAAAATATCAAGTGGTACCCAAAAAGTAAAATTTTACATAAATGTTTTAGGGTGTGTTGAGTGCTCAACAAATGGCGACTCACTAGGTGAAAGCAAAATCTCTGTTCCTCCTTCACATTCGGCTCATACGAAAGCTGGTGGAGAACCTTATTGGCTATAAATCAGAGCTTCGCTTACCCTTGCATTTGAAATTCTCTAGTTGATTCTTTTGGGTCTGCCTATGGGGTTTTAAACCTTTATTCCTCCTTCGTTTACTGTAACCCTCATTCATTCCCTTTTGAAAAAATCTAGTAAATCATTCACTAGCATGGAGCCTTTAGTTTCCTTTACCCACTTGGTTCAGTGTTGTTCTACTGCCAGCGAGTGTCCATAGCCCCGACGGAGTCACGTCGACATCACAGACCTTGCTCCACTGCCAATGAGCATCCATAGCCCCAATGAAGATATATGCATACCCTCTCCTACTGTTCACTCTTTTGATAATGTCAAATTTATTTCGGCATGATTCCCTGAGTGAGTGAGAGAGGATGATGTTTGTTTATTTTGCAAAGTGAGATGGTTAAGGTGGATCCTTTGTTATCTTTGTCTTTTGGGTTCATGTAGTAATTTATAGATTTCCTTCTTTCCCTTAAGGTCTTACCAAACCACCAAGGAAACACTTTTGAAATTTCTCTGAAGTTGTTCATTTTCACAGGTTAGATAGAGGACTGCTCAAAGCAACCACAAGTTCCTCAATGCTTCTTTTGTTTTATATGAGTAATGAGTTAGGAATAGATTTCACTATGTTGCATGGTTTAAAGTCAACCATTGTCTCATTGAACACAACATTCAAAAGTGAAAAAGTCCTAAAAGAAAAATAAAACAAAAAAAATGCATTTTGCAATCATGAAAACATTCATACAAAACACAAAACATTTTTTTTTTTTTTAATTGTTATTATTGGAAATATTGTTTTAGGGATTGGCCATTTACTGGGAGGGCATAAGGTTTCCCCCTTAGACTCTATAATTGATCAGTTCCTACCCCAATCTTCGTAGCCACCTGGAAAGGTCTGAGCCATATATTTTGAAACTTAGAATGTTTTCCTTTAGGCTGATTCGCTTTGTCCCATTTCAAGACTAATTCTCCTACTTCAAAAAATTTCTCTTTAGCCTTATGCTTATCAAACCATATTTTCACTATCTATTGGTGAGATGGGAATTTTGACGTAGCCTTTTCTCTCTCTTCTTCTATAATGAGAAAATTATCAATTCTTTGTTGCATGACCGATGAAGGTTCCCCACTGGAATATTGGGCTAGTTAAAGAGATGGAAGATAAAGCCCATTTGGGAGAATGGCTTCCTTCCCGTAAACCAGAAAGTACGGGGAATTTCCTATAGCTACCTTGGGTGTGACCCTATCGACCCATAGAGAATTATGGAGGAGATTATGCCAATTACTTTGGTTATTTGCAACCGTTTTCTTTAATATTCTCACTAGGTTCTTATTAGTTGATTCTACCAGCCTATTTCCTTGTGGATAATAATTTGTAGGTACCTAATTATGATTCATTTTTCCATAGAAAAATCTGTCAGTAAGGTGGAAGACAAATAAGCTTCATTATAAAAAACTAGGGCAGAAGGGACACCAAACCTTGTGATTAGTTGTTGTTCTATGAACTGGATCACCACCTTCTCAGTTACATGAGTCAGAGGGATGGCTTCTGCCCATTTCGTGAAGTAATCGGTGGCAGTAAGAATGTACTTGTGTTGTTTCGAAGAACTTGGTGTAATTTATCATATGATATCCAACCCCCATTGCTCAAAATGCCTAGAGACAATCACTCATTGGAGTGGTACTACTGCTCTTTTCTTGCTCCCAACACTTTCTTGACAAGTTTTAGAGTTTCTAGAACAGGTGTGTGTTGACGGAAAAATTTGACTTGTCGTCAACTGGAAGAATAGATCCAATCTGAGGTTGTCTAAATAACCCAAGCCGTTTGGTGTAACCTATTCTGACGAGTTTAATGGCTCCGTTAGACAACTAGGGTCCTAAAGATAGAAAAATGAAATAAACTAACTAAAGAAAATATTATAACAATCGACATAATAATTACAAATATTTATCTAAGAATGTGAATATACAAATGATTATGAATAGTTTAAATACAGTTTACAAGGTTTGCATGAAATATTGGGAAAATGATTGTTTGATAAAGTTTATGAATCAAATATGAACAATTCTTCTTTTTGGATTTTTTTTTAAAGATGTTAGTTGAATAAATACTAAATGAATACGATTAAAACAGTGACACAAAAACATTCAAAGCTAATTAATGTAATCATTGTTTCATTCATAAACAAATTAACTAAATAACACACAAAATAACCTATAGTTGATCAAGGAAACTGGTATTATATTTATGTGTTGTATGAGCTCCTACCTGTACTGTCCTTAAGGGAAACCTATAACAGAACAATACTAGCACTTCCATAATACAATCAAAGAAGTATTTGATATTGGAGTAAATTAATAACAACATGAAGACAACTAATTGCAAATCATGTGATCTTAAGATACTCAATATTTAAGAACAAAATAAAATTCAATTCTGAGTATTGATATTATCCATCGTTTAACATTATAAATAAATTCCACAATAATCAAATGATCGATTGTTCACACATAAAAAATGGAATAAGAAATTATGGACAACATATAACATTTAATAGTATGAAAATACCATATGATGACAAGCTAAAGCTAAAATCAACCATAATAACATTCTCATAATACAACAGTAATGAAAGAACAAAATGGAAAAAGCATCACACAGGTCTAAAGAAAAAGATGAATTGCTTTCCCATATTCTTTCTCAAAATCACATTCCCATATTGTAGTCCTAGAAGAATTTTTAAGATAATAGACTCTTAAAGATTGAAAAAATTAATACATAAATGATAACAATTAACCATGTATTGATAAAATAGACTAAAGCTAATTTAAATCAATGCATAATCAATTATTCAAAGAATATGAAGATATTATAATGAAAATAAAACCATTTTACTCACAGGACAAAAGCCATTAAGCAACCTGAAATTCCATATTCTTCTTTGAAAATACTCATCCATTCTCCCAAAGATTCCAACCATCTGTTACTCTATTGGAAAAGAAGAAAAATTTACAAAACAAATAATATACAAAAGAGAAAGGATTAAAATCCTCCTCTCAATTTCTTGGATCTCTCTGGCTCTGAACTTTCTCATATATTTAAACAATGAGTGAACAGTCTGGGTGTCACTATTAGTTTTCGCCACCCGAAATTTTTCTCGTAAAGAGACATCAATATCTCTCAAATCGTGCATTGTTTTGGGAAATATTATATGTGGAAGGTAAATGGGTCCATTTGGGTTCTGGGTTTTCAATTGTTTCTTCAAATTCCGCATGGTTTGGCTGAAATCAGTCCTGCAAAATCGTCTATATGATCTTGACGCCTTTCCAAATTTTATCTGTTGTTGCTCATAAAATTATTTATAGCAATCCAATATTATTTTTGGATCAATCATCTTGAACGTATTTGGATAATAAAATCAATCCATGATCATATCTGTATCAAATATTTGATAATATAAATCCGTGAAACAAAAAGAAATCTTAATTAATAACCTAAAATTAATAACCTAAAAATTGTGAATAAAACAAAATCTAGAACAATAAATTTAAACTAATTATAAGTTCTAAACAAACATTGTTTATAATTTCCTTTCAAATATGATCTTAAAATTCTATAAGCTTCAAGTTAATGAAGAAGAGAAAAATATTAATTTTGGTGTTTTACAAAATCAAAGAAATCATAGATAATTCTTTATTATTATTATTATTATTATTATTATTATTAGTATTTTGAAATGAGATGCAAAATGAAAAAAAATCACCAAATGATTTTATGAAAATGAGAAATCAACCAAGATATTATTTGATGAAGTATTGAACCCATTATTCAAAATAGTCAAACTTGTTATGCTCGTTTCTAAATTTTGACATATACTCTTGTAATGCATGTCTCATACTATAGTGAATGTCTTAAGTTTGTCTCAAAGCAAGCCAAGGTATGGAAATATTTGAAAAGGTTGATTCTATAGCTCATTATAATTATCAAGATTCTAATGGGGGCCCTTTAACTATTGTAAAAAATTAGGGGGAGTTGTTGGGGCCCAACACTGTGAGCATCTTTGAACAAGGTGGGCTAATAATAGCCAGCTCTCAATATCTTATGAGCGGTGGTGTTTCCTACGAAATGTCCACTGGCAAGGCCATCATGGAGCTCCTTCAGAACGTTGTCAGCATATTCACGTTAGAGACATCTTAATAGTACCCCATCATAATTAATATGGAAGAGTATCGAATTTGTGAGGCGATATTGTGCAGATTTTAACCTGAGAGCTCTCATGTCCCTAGGGTTTAGATTTTTTGGACAAGTCCCATGGTGTAGGAGATCAGTTAGCTTCCTGTACCAAGACTCTTGTCCTGGGGAAATGTATGAAACTTCGCCACACCATAATGTCATTTCATTCTCCCATCCGTAATATTCATTTACTTGGTCCTAGGCTTCGGCTGCAAGTTTACATAATCCTTGCCCTTTAACTAATTTGGCAGACTTTATATCTAGATCAAATTCTTGAACTACTACCATCCAGTTCCATATTCTTTCCCCCATCTCCTATTGAGTGAATAGGGATCATAATGTAGGGTGGGGCATGATTATTTTGGTGTGGTTCTTGAGGATGTAGGACCTGAAGTGTTTTACTGCCTTATATACTACATAGGCTTGTTTATCTATAGCAAGATAATTAAGTTCGGATCCTTGGATATTAGTGGTTATGAACAAAATAAAATCCTCATTGTTGTCATCATACTTCTGAGTCAATATTGTACCTAACAACTGGTCGAAGGTGGAAGTATAGAGGAAAAAATCTTTGTTGAAATCAGGACTTCATAACACAAGGGATTGATACATAGCAGTTTCGATGTTGTTGAAAGCATCCTTATGCTCATTGTCCCATTTAAATTCAACATATTTATGAATCATCTTTTGTAATGGTTTGATAGTTTTCGCGAAATCGGGAGTGAATTTTCTCACGAAATTGATTTGATCGAAAAAATACTACATAACTTTCTTGTTGTGAGGCATATGTGAATGCCTTCTTAAGATATAATGTGGCCTAACAACTTACCTCCCTCGATGTCAAAAATAGTTTTCTTATGATTTAAGAATATGACGTATCTCCTACACCTTTCGAAAATCTAAGTTAAGTGTTGGATGTGCTCTTCTCTGTTCTTTGAATACACAGTTACGTCATCGAGATACATGAACACAAACTTGTTGATTAGTCCTCGAAATTATACATCCATGTCCCTTTGGAAGGTCACCCCTATGTTGATTAACCCAAAAGGCATGTGCTTATAAGTGAAGGTTCCCCACTTGTTTCATAAGGTAGTTTTGAAATGATCTTCCTCTAAAACCAGGAACTGGTTGTAACCTGAAAAACCGTCCAGTAGAGAGAAAATCTTCGAGCCAGACATGGTCTCCAGGAGCTTCCCCATTGCCGGGACTAGGCAATTGTCCTTTTCTGAAGCTCTGTTGAGGTTCCTAAAATCTACGCATAAGCAGATTTCTCCAGACGTTTTCCTCACAGGAACTAAATTTGCTACCCATGCGAAATGTATAACCTAGAAGATGATTTTGGCATCCAAAAGTTTCTTCAATTCCTAATACATGAGAGATTTCAGGGATGGGTTATACTTTTAGAAATTGTATTGGAAGGGTTTCACTTCGCATCTTAATGGGATATGCATTGAATGATGCAGGTATCATAAGTTTTTAGATATCGATAGGACCATGCAAATACATCTTGGTATTGTTTGAACAATTTGAGGTAATCCTTTATTTCCTCTTTAGATATATTTTTGTCGATGTTCACATTATTTGGGTTTTTTGGGGTTCCGATATTTATAGTTTCATGCAGGGGGCAAGAGCTACCAGTATTTTCATTTTTAGGCCCCTTAAATCGTTCCTTTAGGTCAAAAAGATTCTCCAAGTTAGCTATCCCTTTCGCAATTGTGTGGGACTTTGATTTGTCAAAAGGTTGACCTGTCTAAGGATCAACTCCTTCTGATTGTTCTTGGAATACTTCATCGTCAATAGGTAAGTCTTTGAAATTATCTTGGTTAGTCAGAAAGTTTATGATCTATTCATCTCCTTCAAAGACTTTCTAATTAGAAATGTTGTTAGGCACTGATGGTTTGTAGAGTAGTTCCACAGTGAATCGGGAGGCAAGGATATTCTTTTCTCTGGGGATTGCAGTGATATTGAAAGCTTCAAAATTCTCTATTAACCTATGCACTTCCTGTTGATAATTATTTAGGTGCGTGGAATTGAAATGTATAGTATTCCTTACTTGTCTAACGATAATATCTGAGTCTCTGAAAACCATCAATTCTTTGATGTTTAAGTCTATGGCTTTATTTAACCCTTGTATTAGAGCTTCATACTCAGCGGTGTTATTGGTGCATTCAAATTCTAGTCTACAGGATAGGAAATGGTGTTTACCTTTTGGATCAATGAGGGTGCACCCTTCCCTTGATCCTTCCTGTGATTTAGATCCATCGAAATATATGGTCCAAATTTGTGAGATAAATTTAAGTGTTTCTTCCCTCGTATTTCTTTCCTTCCCTCCTATCTTTTTTTCGATGATTTCTAGCATAGGTTCTTCATAGAAGAGGGTTTCCTCTGTCGATATCGATAATTTATCTTGAAAGACCATTTCGGAGTTTTGAGTGAGAGGGACATCAGATGGAAGAGGGGAGAAGTGATCTAGATTTTATGAGAAGAACGAAATGAATACAGATTATTAATAGGTGCTTAACACAAAATAACAGAGATACAGTAAAACTGGTTTTCTATTCAATAACAAAATAAGTTGAAACTGTAAAATGCAGCGGAAACAAGCTTGTTGGAATGGTGACGGCTTATCTCTGAGAAGAGATGTGACGGCAGCGCGCATTCACAAGAAGAATGTTACAATGAGGCTTTGAAGGCATTTTTACAATAAGAAAGAAGGATAAAAACCCTATACATCCAAAAATCTAACCCTAGGAGATGAAGTGCCAAAAGTCATGTGGGCCCCGTTTGGGTAAGTTAGTACATCAACTTCCCGGGGTCGTAACTTTTGCATACGATCTCCATTTTAGGCGTGTGATATCCTATTGGAAAGGTATCATCGAGGATATTCATTTTGGGGCTCAATGTTTCCTTCAACTACCATTGAGGAGATCCATCCCGAAAAAACTTCATTTAGGCCCTCAAAATGGCCCCTGAAGTTAAAACTGCTAAAAATAGTAAATTGCCAAAATTGTCAGAAAATTGTTGTGAGACAGTTGGAAAAGGTGGGTGGCCACTGATATCCATTTGGATCAATCCTCCCTCATTATGAAGAAATGGTATCCATTGCGTTGAGGTCACCCATTAGATGAGGAAATTTTTGTTGAATTTGGCCCCGAGTGAGCCACTTGCCTTGGTGCAGGAGTTGCGCTGCTTTGACGACTCGATAAAGATAGATCCTTTGTTGTCGAGTGCCCTTGATATGTCTATCCACAATCTGATCATTGGATGCCTATTGTAGGTAATCAGGGTTGATCTTTGTTGGTGTCAGTTGTTTTGCTACTTCTGAGGTGTCCAATAATGGTGGGAAATAAGGGCAAAGGAGATCCACGTTGAACACTGGGTGCAGACCAAGGAAAGGAGGAATGTTGAGCTCAAAAGCATTATCCCCCATGGACTTGGTGATAGTGTATGGCCCATAAGGGAGTGGTAAAAGCTTCCAATGTGGTCCTGTAAGACATTGTTTCTACAAGTGCAACCAAACTTTGTCGCCCACCTGAAACTTATGTGGCACCTGATGTTGATCATGGCATTGTTTGTACTTGTCATTAGACTTCTGTAGGATATCATTAGATCCACTCAATGAAATAGGTGGCTTTGTCATATTTAGTTGGAGCAGGAGATGATTCAGCCGAGGTGACCGCAATGGGAAGTGCAACATCTATGGGTCCCAATTATTGGAATCCCAACCCCACTTGAAAGGGGTTGTGGTTGATTGAGCTATGTAGGGATCGGTTGTAGCTATGATGGACATAGGTAAGGCTCTCATCCCATGTTCGAGGGTTATTTGAACTATACATGCAAAGGATATGCACAATCATTCGATTTACAACCTCGATTTGACCATCTATCTGGGGGTGGAAGGTCGTGGATTTGGTGAGCTTGGTGTCCAGCAGTGACCAAAGGCTCGACCAGAATGTGTTGAGAAATTGACTATCCCGATCTGAGACAATGGTTTGTAGGATTCCAAAATGTACCCAGACTCGTTCAAAGAAGAGCTTAGCAGTGGCCTCTGTTGTGATGCTCTTCTTCCAGGCAACCAGAATCGCCATCTTAGAAAAGTGATCAACAACCACAAAAACATAGTCATTTCCCCACTTGGTGGACATGAGGCCCGACATGTATTCCATTGTGATGGATTCCCATGGCCTATCAGGAGTAGGAAGAGGGGTGTACAACCCTTGTTTCTTAGTGGTCGGTTTGGCAATAGCGTAGGCAATGCAAGACCTGATATACTTGCTGACTTCCTGTCAAATTTTCGACCAGTAGAAATGTTTTTGTAGCATCGCTATTGTATTTTCAACGCCAAAGTGTATTTCCACCTGACTGTAGTAGGATTCCCATATAATCTTCACTTGCTCACTTGGTGGAACATAGATATGTCCCAAACGACACAACAACCCATCCTAAAGATGGAAATTATTGACAACTACATTTGCACCCAACATTTGGTAGGTGGTGGCGAAGTCAGGGTCTGTCTCATAGAGTTGGGACCATCCATATGTCTCATGGCCAAAATATTCTAGCACCATGGTGAGTGCCACGACTGGCAGTCTGCTGAGGAAATCATCGTCGCGATTGGTACTTCCTATTTTATACTTGATGTTGAGGTGGAATTGCTGCAAGTATGTGGACCACTTTTGATGGCGGTCATTCTACAATTTTCTCTGTGTCTACATGAATTGCAGTGGCTTGTGATCAGTGTGGATGAATGTCTCCTTCCCAAGAATGTAATGTCTCCACTAGCGGCATGATTTCAAAATGGAGTACATTTCTTTGTCGTAATTAGGGTACTTACGGATAGTATCTGACAGTGTCTCACTATGATAGGCCACAGGGTGGTTGTGATGAGTGAGAACGACACCCAAAGCATAGTTTGAAGCATCTGTCTTGATCTCAAAAGGATGGTGTAGGTCTAGTAGTGATAGTATTGGAGTTGAGCACAAGCGCTGCTTCAAATCATCAAATGCTTGTTGTTGGGACTGGCCCCACGCAAATTTCTCCTTACCACCACACCTGTTTATTTGGCTGAGGGCCCATGCAATATGGGAGAAACCCAACACAAACATGTGGTAGAAATTGGCAAGGCCCAAGAAGATTTGAAGCTCAGTGAGTGTTGTTGGGGCTGGCCAGTCATGGATGACTTGGATCTTGACTGGATCCACATGTATTCCATGTTGATCAATGATGTAGCCCAGGTAACGGACCTTGTCCATGAAAAATGAGAATTTTTCCAAGTTGACGTATAGCTTGTGCTGCCGTAGGGTGTGCAGAACCTGCTGAATATTTTCCAAGTGTTCGGCCCAAGTCTTGTTGGAAATTACAATGTCATCCAGATACACCACTGCAAAAGTATTGGTGAATGGTTGCAGGAGATCGTCCATCATCCTCATGAAAGTGGCTGGAGCATTTGTCAAACCAAAGGGCATGACCAACCATTCAAAAAGGCCTTCCTTTGAATTGAAGGTGGTCCTCCATACATATGTATGTTCTATTGGGACCTGGTTGTAGCCAGACTTTAGATCAATCTTACTGAAGTATTTTTCCCCCATGAGTTTATCAAGGAGGCCATCGATTTGGGGAATTAGGTACTAGTTTATGACTGTGATTTTATTCAGAGCCTGGTAATCAATACAGAGTCACCAGGTCCCATATTTCTTATGTACCAACATGATTGGGCTCCCGCAAGGTGATGAGATGGGGAGGATGTGCCCCTTGTGGATCAGTTCTTAGATCTATCGCTTGATCTCATCATTGTCTAAAAAAGAGTGACAATAGACTAACCCATTGAGTAGTAGTGCGTCAGGGGTCAGATCGATGGGGTGCTTGACCTGGCAGTGCAGAGGTACCCCTATAGGTGAGGAGAAGATATACGAGTATTCTTCCATGACCTTATCTACTTTCTTTTGTTATGTGGAGAGGTCAGCCACAGAGACCCTAGATGTGGTTGTGATCTTTTTCTTATTCTGAGAGAAGATCATGAAGAAGACAAACTTCCCTGTCTGAGAGATGACCTTCCTGGATTTCTTAGCAGAGATCAAGGAAATAACACTAGGTGGGACTTCCTCGGGTATCCTATACAATTTCCTGTTCAAAGTAATAATAACACTGCGAGGCCTAGACTCATATACATCATGACGTTTACATAAGTAAGATTGGCCCAAAATAACATCACACAATACCTCGTCTTTGAAGGGCTTGATGTTGTACGACAGTCGACACTGTTGGCTGATGCAGAGATCACTTCCTTGGCAGAGCCATCCAATGGTGTACAGTTGTGGGTGCGACATTGTTGGTAAGGCCAGCTGCTTGATGACCTCTATTGATATGAGGTTATTCTAGCTACCACTATCAATGATGAAGTGCAACAGGGTGTCTTTTACCCACATCTTTGAATGGAAGAGGCACTCTCCTTCTTCTGGCTCATCTAGTTCACCAGGTTGGAGCTTGGTGGTAGCAACGGTGGCACTGGGTTGCACATCAATGATCCATCTTCCCCTCTCTGGTTCTAGCTTAGAGTCATAATCTTCATCTGATTTAGAGGCTTTCACTTCATCCACCAGTGGCTTCTTTGAGTGGCAGTCAACAGTGTTATGCCAAGGGATCTTATGGAAGTCCCACCACTTCCCGGTATCTTTCTTTGTCTTTCCGGTGTCCTTCTTTGCTTATGGCTTGGACTGGTTGTCCTGATTCTATCCATCTTTTCTTTGTCCTGTTTTCAGTGGCTTGGGGCCACCCTTTCCTGCCTTTTGTTGTGAGGGGTTCCCAGGCCCAAATTGTCGCGTCTTTTGTTTGAGCTTCTACTCAATTTTGATGGCATATCGGTAGGTTGCGCCCAAGGATGAGATGTCCATAAATTTCATTTCAGTTTGGATGTATCTATGCATAGCACCATGATACTTGAGAACCATATGTCGCTATGAATATTTGATACCCAACTTGGTGCACAAGGTATGGAAGATATTTGTGAAATCTGGCACTACTTAGTCTCTTTCTTGTCGCAGTGTGGTCCATTTTGTATACAGGTCGTCATAAATTTTGGAAGGGTAGTATTGTTCCTTAATAACATCAATGAAGGATTCCTAGGTGGTCGTGACTGAAAATAATGAGGTTTCCTCTGTTTCATTTTTCTCATAGAATGTTTCCCACCAATCTTTGACATGGGGAACGACTTTGAGGAGCGCAAAAGTAATCTTTTCTTTATTCGAAAAGTTATGGATAGAAAAATACCCTTCCAGTAGATTTAACCACTTGTCTACAACATCTGCGTCTATCTAACCTTCAAATATAGGAATATCAAAGTTTATTTGTACCTTGAATGGGACAGTGCCTCTGTTCGAAGAAGATGCGTTGCCTGTTGGTAGTCGTCGAATGATTTGCGTGAAACTATCCATCATCTCGTTCCTCTGTTGTGTGAGGGATTCCTTAATCAATAGTTTGAAAGGATCTCCTATCTCATCATATTTATTTTATCCTACCATGGGAGGTCACTTGGGCATGCAAGAGCTTCTTTCCTCAAGAGAAACAAGCTCGAGACCCAACTCCTTGTACTCCAACCTCATTGGGACATGCATTAAGATGATAAGGAGCAGACCGCTCTGATACCACTGATCCATATTTTATGAGAAGAAAGAAATGAATATAGATTATTAATAGGTACTTAAAACAAAATAATAGAGATACAATAAAGTTGGTTTTCTATTCAATAACGAAATAAGCTAAAACTGTAAAATGCAGTGGAAACAAGCTTGCTAGAATGGTGGCAGCTTATCTCTGAGAAGAAATGTGACGACAACACACATTCCTAAGAAGAAGGTTACAATGAGGCTCTGAAGGAATTTTTACAATAAGAAAGAATGACAAAAACCCTAGACATCCAAAAACCTAACCGTGGGAGATGAAGTGCTAAAAGTCATGTGGGCCCTGTTTGGGTAAGTTAGTACATCAACTTCCTGGGGTCGTAACTTTTGCATAAGATCTATGTTTTAGATGTGTGATAGCCCATTGGAAAGGTATCATCGAGGATATTTATTTTGGTGGATCAATCATGCCTTCGGCTATCATTGAGGAGCTTGATCTCGAAAAACCTTCATTTAGGCCCTCAAAATGGCCCCAGAAGTTAAAATTGCTAAAAATAGTAAATTGCCAAAATTGTCAGAAAACTATTTTAAGATAGTTGGAAAAGGTGGGTGGCCACTGATATACATCTATATCAAGAAGTTCCCAAAATAGAAATCAAAGGAATAATTGCCTAGGATAGGGAAATTTGTGGATGAGGGTTCGTTTGGGGTGTCTAGATCAATGACCGTATGTTTCAGGTATCTCTCCCTATCGATTATGATCATATTATTGTATCCCTTCAGCAGTATCCAAAGGTGTGCCCAGTTTGTACTAAAGTACCCATTTAACTTCTCAAACCAATCTCAACTTAGTAATAACCCATAGGCCTTTGGGATGTCTACTACAATGATGTCAATCACTTGCACAAATTTAGGATGTGTCACTATCCTGATATTACATCTCTCAGTTCACCCATGACTTTGACCTGGGTTATGTCTAGTTGTATTACATGTTTATCACTCTTGAGAGGAATGACATTTAATTTTTTGCAAATAGACAAGGGCATCACATTGGAATATGCTCTTGAATCTACCAAACAATTGTGGAGGTTCTTGTTGAAGACTTCAAACGTTAAGAGGAACGGTGGGACAAAATGTTTTTTCTTCTTATCTTCTGAGCAGGTATTCACAGTTGGTTTATTAACTAGATCTGTGCAAGTTAGATTTATTTGTTGTTCATTGCTTGTCCCAAGGTTTTCTACTGATTTCATAGCTTGTAACAGGAAATATTTTTGCTGAGGGATTCTACACATGTCCATGACCGATATATTAGCCTTCAACTTCTTCAGATCTTCAACTATGGTGTACTCCAATTTGGTCTATTCTCGGGTATGCATGATAATAGGGTTCTTAGAGGGAGCGAAAGGTTATTTCACGTGATTGGGAGTTGACCTTTCTCCTGACGTTTGAGTGGTAGTGGGATCCTTCGAGACAGGTGGACATTTACTTCTAGTTTTCACAACTGATACCTCTCTAGGTGTTTCTTGAACTTGAAATAGGTCGTTAGAAGGAATAATTAGGTCATGATCCCATATTAGCATGGTTGTATCTTCTGGTGCATCAATCTCTTCCTGGTCAGAAACATTCATAACCGAACTTCTTGGTTGTTCGGTTAGGGAAACCTCATATAAAAACCGGTTGGCCATCAAATTCATGGAATGCACCCATTGACGATAGTCTCTTTCAGAGTGGTTTTCCTGGTGATAGGTACAGAAAGAATTAGATGCAACATTCCCTAGATCGATATTCAAGTTAGTTGGGGGAGGTTCAATTGCTTTGAATGATGGGTTTCTTTTAAAGAAAGTATTATAGGGCCTTTGGCCTTAGTTTCCTTCCCCTATGTTTCTCTTCATGTCTATGATCTCATTTGATAATTTCTTAACCATGCGTTATAGATCTTCTATGTCTCTATTACCCTTGTCAGGACTATATTCTACTTTTTTCCCAGGTGGTCTAGTCAGAAGGAGTCCTCTTCTAGGAGGAGGTTGAACTTATTTCTTAACTAAAGAGACCTTTCCTTATTTACACCCTTTCATATGAAATTATATCCTTTTGTCTTCTTCAAAATTCTCAGCTAAGGTTCATTTGATCGCCCTCTTTACAAACATGGAAATAGAGACTAGGAGCACATTAGCATATACTGCGATTTGCAAGTCTTGAGTTGGTTTTTCTTCGGGCTGGAATTTGTTTAAGATGGTTGTGAATATTTGATTGAAATATTTAACCTTCTATTTCAAACTCATGGTGGCGGTGAACAACTTAGCCATCGGAGCTCCCGTAGTAGTCTCTTCTACAAATTTATCTAGAAAATCTTTTTGAAACTTTATCCAGCTAGTTATGGATCCTATACGTAAGTTAAAATACCACATGGAGGTCGAGTTCTCAAAAGTGCAGGGGAACAACTTGCAAACTATGTCTTCATGTTGGACGTTCATAAGCCTCATCGCTAGTATAAATTTCTTGATATGATCTTCAAAAAATCATGAGGTTTCGGGATCGAACTTAGGAAGTAACTTCTATGGATGTCGGGGAAGGTTATGGACTGGTCCTGGGGGGGACAAAACATCTCTGGCCAACCAAGGTTGATTTTTTAGTGGTGGGTTTCCTCTTTCTTCATTATGGTCATTGTTGTCCTCCATATCTTCATATTTTGAGTTAAAATCCTCCTCTTCCAAAAAACTGTCTAGTTCAGAGACGTCATCGATTGGCGTTTCGGGTATCAAATCAAGAGGATATTGGATTTTGATTATTGAAAAATATATTAATTCTTGTACAGTGTGCATGAAAACCTCGTCGGGAGTATCGACCATTGGTCTACTTATCTATTTTTCTTCGAGGAAGTATCATATCTAAGGACAACACACCAATCTGTCAGGCATATGCTCTTATGATTCTTTTAAATTGATTTAATTCCTCATGAGGAAGAGTGTAAGGTATGTCAAGGTACAAAGTTTCTTCCTTATACCCTGGTGAGTTACTCCTTTTAGGAGTGCTCAACATGTGTATGTTATCTTGGGAATGACTAGCCATGTGTTATTGGACTAATCGGTAGGTGTGGACACTAACAGATCTCCCTAGATCCACCTAGATCTAGAACAAAACAGGACAGGACATGACTCTTTCCCTAAGTTTTGACCATTGTATTAACTAGTAGGAAGGAACAAGTAACATACCTTAGTATCGCTTCCTAGGGTCTATGTTTCTCCTGCTTCACTCCGATGCTCTCGTGAGGTCAAGACCAAGACAACACAAACCAACCAAAGTGAAGATAGAAAAATATATTCAACTGTCAACTTATGTGTATGATCAAGGAATTACACAATAAAGTGAGAATAGCTTTATGGGAAAGGGACATACCACTGTATCATATTGATTGAAAGTAAATATTACAACCTGATTGCCTTGATGTTGCAAGCTTCCTTTCGATGGCTCTTAGCTCCAACACACACACTTGCTTAATCCTTGTATGAAGAATATCAAAACCTGTTGATAGACTTTCTAGGGTCTCCAAGCTATTGTTTGAGCTAAGTCATTCACACAATTCTTTCACCAATTCTCCAATGAATCTTGCTTAATCTTTTCCATGAGAATTCCCTCAATATATAGGAGAGAATGAGATGGTTACTTGGATAAGAATGATCCCACAATATCAGAGAATCCAGTACAAGGATAACCATTCGAATGCCAACCCATTCTTCTAGAAGATTCCCTTCAAGAAACACCGAGAATTCATCTTTTTCCATGTTTTAGAACGAGTTCGCACCCTAGATATTCAACACAATGTGAGAAGTTCACACCCTGGCTTAAGGAAGCCTGTGAGAATGGGTCATTATCACACCCTAATATATTAGCAGCCTCTGAACCTTCTTCAAAAGTGAGTTTTCTGGGAAGAGATGAAAGTAACTTTTCTCAGGAGAAATTTCTTATGAAGAGCATGAGTACACCATCATTAATACACCATCATGATGACCAAAATCATGGGTAACAGAATGCCCCCCAAAGTATGAGGTTGGAATCAGTGACAGCCGAAAGACTTTCTAAACTCCATGTGTGTGTCGGAAACCAGGAGCACACCTAATTGGAAACCTGCGAACAACCAAGCATCTGCAGAATATTATATATTTTAATTCTGAGGTAGGCATTCCCATACTTAGATCATATACTGATGACATTGTAGACATGGTTCATGGCCACCAGTCATACACTGTGGATCCATGCCATCAAAATATAGCATAGCCACTAGGAATACACTATGGATCTATGCGAACGAATTTCAAATTAAGATGACATAGCCACGAGACATACACAGTGGATCTATGTGTCACCAATTATGCATACTCCATTTCAACCTAGACAAAGAAATGATATCCAAGGTATTCAATATCATTTCCCAAAAGTACAAATCTAACCATGTGATTACATGTGTTGAAGTCGAACATGGCAGAAACCACTTGATTACCGGTCATTGATGAAAACCGTTAACAAGTGTGAGGAAAATCACCACTGATGTCAATGAATCCCAAGGTACTCTAGTACAATCCATCAAGTGTGAATGAGTGAGTTGAAGTTGAAAAGTCGATGGAATCTTTTGATTAGGGGTCGATGATGTAAACCCACTGTCGAAAGAGAGGAAACTTGCCATTGAGGCATGCAAGTTCCAAGGTACCAAAAATTTCTAAGTGTTGATTCTGGATAATGAGCTGAAGTCGACAGAACAAAACTCATCACAAGAGGGCCTTGATATATCCCCCATCAATGACACAAAATGAGTAACATATTTTGAAGGTGGAACAGACTATGATGCAAATTGAACTGGACACAGGGAAGGCCGACACAAAGAGAATGGACAATTGTAGATGGCCGACTCAATAGAGGTTTTATATGGACTTCTCTTGAACATATGAATGACATGACCAATGATTTGGAAGCATTGACTGAAAGATGACACAGGGAATGAACTTCTAGCAAGTCGAATAAGAGACCAATGGATTTCCCAAACCGGCTTCAAATATAATGAATAGGGGGTGTCATGTTCAAGAGAGACACTTACTTCCAATCAATATGAAGATGATAACATATCCCTTTCCCAAATTTCCCCCCACCATTTATGGCGAGTACCTCTTTATTTTTACACAAGCTTGAGGAGGATAACATATGCTTGTTGATATAAGCTTATCCTTCGGATAAGTCCTTCGGAGTATGTTTAATGAACCCTAAGAAGGAGTGGTTCAGTCCCATTACGGGTCTGTCGATGTTTGTTTAACGAGTCCAAAGATAGAAAACTCAAAGGTTTTTCATGATTATAGAGTCTGGAAAAACACTTAAAAGAGAACTCTCTCAGTTCCTTTTTCGTAAAATAGTCTAATGAGACCGAAAAATAGATAAACTATCGCTCAACAGGTGTTTTTTTCAAATACTTTAACAAGCATGAAGAGAACAAGGTCGCTCGGCAAACTTTTCATGTTTAGAGAGTCTGAAAAGATCTTAAAGGGAACTCTAGGGGGTTCCTTTTTCGTATAACCTTTACGAGTCTGAAAAAGTGATAAAATTATAATCGGTTAGATTCTCATTGATTTACGAGCATGAGAAAGAACAAAGACTAATCTCGATAACTTATTCTCATGTATTTACGAGCATGAGAAAGAACAAAGACTAAGCTCGGGATTGTTTTCATTTTTACGCAAGCTTTAAAACAAAACAAAACTATGCTTGGACCTGGTTTCATTTTTACGCAAGATTGAACCAGAGGGAACTATGCTTGAGGTAAGTGGTTTCATTTTTACACAAGCTTGAACCATAGAAAACTATGCTTGTGACTTCCCAATGCATAACACATGGAAGGTTGGTACTTAGCCCTAGCTTAAGAAACTAGCGGCTCTACTTCATCATGAAGTCTAGAGGCTAGAAGTATTGCCCCCCAAGTTTGGTTTCATCCAACGACAAAGGTGGAGGAAATGAAGCTTCAAATACTAGACGAAGGACTTGACTCAAATAGATAGGGGGAAAACTATTGCATTTTTTAATGAGCTTGACATAGAAACAAGAACTATGCTCATAACCTTTGTTTCATTTTTTAACGAGGTTTCCATAAAGACGAAAAACTATCCTCAGAAGTGGTTTCATTTATTAATGATCTTGAAATCAAAAAACCATGCTCAAAGACCTTTGTTTCATTTTTTAACAAGGTTGCCTCAGAGACACAAAAGATATCCTCGAAGTTTTCTTGATCATGGATACCAAGAGGGAAATTCTCCAGAAGGAGACCATGTCAAGGGACAAAATTCGGTCATGGCTTCCAAGAGGTCTTCACTGGAAGGAAGAAACACACACTGGAAGGACACCATGTCGAGGGTCGCAACAGGAGTAAAGAGATCAAGATCTAGCAACCCTATCGAAGAGATCATTGTGTCAACTACTGAATCTAAGTCATCAGAAGTTGAAGTCATGGGAGACAACGCCACATAATTGATCTGTGGCGAGGATGATACCATTTTCATATAAGAACCATTCAGGGAGGCAATCCAGGTGTGGTCAATGAATGAAAGTTGATCAACATTCAGAACCCGTCCATCATGAGGGAAATATATCACACGAAAAAGAGTAGACACAATAGCTTTCATGGAATAGACATAATCTCTCCCAAGGAGTAAAGAGAAATCCAAGGGATCTTGGACTACCATGACGTCAATAAAGATAGTTTTCCCTCCCAAAGTTACAGGAAACTGAGGAAGGGTCCCTAAAGGTTGACTAGTTCTTATGTTAAAAGATAACAGATTTTGCGTAACCGGCACAAGTGGAGGACAACCCAAAGCTTGCCAAGCAAAAGAGGACGAAATACTAACAGACGAACCTTCATCTATCAGTGTCTGAGGAACGTCTCAACCACAAACCTGTACTGTAATCTAGAAAGGAATGTGAGAGGGAAGACGAGGTCTAGTTAGCACACCCCAATCAAAACAGATGGCCTCATTACTTGGAGGGGGTCCTACGGGAAAAGGAGGAATAACCCTCGGCATGGGAGATTCTGTATCAATGAGAAAAACATGCGCAGTATCAAGTTTTCTCTCTATTGGGAGAGTAGGATCAACCGATGGAGAGATCAGATCAACCACTTGAGTTTCATTCTCCAAGGGGAGAATGGGGTCGATAGGTGTAAATGGATCGACCACTTGGGTGACACTCTCTAATGGGAGAGTGGGATCGACCAAGGATGGCATCAAATAAACCACTTTGTCAATTGGTTCAACTAAGGACGTGACTATATTGACAACATGATCAACCGGATTGACCGGTGAAGGGACCGGAGTGATCATTCCATCAACTACAGGTGGGTTGAGAGAAAGCTTACGATAAGCGGCTAGGAGTTGAGGCTATGAAATAGTCATTTCTTCCAGTAATTTCAAGGCTTTGTCCATATGAGGGAAAATATGAGTTAGATGACTCCCTTTGCATAACATGCATGGGAACTTGACTCTACTTTTCTTCTTCCCAACCATATCATGACTAGTTGGCGATAGGTCATCAGTACGTTGTTCAGAGGCTGATGACATGGGTTGGTCAGGGTGTGTAGACCATACTTCTATAACCTTGGATAGACCAGGGCATTCCTTACAAAGCCTGCAAGGGTACTTGGGCTTATGAGTTGTTTGGGCGATCTTGACATCATCAACACTTCTAGCACAATTAACAGTAACTGGTTGTTTTCCAACATGTTTGACAGCGGTCGGAAGTTTGGATCCTCGCTTATCTTTCTTCTTCTTAATCTTTATTTTTTTCGTCTTCTTATTCACTGGGTTACTAGCTTCACAACTTTCACTCAACGAAAAAGATGAAACGGAAGGCGACATTGCAAGGGAAGAAGGCAAAGAAGACCTTACTGGTGAAGAAGATGAAGGATCAACATGAGGTTGACGCTCTTGTGGGGAAGTGCATGTGACTAAATCACTAACTGCGTTCGGGATTACCTGAGTGGAAAACAACCATACCGGTAATCCAATAGTGAGACCCGGAAGGCTCAAAGTAGCGAAGTGAGGATGACCAATGTTTCCATAAGAAGGAAAAACAAAAGGTTCCCCTGGAGCAGGGGTTCCTTCATTGGTCATTCTAGGAACTGATGCCATTAAAAAAAAATCCAACCTAGATTCTACTAGGGAAAACAAGCAGCACACGCTAAAAAACTAGGAAGAAAGCAAACAAACAAAACCTTCTTACAATGAGCACACTAGTTGGTGATGAAATCCAATGTCACAAGAACAATGTAAGAAGGGGTTGAGATAGGGTGGAAAAGTTATGTTGACAACCTTCTTAATGGACTTACACCTTGGTGCAAGATCCCACACATAATCGTGGGTATACCCTCCAAGGAGCCCGAGTGAGTTTGGCCAACGTCGATTTAAGGTACCATGAAGACTTTCCCCTCCACAGTCACCTTGTGTAAAGACCCTAAAGAGATAGGCCACTAAGGTTACCAATCACTACAATGATGCCTAGGGAAATAGTCGATAATCTGATCCACACGCAAGGGTAGGGTATCTAGCCCGAAATCAACTTGAAAGTCTTCCACTCATCATTGTGGGTATACCCTCAACCGACCCCCATAATACGTGCAATCTCTATACCAAGACCGACAAAGCAGGGTGAGTAACTCTGCCAGTCTCAATGCGACCTCGTGTTTGACCCTTGTGTGAGAAGGGCTTCCCAGGACAAGATATTACAAATGGAATTTAACACTCCCTAACAAAAGATGCTATTGTGTGTTTTGTGCTTTGGAGAGTGTATCTCTCTTCCTACTCCAAAGCGCTAGCTTAGCTAAATGTTGGTGTAATAGAGCCCTAGAAAAGAGTTACTAGGTAAATTTTACGATTACGCAATGTTATTTAGAGTTGTTGTTTACTCAAAGGAAACGAAGATGAAACTCATGTTTGATGACTCTGACCCAACGATGCATGGATGAGAATGAAAAAATATATCGATTTTCGTTCAATGAATCCTATGTATGGGAGGGAGAGAGAAGTTTTCCAGATCAAACTGTGAACTACAAAACACAATTTCCTTTAAAATGCAAATGCAACAAATCACGTATCAATAACAATTCTATATTGTTTCTTTTTCAATAATTTCAACAATTGATTTTCAATGTTTTCAAAAACGAAAATGATTTTTTGAAAGAAAAATGTTTGTTCACTTTTCAAAAAGGACATACACCCTGATGGTGAGAGTGTAGAAAATAAAAAATCAATGAACAAGCAATGATAAAAAATGCAAACCTCTTTCAATGAAAACAAAAATAAGAAGAAAACCAATCTAGTCTTTTCAATCACATAAGAAAAATGGTCTTTCAAACAATGGGCAAATGATAAAGACCAAGAAACTCAACTTTCAACCGATCGTCGGTCCTTAACCAAACAAGCACACTCAGATTCCAAAATTAGAGAGTATAGTTATGCCAAGAAAAGTCAAGAAACGAAAGTCAAGACATAAGTGACAAAAAGAGCCTTTGAAATCCTAATATTGTTCATGCACGAAAATGAATACAAGAAGAACATCAATCAATGGTCCAAGAAACTCTTATGAGGCACCTAGATTGATCTGGGCAGTTGAAGATGCCAAAACTCAAATCCAAAAGTTTGAAAAAATGAGTTCGCAGGCTGGCAATATTACACAGTGTGAGAATTAGTGATTCTCACAGGTGGCCCTTGAGCAGAGTGCGAGAACCTCGCACTGAACCTAAAGACAGGGTGTGAACTCAGTATGTTCTCACAGGCTACTGTGGAGTGCAGTGCGAGAACCTCTGAAACCAAGCAAATTTTTGGAAAAAGACACAAAATTTAAAGAGGCCTCTGGACCGAGAGAATCTATCAGGGTATCTTGAAGACTCAGAGATTGATATGAAAGGAGAAAAGTAAAACAAGAGAAAATGGCCACGAAAAATACCAAAAGCCACAAAGAAAATGGGATGGCTCCCCAGTGGAGTCACCAATTTTGTTATCGGACTAATCGGTAGGTGCAGACCCTAACAGATCTCCCTAGATCTACCTGGATCTAGAACAAAATAGGACAAGACATGACTCTTTCCCTAAGTTTTGACCATTGAATTAACTAGTAGGAAGGAACAAGTAACATACCTTAGTATCGCTTCCTAGGGTCTGTTGCTCCTACTTCACTCCGGTGCTCTCATGAGGTCAAGACCAAGACAACACAAACCAACCAAAGTGAATATAGAAAAAGATATTCAACTGTTAACTTATGTGTATGATCAAGGAATTACACAATAAAGTGAGAATAGCTTTATGGGAAAGGGACATGCCACTATATCATATTGATTGAAAGTAAATATTACAACTTGATTGCCTTGATGTCACAAGCTTCCTTTCGATGGCTGTTGGCTCCAACACACACACTTTCTCAATCCTTGTATGAAGAAGATCAAAACCTCTTGATAAACTTGCTAGGGTCTCCAAGCTACTGTTCAAGCTAAGTCCTTCACACAATTCTTTCACCAATTATCCAATGAATCTTGCTTAACCTTTTCCATGAGAATTTCCTCAATATATAGGAGAGAATGAGATGCTTACTTGGATAAGAATGATCCCACAATATTAGGGAATCTAGTACAAGGATAACCATTCGAATGCCAACCCATTCTTCTAGAAGATTCCCTTCTAGAAATATCGAGAATTCATCTTTTTCCAAGCTTTAGAATGAGTTCTCACCCTAGCTATTCAACACAGTGCGAGAAGTTTGCACCTTGGCTTAAGGCAGCCTGTGAGAATGGTTCATTCTCGCACCCTAATATATTAGAAGCTTGCAAACCTTCTTCAAAAGTGAGTTTTCTGGGAAGAGATGAAAGTAACTTTTCTCAAGAGAAAGTTCTTATGAAGAACCTGAGTACACCATCATTAATACACCATCATGATGACCAAAATCATGGGTAACACCATGCATGTGGTATGTTTTGAATCTATAGGTTGTTTGAAGTACTACGAAAAATATGTATTTAGCCATTCATTCTCAGGCCCCCCTTCTAGCGCCAATTCTGTTGATGGGTATTAAATCCCTTTAGTTCAACAGTAGGAACTAAACCTGCCACTGAGGCCAAATTAGATTCTGCAACGTTTAATAGTGGAATGGTTCTCTAGATCTTGCGATCTGACCAATTAATCAATGGGATTTCCTTTTCTTGTGAAGGTGTTTCCTTCAGTTGGGACTTTCTCTTTTTGTGTTTTCTCTTAGCTAGGACCAAAGTAAGATTGTAAGCTAGTATAAACCAACTTGGCGACAAAATAGAAATAAGTTTAACTACTGGAGAAGAGGTTGATCTTGGGATAACCTGCTACTCAAGCATGCAAACGACAATTCTATACGAGATGCCTAGTAATAATAAATTAACTAGGGGAGAATCCAATTATTGTCTGAGATACTAAATACCAGAAAGAAAAAACATATGTGATGAAACAAAGGAAATCAAAAAAATCCACCTACTTAATCATCCATCACAGGATAACACAATGATTCATCTTCATCATTAAAGTAGAGAGAAACAAAACATTGCACCAGATAACTTGACAATAGATTTAATTTCTCTTACTCATTACCACATCGTTCATGAGACGAGATAGGAAATATTTATTCTCACGTCCAATTACACAGGCAGTTTGATGAAAATATAACTTCATCTCTGGTCCAAAAGGACTTATTAATTAAATCTAGCTCAGAAATAGTTCTTAAAAAAAAAGGAGTTTCTTTCATCAACCATCGACCTTTCATTGATCAGTCGATTCTCTTATTTATAATGTAAAATTAACTAAAAATAATGGCTAAAGTGCAGTTAAAAAAAAAAAACTCGCCACGTGGAATTCTCTCCTAAATTTTTTCCAATAGTCATCTCAAGATATCCCTTTGAAAGGGTGACTTTTCTCATACTTCGACCAAATGATGAATAATGCCTCGCAGGTTTGGGCCCATGGAAATTTGTGTTGTTCCATTGGAGTTGCATAAATTCTTCTTCCCTCCACCACATACGCCCGATACTTCACCAGACAAGTGTTGAACTGTTTTAGCATAGTTTGAGCTCTAATCGGATGTTCCATAAATCGTTGCACTTGTCCGGGTGCAGTTTCAATCACCTTCGCTAGATCTTCGGCCCATAATGAATCTTTCTTGGTATGATATTTGACTATGTCACACAAGTCAACGAAGTCATCGGGGGTGCCAAACTTGAGGAGTCTGATATCCTTCATCTCCTATTGATCTTTGGATTAAGTTTCTCTTGGATTTCTCGACGAAGTTATGAAGCCAATTTTTCTTGATAGTCGGAGGGATATTTCTTGCACATAATAATTAAAATCATTTATAAATTGCTTACAAAAGAATACTCGACAAAATATATGAAAAGCGTAAATGGTAGGAGAACAAATTGATGCATACATGTAAATCCCACTAAGTCTGGTTGTTTGATACTTATGTGATCTCTGCAACCTTTTGGATTACCTAAACTGTCTCTGTTAGTGCCGCCATTTTTCTTCAGTTAGGGTGGGTTATATCCGCGTGTCACATCATGATAAATCATGTACGAAAAACATGAGATTCAAAGTCACGCCAGTGGTCGGTTTTCCCTTGGGATTGGGAAAGGATGTCAAAGTTTAACATGTGCCAAAAGTACGAGTAAGTTCCAAAAATATCGGATATTTTCATAAGGGAATTCATTAAATGCTTCAGGTCAAGGCAGGTTGCTCAAATAGCAATTGCATCAGCAAGTGCATCAACCTTCATTAGCTCATTATGGAGGCTTGGGGAATTAAAAGGAATTGAGATTATTGTACCACCCATCCTCCTCAAGTGCTATCTATTGTATCTCACACGCCACAGATCATACCCGTCACGCGGATGTGACACAATAATTCTTTAAAACATCCTGTCACAAGGAATTCAATGTTCCCTGACACGTTTCATCTCACTACCCTACTCTATTATAAATTATGGATGTTATGGATGTGTTCTAATTACCATTTGAGATTATTCACCATAGGTGACTCATCTTGTGAGATAAATTCAATCAACTTCTTCATTTTGGGCCTTTGTAAAATCCTCCACGCACATGGTAGATATGTTGTTGCACCATGGGGACTCCTCAGAATGCAAGACCGGGCCTGCGAGGTAGCCAAAGCATGCAACCTGAGCCACAAAATGCCTAGGACTCATTCTTATTAGTAGCAGGTGTTCTCGAGGCTTCAAAGGGAGATTTCAACCTTCACACAGAAACAATAGTATCACCCCGTGCGAAGCTCGAAGTGGAAGAAGTTACGTCGGAAGTGCACAAGGTGGATGTCACGCTTCCTCAATAGTAGATACAAAAGAGGAGAGGAAGGCCCAGGAAGAATAAATAGTGGGAGAGAAAAAAAAAATCTCAATTGAGTCACATGCACAATCAACCGCCGAGGAATTCCTAATGCACGCTATCCGGCTAGAGCCTCTTAAAACCATAAGTCAATGAAGTGGGAACCGAATGAGAAGGACAGAAGCCTTGGGTTCTAATGTTCAAGCACCTAGTTAGTAGCTAGAGAAGACATAACTCAACATAGCTAGACTCTACTAGGAAAGTAGAGAACTACGACAACAGTTGGCGGAAAAGACCCTTGAGGTGTCAGCACCTCAAGGTCATGAATGGAATGCAACCTGGCTCAAGTGGTATCTTCGGGAAGCACAAGATACGATCATGCAATTGTGGGAAGCTCAAAGGGTATGGGAAAACAAAATATGACAACACCTCCAGGAGTGCGAGGCATCTGGGGAGAAATTTCACATGCAGAAGAGGCATGATTAGCGAACTGTATTTTGCATTTTCAGACGTGGCACAGAACTTTGACAATTTTCCATTTTTTGTAAGGAGATCTTCATTTTCTTAATGTAACTGGGTTGGCTGGACAAAAGGTGTAGATAGTTTCTACTATATGTAACCTGAGCTTGATGACAATCTAATATATAAAGTCTCAATATTTTCATGAACGGGCTCTGGTTATAATAGTTGAATGCATCATTTCCTCTCTTGGCATGTGTATAATTTGTTCTTTGTCCACATTTTCTTGTAATTTATCCCCGATTTTATACTTAGTGTTGCTCTGATTTGCTTTGTTTCTTCATTGATTTCCTTCTATGAAAAACCTCCAACGTCGATCGATTTCATCATATGGTACCGACATGGCACCACTGACTCGGGATACATGGTACTAAAGATCGAGAACTTAGATAACAGGTAATGGTCAGAATCAATACTTTGTTCAAGTCGAATGCTTTAAGGTAAACTTGGGACTACCGATGCCAAAAAGGTATCGGGGTTTGGATTTCAGAAATAAACCTATCATGTGTCTTCCTTGTGAGTTAACATCCTTGAAAAACCCCCGATACCAAAAATGTTTCGGAAGTTGACAATTGTTGATATCTTTTCTCTATTTGTGCAACGCCTACTCATTTTGCTCCTTACCAAGGTTGAAGGGAATCAGTTGTCAGCGATATCTTTGTGTGATGCTTATTGCGAAAGAGCATATTTTGTTTGTCGACACCGATGAATATCAACACTCGATGACCTTGGTCATCTCGACTGATTTATTTCATGCTTAATCCTTCCCGATGTCGAATTTTGTAAGCGTGTTAGGGAAAGGTTTGACTATCAATTCTCTAACTTAGATGTTAGTATTTTAAGTTATGTGTTTTCGCAATTCTCAATTAGACTTTAATATACTTAAAAGAGAAATGAGATGATAAGCAAAGGCAACAATATTTATATTGAAGTAGAATTAGACAGTGAAAAAGATAAAGTGGTACCCAAAAAGTAAAATTTGACATAAGATGTTTAGGGTGTGTTGAGTCCTCAACATGATGCTCAAGCTTCCTTTGATGTCTTTCTTTGTTGGGGAGAACTATCTCTTTCTTCTCTACTCCACTTGTTTGTCTGATAAAACTACCTCCCACACTTATGTTGCCTACCAATACTCCACGTAGAGTCTCTGCATCAAGGGAAATATTAACTACCTGTCCAACTCATTCTCTGGACATCCCATGTATTTTTATGTTGCTGGAAATAATCACTCAGGGTGATTTCCCAATTATTCCTTTCTTGATTTCGGCAGGCATCTTCTTGTTTTCTGGCACAACTAAGAAAACTCGAACCAGTGCGTACTTGGTATTATTTAAGCTTGGTGTGCAAATGGAAAAACTCGGTCAGGTGTGCACTCTATGTCATTCCTCGCTCATTTACTTATGGGTGTGCAAAACTATGAAATGAGTGCACACAACTCCATTTGTGCACGTGCACAAAACTAAACCCAAAAATCTGGGTGCCAACAATATTGAAGGACGAAAAATTATTCTGACATGAATTGTACTTTGATTTTGAGAATCATCTAAATTAAAAAGAGATTCCACTACTACGAATGAATCAAATTTTTGTTTATTTTCGCAAGGAATTAAATATATATTGAAAGAATTAAAAGAATCCATGAGTTCACATGCTCTTCTTGCATAATGTTTTATTTTTTACTTCTTGATTCTATACTTTTTATTGCTATGATTTATAGCCAACTCAGAGTCACATGTTACCAC
>ML788351.1:311215-328596 GCA_009831015.1 Picea engelmannii | reverse complement strand
TTTTCAGCTTTGGATTCCTTTGTTGATTTAGAATGGTGGCTAATCCTTCTAAGGCTTCGATACTTGACAGATTCTGATGATACAAGGCTTGAAACTTCTCCAACTCTTTCCTAGTTTTCACTACTTCTTCTTCCATAGCTTTATATCTTGCCTTTCTTTTTGATAAATGTTGTTTCAGAATGTCCTCGATTTTCTTTGCCTCTTCTAATTCTACTTTTAGCAAGGCAAAGTCTTCATCATCCTATTTACTGTCTTTCACAAACTATATCAGTAATTGTTTTTTCTTTCTGTTCTTAATTCTGAGTCTGTCAATCTCTTCCAGTGCACTGATCAGTTCTCTTTCCATATCAATCACATCTTCTTCTTCAATAGCCTCACTTCCTATTCTTTTATTATCATAATCTTCTTTGGCCATAAGTATGAATTCATTTAGTTTATCTTTAATGAAGGAGTCATTGTATTCATCATCTGAAGGATCATCATCATTGTTTACACAAAGAATTTTCTTCTTAAAATTATTCTCTTTAAAGAATTTTTTGTGTTTGTGCTTCTCCTCATCATCACATGTCTGATCCTTTCCTTCACGAGGACATTTATTTGCAAAATGATCTATCTTACCACAATTGAAACATTTGAAAGGCAATTTACCTTTGTATTTGCCCGATCCCTTCTTCAGTCTCTTCACAATTTTTGCTTCAATTTCATTAGGCTCAGAATCCTCATTCTTGTCTGCTTTAAACGATGCTTCTCTAGAGGTGGGTTTATCTTTAACTATTCTCATTTCATATGTAGACAATGTTCCTAGAAGTTGATCAAACTCCAAGTTTTTAAGATCATTACATTCTTCTATAGCAGAAACCTTTGGGTTGAACCTATCTGATAGAGATCTCAACATTTTCTTAACTAAAGAAGGTTCCTCAATTTTTTCACCAAGTGTTTTCATTGCATTTACCAGTTCTTCAACTCTCAGAAAGTATTTTCCAATAGTTTCATCTTATTTCATCTTCATTTGTTCAAATTGTACTCTGTATATTTGAAGCTTGGCATCCTTTACCTTCTCATTACCTTCATAACTGCTAATGAGTTTATCCCACATTTCTTTGGCAGTTCCTAGGCGCATAACTTTTACGAATTCTGCTTCTGCAAGCCCACTCAAGGTAACATTCATAGCCTTAGAGTTGAAGCTAAATTCTAGCTCGTCATCCTTATTAGCTAGTACAACTGGCTTTACATAACTAGTATCTACCACATCCCAAGCATCTGCACCCAAATCCATTATGTAAGTTCTCATTCGAACTTTTCAGAAGGAAAAGTTTGTTCCATTGAATAGAGGGGCCTTATTGATTGAATTTCCTTCATGGCTTGACATGTTTAAGCTCTAGGATCTACACTTAGATAAAAGGGACTGACTCTGACACTAACTGTTGGACAACTCAGAGGGGGGGGGTGAGCCAGTTGTTACCGTGCTTAAAAAATTATGCTTATTTTAAATTCTTTACAGAGCACTCAATGACAATCACCATAATGTAGGGAAGTAAGTGATAGAACATTCAGAATCATTTGCACATAAGGAATACACAGAGATAGATATTTCCTGAGGAAACCCATAAAGGGTAAACACCTCTTCTTATTTATATAATAAGTATTCTTTATATTCTTTACATTCTATACATTATCATACCTATGAGCACCAACTCATAATGAGGCTTCAACCTCTATTTTGAAAGCTACAACTTGCTAAGAGCACCAACTCTTTGTTTTCTCTAGCACCTACTAGAAGGAGGCACCAACTCCCTAGTTTCTCTAGCACCCACTAGAAGGAAGCACCAACTCCCTAAGTGTTACAACACCAACTGGATGGAAGCACCAACTTCCAGTCACACTGGCACCAACCTATATAATAGATAACAATAGTTCTCCCTTGGACCTCCCTTCCACCCTAACATATAAATTTTTCTATATATAAATTTATCACAGTGATACAATATTTATCATTGGCTTACCAGGATTATCACTGTTCTATTATGTTTCTCTGCTTTCCTACATCAGTGTCTCTCTGTCTGCATCTTCTTGAATTTTCTGATCTTTTGTTTTTCTCTACAAGAGTACCTCAGCCTTCCTTTACTGCCTCACTTTCTTGCTACACACATACCTTGAACTTTCTGTGTCTCTGCCTTTTATGCTTTGTGTGCCATGTCCATTCAGTACACCATTCCTCTTGTCCATGTTTCTGCTGCTACACACTCCTCCTTCTACACTCCTTGATCACTCTGAACAATAGAAACCCCCATCTCTTCTTTGTTTTGCATACTTATAGTCTCTATGCACCTTGTGCATGCTATCCTGCCATGCTTCTACATGCTCTCTCCATGTCGAGTGCTCTGCCTGATCATCATCACAACTCTTCAGCCTCTCTGGTAGTTAAACCCATGCGTCCATCATCACTGGGTGCTATGATGAGATTCCTTAGCCTGTATCATAGTTGAGACTCTTCTTCTTCTCTATCAAAGTTGAGATGATCCTCTCTGTTGTAGTTACATGCTTCAACACTCTTCCATTTGTCAATCACCTCTAAGAATAGTCTTCCTTCCACCACAAGATGTCTCGAGCCTCTTCATCTTCTGTGGAAATCACACTCAGGCTTGTTTCATTCCTCTGTTAGAAGACATCAGTCATTTCTAGCAGTTACACTTTGAAGTGCAATAGTATCCCTTTGATCATACTTAAATTCACCTACATCGTTGGATTGGATCTGTAGGATCTTGCGTTTATTTCACATTTTGGCATTTCAGAATTTCAACATTCTTGTGGTGAAGAGTCTCAATTATCCATGTCCCAAACTCTGAAATGGAGATTTTCTCTTTGAGCTCTTCTCTACATCTTTTTGACGATGTGACCTCTACCAGTGACCAAGGCTTACACCAAAAAGGTGTTTTCACATTTCTCATTTCGGCATTTCGCATTTCAGAATTTCGGGACTCCTTTAATGAAGAGTCTCAACTCTTGACTCTTCCAAATCCCAATGTCCAAACCTATGAAATGAAGTCGGATCAATGGTCCACACTCTTGATGATTCGACGATCCTAATCTATTCTTGATTTCATATATCGCGATTTCGACATTCTTGATGTGAGGGTTCTTGACAACTCCAAGTCTCGGTATCTGAAACTCCGAAATGGAGTCAGATCAATGACATTTTTCCATTTCTCATTCCATCATTTCTAGACTCCTATGGTGAAGATTCTCGGCACTTAATTCCTCCAACTCCCAGTATCCGAAGTTCTAAAATGGAGTCGGATCAAAGATTCAGTATTTCGTTGTTTCACATTTTGACGATTCGACATTTTAGCACTCCTGTGGTGAAGAGTTTCAACACTTCAACTCTTGGTATCTAGGACTCCGAAATGGAGTTATTTCTTGGTCTGCGAAGCTCTTTGTTGGTGTGCCTATTTTGGGATTTTAGCGTTTCACATTTCAGCAATTCGACATTTCAACACTCCTATGATGAAGTGTTTAAACACTTCAACTCCCGGTATCTGGGACTCTGAAATGGAGTTTTTTCAGAGTCTATGAAATTCTTTGTTGATGTGCCTATTTCAGATTTCGGGTTTTTGGGGTTTCGCATTTCATGATTCCGGGACTCCTAATGACAAAGAGTCTTGACTCTTCTAACTCCCGGTATCTGAAACTGTCCTCCTACCTTCGAGATTTTGTAACCCTTCTTCACCTTTCTCTTTAAAGAACGTGTTGGTTCTCCTGGATCCAACATTGGTCAGACCTCGGGCTCATATCTGACATTCATTGGGAATTCTCAATGGGATCCAAACATCACTGTCATCATTGTCGCTTCTCCTCCCGGGCTTTCGTTGTCCCTGTTTTTCCATCATTGCATACTCTGATATTTCCATCAGTGACAATCACACCTACCATCAATGATAATCACAATAGTTATTATTATCTATTTCTCACACAAATTTTTCTCTATTTCTTGACATATTTTCTTCTATAGTTGATAGAAGTTACCATTTCAATAAAATTGCACCGGTAGAGAAAATGCAAAGAAAGGGGTGAAAATGGCTTTTTCAAGAAGCCATAACTTCTAGCTTAGTTATCGGATTAGGGAATGAGTGTAGCCATTGGGAATATATTTCACAGAGGAATGCATCTAGGGAAACATAGCGTGGATTGATGCAACATGTCCTTCTTAAATCAACAAGGAAATAAAATGTATTCTAATTAATGAAAAGTTTTACAATACACTAACAATAGTTATTACATGCACATTTCTTGCAGAATTAGAGGTATAGAAAAAACTTTAGTTCTTATATAAGGAATGGAGTTATGGAAATTCCTAGGGATATTACATCCATGAAGAAGAGATCATAGGTCATCATGTCAGCATGGGGAATGTTGAGATAAAGTCAAATGGAAGAAGAGATAGGCAAGAGCTTGTCACTATGAGAATATTTGATAGGGAAGTGAAGAGCTACAAAGATGATAATGAAAAGTTTATGAAGGCTTAGGAAGAGATACTTCAGATCTTAAACATGTTTCATATGAAAGTTAACAAATTTGCTGGAACCAAGCAAGCATCTAGTGATAGACAAGTATCAACATCTGGATCCCATAGAAAAATGGATGATCACAAAAAAGATAGGAAGTCAAGAAGCATGAGAAGGTGATATCATTCTCCAAGATATTCCACTAGAAGAAATCATGCAAGTTCAGGGCCAAGGAGAAGCCAAAGTGTGTCTCATGTTGAGAGGAAAATAAAAAGGCCTGAGGCAGACATATTGAAAGGTGAACTTAGGAATATCAAACCACCTAATTTCAATGGTGAACACGAGAAAGGGGAGGAGGATGAGGCCTGGTTGTTGGAAATGAATAAATATTTCAAGTTGCGTGATTACCCCTTTGATCCATATTTTATGAGATAAATGAAATGACTATATATTATTAACAGATGCTTTACATAGAATAACAGAGATACAGTAAAACTAGTTTTCTATTCAACAAGGAAATAAGTTGAAGTTGTAAAATGCAGTGGAAAACAAGTTTGTTGGAATGGTGGCGGCTTATCTCTGAGAAGAGATGTGACGACTATGATCATTCGCAAGAAGATGATTTCAATGAGGCTCATAAGGAATTTTTACAATAAACAAGAGTATCAAAAACCCTATACATCCAAAAAACTAACACTGGGAGATGAAGCGCCAAAATTCATGTGGGCCCCATTTGGGTAAGTCAGTACATCAACTTCCTGAGGTCGTAATGCTTGAATACGATCTTTTTAGGTGTACAATAGCTCATTGGAAATATCTATCCAAGGAATACAATTGTTGACAAAAATTTCATGATGAAATTTTTTGATTGGTACATACCCAAAAAACGTCGTTTAGGGCCTCAAAATGACTCCGGAAGTTCAGGACCTGAAAAACTACTAAAAATAATAAATTACCAAAATTGATAGAAAGTTGTTTTGAGCCAGCTGGAAAAGGTTAGTGGCCACTGATATCCACCTAGATCAATCCTCCCTTCTTAGGAAGCAATGGTCTCCATTGCGTTGAGTTCCCCCATCATATGAGGAAATTTATATTGAATTTGGCCCCGGGTGATCCACTTGCCTTGGTGCAGGAGTTGCCCTGCTTTGACAACTCGATAAAGTTGGATCCTTTGTTATCGAGTTCCTTTGATATATGTGTCCACAATATTATCACTGGATTCTTGTTTTATGAAATCTAGGTTGATCTATGTTGTTGTCATTTATTTTGCTACGTCTGAGGTGTAGAATAATGGTGGGAAATAAGGTTGAAGGAGGTCCACGTTGAACACTGGGTGCAGGCCAAGGAAAGGAGGAATGTTGAGCCCAAAAGAATTATCCCCCACAGCCTTGGTGACATTGTATGGCCCATAACAGAGTGGGCAAAGCTTCCAATGTGGTCTTGTAAGGCATTCTTTCTGCAAGTGCAATCAAACTTTGTTGCCCACCTAAAACTTATGTGGCACCCAATGTTGATTATGGAACTCCTTGTACTTGTCATTGGAATTTTGTAGGATCTCCTAAACCTTTTGAAGGATGTGATGGATCCAATCAATGAATCAGGTGGCTTTGTCAGCTTCAGCTGGAGCAGTAGATGAGTCAACCGAGGTGACTGCAAGGGGAAGTGAAACATCTATGGGACCCAATGGTTGGAATCCCAACCCCACCTAAAAGGGGTTGTGGTCAATTGAGCTATGTAGGTATCAGTTGTAGCTATGATGGACATAGGGAAGACTCTCATCCCATGTGCGAGGGTGCTTGGAATTATATATGTGTAGGATATGCATGATCATTCGATTTACGACCTTGGTTTGGCCATCTGTCTGGGGGTGGAAGGCCATGGATTTGGTGAGCTTGGCGTCCAGCAGTGACAAGAGGTTGGACCAGAATTTGCTGAGAAATAGACCATCCTAATCTGAGACAATGGTTTGTGGGATTCCAAAATGTACCCAGGCTCACTCAAAGAAGAGCTTGGCAATAGCTAATGTTGTGATTCTCTTCTTGCAAGCAACCAAAATTTCCATCTTATAAAAGTGATCAACAACCACAAAAAAATAGTCATATCCCTTCTTGGTGGACAGGAGGCCTGACATGTAGTCCATTGATATGGATTTCCATGGCCTGCCAAGAGTAGGAAGAGGGGTGTTGTTATAACCCTAATTTTCACCATACATGCTTACCTGGCATCAGGCCATCTCATATTCCTTCTTTGCCAAGCTAGTAGTGAACATCTCTTCTTAAAAACACCGTTTTTAAAGGTACACACACCCTGCTCCACTATAGCCCACATGTACTATCTTGATGACCCACTACAACCTACGTGTACACTCTAGTTGATCAACTACATCCTGCACGTACCTACAAAAGCACAAAAAAAAAAAAGTTGCCGACAGAACACGCAATTTTGGGTAAGTTAACTAAACCTTTCGACCATGCATGGCCAGTCACTCGACCAAATACCTAGCTCTGTCTAGCCTATAAAAGAAGGGGTAGGGGTCCCATTTGTAAAGAAAAAAAAGAGTATAGAAACTCTGCCCAAATTTATCCCTCCTTTTCTCCACTTTCCTGCAATTGCATTGCGAGGTTGAGTAGTTGGTGAATTGTGAGGAGGAGCCTACAACCAGGTTCGAGGAGCAGTGTTGGCCACATATTGTAAAGTTTACACTTAAGAAGATTAATACAAAAAGGAATTATTTTCCCGTCCCACCATATCATGTGTTCAAGTTGAGTATTTATTTTATGATATTGTCACAACTAACCCAACAATTAGTATATGAAATGCATGCTCGCAGCCTTTTGTTTTCTCATGTGTGAATGTAGGTCATCTTTGGGAGGAGGCTTGCAATCAAAGAGAGAGTGAAAGAAAAGGGATTGACATCAAATGAAGGAATTAAGGTAGAGTTATCGAATCTCATTTACACCTTTGTATTGCATGAATGTGGGGTTTTTTGTTAGGAGAATAGGAAAGAGTTGAGACCTTTGAAACGGTCATTTTCTGCATGCATGATTAGAGCCCTTAAATGCTAATCATGTAGGAGGGATTCCAACTGTTGGAGCCGCCCTTGTTTTTTCTAGCCTGTCTCGAATTTCATGTCTCAATGCTCGAAATTGAAAGATGGTTTTCATATTTTCCATCTATGGTTTCAAAATCTCTGAAGTCTTATCATGCAAGCAGTGACAATTATTGTACTCTCAAGGTGAGTTCTACTTTTCATCAAAAAAATTCTCCCTTTGTTCTACCTCAGGATTTCATATGTTGGATACTATAGATCATGTAGTTCACAAGTCCCGAGCAACAAAATGACGAAATCGCTTTAAAATTTTACCCAGGGTAGTAATGGGAGTAAAATTTTCCTAAATCACGATTAAACATCATCGGGTTTTCACGCCTAGGCGTTCACTAAATCCAAAAGTCCTATTGTCATAACCTTGATAGTTGGAACCATGAAGTCCTTATTTTAGTAATCTGTGTCAAGGTTAAAGATAAAAGCTAAGCCATGGTTAAGTTCTGTTGGCAATTCGCCACTTGGCATGTTCTCTTTTAAAAAGATACACTGTCTAAACCCTGAGTCGCGAAGTCGCAATAAAGATATGAACACAATTAATTAAACACTTAATCCGAGTTTATCTTCCCTTTTAATTAAAACGTATTGTCACGATCTCGCAGTTTCGCAGCTCGACATGTAAACTTCCCAGAAACTATACCTTCGAAGCTCCGAGTTGCGATATGGTGAATATAAATAATTGTGTAATTAATTAAGATCCTAATAACAATTATGTTTTTAGTAACCAAGGTCAATCATCGCAATTTCAGGTGTTAGAGGTTCAAAGGGTTAAATAAAAAATTATTGATACAACGAGTACTGAAAGATTAATTAACTTTGGTAAAATCAGATTAATTAAGCTAAATCAGTATCTCCTGTGTTTTGATGCTTGCATAGTTTACGAGGCAGTATTAATTCTTCCTTATGCCAACTAACATTTCAAACTGCCAAAATTTATGGCATTAATTAGAAACAAGGTGAATCAACAAATAAAGATTGGGTTTTTATTGCTAAATTTATTTTTAATCTTGATTTGACCGATATGTTCTTAAAAAGTACCGAGTTTTCGAATATATAAAGTTGATATTTGTTATAAAAAATTCATTTCTATATTACGCAGAGCACACTTTCTCAGCAAGCTAACTTTTGTATGTATACATATTTTTATCATAGAAGAGCTAAAGCAGGATCTCCTGTCATGGCCCCGTGAAAAACATCTAAATCTAGCGTTGAGGTTTCAGGGCAAGGTTCGGACAACATCACTAATACTTCACCTTGAAGTGTCGACTCTGTACTGAACTAGTCGTTTGTTTTTGATGTTCTGCAGGCCGAATTAGTGGATTAATCTGATGATTCCAATGAAACAGACGACATAACCACCAAATATAAGATCGCCATTCAATCAGGAATGCATAAAGTAGTGGCCAGGAAACGACTGCTCCCCTACTATCATTAGACCATGTGGACATACCAAACAGAACCATCATGAATGAGAAGAAGGTCACCATCGGAACTTTCAGACCTGAACATCTACAAGCTATGTACAAGTTTCCCACAGCATTCGACCTTACATATGATGCCGAATTCATGGAAAATTTCAAACAGAAGGAATGTGTGCAGTATGAAAAGACTATGGCTATCTTAATAAGAGATTGGGTTTCACACCCTGCGAAGTTCAGGGAAGACAGTAATGGTATATATTCAATAGCTTCCTTGGAACCACAGTTCAAGTATGTAGCTATGATGACATGCAGATTATACGGGAGAGAGGACACCTCACATTTATTTCTTCAATGGGTGCCTCTAATACATCAAGTCATCGAAGGCAGTTCCTTTGACTGGGCAAAAATGTTGTCTGATAGCTTGACCAGTCAGGTTACAGAGTATCGGACACAGAAAGAGAGAGGAAAGATTTCTTCATTTTTTATGTCTGCATACATTATGGATGTTGTGTGATTTCTAACACCATTTCCCTTAATGAGTTGGAGTTGGACTCCAGCAGAGGCCGAGCCCATCCACATCTATCATTCAAAATTGTGGAAAAAAAAAGTGACAGATTCTGTATATGAAATCTTCAACTGGGTGATGGTACCGCTACATGTCACTATTTTCGTCCACCTGCCACCCAAGATCTCGGACAATATAGTGATGAATTTGAACAGTATAGTTGACTGGTATGTAGAAGCTGAATTCTCATATTTCAAAGTTTTCAGGGCTTTTTTTACCCTGCATGCATTTCCATTATTTATCCCCGACAAGATGGTTTGTCGTGAAGTTGCTAGACAAACAATAATCAGTGCCATAAGCAAGGAGCTTAAGGGATACTCAAAGAAGGTATGGCCACCTTTTCTTGTTCATTTAAATTCATATTCTTTGTTATATTTTGGGCATGCTAAAGCTGAGGCAGTAGCCCTGGAAGACCTAAAATTGGTCCTTATTGAATTCAAGAAGCACGATCTGCAAAGGGTCAAGAGTAATCATTTGGCCAATTGCGGACTCAAGAGATTTGAACACAAAAATTCACCCTCGGATGACATTTTTCTAGGTGCAATATCTTATGCCGAGATTTTAGCTCGGATACAAACCTTGGCACCTAAAGAGATGGCCAATGTTCTGAAATTCCAAGAACATCGACGTAGTTGTCTTCCAGCAATATTTTAGGGTGAGAATCTGAGTACAACGGAGGTGAAACAAAAAGATGCCAAAGGCTCCAAGGATGCGACTCCTTGTCAAGAAAAACACCAGGATGGGGAAGAGAAAACTAAGAGTCTAAAAGCAGAGATAAAAAATCCAAACCCGCCAAAGAAGGAGACTCCGATTACTACTCTAGGACAATCAACGAAGCAAATTAGAGATCCTTTCGCATCCGTTACTCCCTTATAGACAAATCAGGGAAATATTGACATGGGGTGGATCTTAAATGAATAATTGAGGCCTATAAGGGTGGAAGAGATTCCTACAAATGAGTTATTCTTTGATAAGAAGAGAAAGGCAGTGGTAAAGAGAGAATTCTATCAAGAAGCAGAATTGACAGCTAAGAAATATAAAGTATTGACTGATGGGAAGGACAAGAAGAATGAACAGTTCATGATGGAAATAGATGGGACATTAGGGGCATATGCCAGACTAGCCACGGAAGTGGAGGCTGCCAAAGACCAGGTGAGTGTAGGAATATAGCAAGCAAGGTTGGCCGATAAAAGTGAGATAGAGATGCTCAAGAATAAGCTCAAACAAGTAGAGATGGTGCTTCAGAATGGTTAGATGCAAGTGGGCCATCAAAAATATTTGATCGAACAACTACATGCTATAGTGGAAATCACCAAAAGTAAAGTGATAAATATTGGGATGTTCTAGTCCTAGGCAATGGAGATTTGGAGTAGATTTTCTATGGCCCAGTGAAACTTACTCACCAAGGTAGAGGTGTTTCGGGACAACTGCCTATTGGTTAATCAAGTTTTGGAATATTTATCTATTAGAGAAAGAGAAGCTGGAGTAGCACAAGTTGCTTTTCAAGAGGATTTGATAGCTACAAACAACATGGAATTGGGAAGTATTCCCAAGTTTCCTATTTCAGAGTAGACCAGAGGAAATATTCTATTAAATGAATGGGAGCACAGCATCTCAGAAGGTAAGTTGCAAGCAAGAGGGTAACAAAATCCTTAGAAGAGGCTTTTAGTTCTATAGATTACACCTGTTACCGATCCCGAGAAGATTCTAAAGGTGAGAGGCTTTCTCAAGCCAACCGCTGCAGTCTATAAACTTAAACACCCGCAACTGAAGACTAAGAGTTCTTTTGAACCTTCAACTTTGTGTAGTCCTCTCTTTGATACTAAAGATATAATGTCAAACTACTCTGAAGTTAGGAGTGAGATTCATCCGACAATCCCCTTAGTACACAAAGGAAAGGGCACTTTTGAAAGTTCGTTGGAAATTGAAATACCATATTTTCTTTAGTTAAATTTCCCGACGTCACCTAATTCTGAAGAGCGTGTTACACATTCGGTTTCCACACCCGTCGGTTCTCCTGATTTCGTCTCCTGCAAATCCGAGGAACCAAGTCCTCACATTCCTTATCATTCATCGTCGGATTTTCCTCTTCACGAAGAAAATAAAGATTCAATTTTAATTTTCCAAAACCCCCTTTACGACTTTCCAGTAATAACAATGTCAGCTGCCAGAGGGGGAGGTGGAGGCTTTGTCGGAGGAGGTGGAAGAGGTGCTCCGGGGGGAGAATTTGGAGGTCAAGGGCCTGCCCCTCCTCCCAGAGTGTTTTCTAAATTAGAAGCAATATACACCCCTTTGGTTTTACTCGTCCCTTTACACAACCTTCCCGAAAATTATATAAAAAATTTGCCAAAATTCACAGGGGAAGGGGATCTGACCGCGGTTGAACACATTAATTTCTTTGATCAATTCGTAGACATCCTAGGTATCGAACATGAAGACGTTTATTCTAGGCTTCTTGTTCAAACATTCAAGGGCCAGGTCTGAACTTGGTTTCGGAGTCTACCTGCAGCATCTATCTTGTCCTATGACGCCTTGGAAGATGCTTTCCTTACACAATGGGGCAGAAGAAAGGACCACCTATATTATTTAACCAAATTTGGTTCTTTAAGAAAAAAGAATTCAGAAACAGTTATGGAATTTATTTAAAGTTTCAACAAACTGTATAACAAAATCCCAACCAAGGTTAAACCATCCCAACCCGTAGCCAATGTAACCTTTGCAGGGGATTTCGAGCCAGATTTTGTACTCCTTTTGCGAGAAAGAAGGGGGGCCACTCTAAACCGAATGTAGGATGATGCTGTAGAAATAGAGTCGGATATGATGGCTTCTGGTAAGCTTAAAGCTAAAATAGAAATAGGAAACCAAGAAACCAAATGCTTTAGAGAACAACTAGGGTCGTCAAGGTCTAATAGATCTACAGATGACAAAGTAGATGATATGGCCAGGGTAACTAAGGAACTGTCTAATAAAATATCCAGAATGGAGCTAGAAAAGGCCAAATCTGATTCCTTTGCCAAAAATGATTTCAAGAGGAACCCCAACCCGCCGAACCAGCAAAGACAGATAAAAAACGAAGATAAAAAAATACAAGCTACCCTAGAGAGAATTTTTTTTATAGGAGCGAATGATCTCCAAGATTTCGAAGATTTGGATAATGATGTCATGAACTTTGGGGATGACTGCAAACAACCGTATCTGACTAGAGAAGATTATTAAAAATCTCTAAACACTCAACAACCATGGATTAAGGGTGAAGAAAGTGATCATACTAACCTTTGTGGCTCTCAACAAGAAAGTGAAATGATAATGGCCGAGATCCAACCTAAGTACAACTTGAGATCTAAGAGTAAGCCCATTTCTACTACTCAACCTAATAAAATCCTCCCAAGAGGTAAAAATTATGAGCCTACTCCGGAAGATACCCTATTACCTAACAACAAAGTGAAAGTAGTAAGCACACAAGAGTCTGAAGTGGGGAAAGTTGAGACCCAAGCACAAGGAACCGAAACAGCTAATAAAATTATGCCTTCAACCAAGACCATGAGTAATAAAGTGGTCTAGATGAATAATTCGGAAAGGAAGGATTCAAAAGTCCCAACTAAAGAAACAGACAAGGTGAGTGGAGTTTTCAGTTTTGAAAACGAGATAAATAAAATTAAGATACCAATCCCTCTGGTAGAATTCGCAAAAAAACCCATTTATCGGAAGCAGATTACCAAAGTGATGGGTGTCTCTACTCTTTACTCTTTTGACTTGAGAAGGGTTAAGTGTATGAGAATGATAAAGGATTTAGTAGTTACCCTGGCACAGGTCCTGGTTAGGAGTATCTTGATGGATGTGGTTATTGCCGATATTCCCGCTAAGTATGGCTTACTGTTGTCTAGGTCATGGGTAGCCAAGTTGGGGGGTTCTCTTCAATTGGATATGAAGTTCCCCATAATTCCTGTGTTTGGTGGGAAATTTACTCAGTTTTACAGAGAGACGAGGTTAGCATATACAGTAAGTGACCCTCAAAATCCAAACAATTTCCCTATTTACATTGCGGATCAATATTTAGGAAATTGTATCTTATCTTTTGATGACGGTTTAGATGGTTGTCCAGAGGAAAATGATATAGAGAAGGAAGAGTCAGGTTACATGACAGAGGATATATGTAGCAACGGTGTCTGGAAAATGTTTTTTGACGGTGCCTCATCTTGTGAAGGGGCTGGTGTAGGAATTCTTTTAGTGGCTCCCGAAGGAAATTTCGTTGTTCCTTTTTCTTACAGACTGTAATGGGATATAGATTATACTAACAATGTATGTGAATATGAATCATTGGTCTTAGGATTAGAGGCTGCTAGGAAGATAAAAATAAATAACTTAGAGGTATATGGAGATGCAAAGTTAATAGTCAAACAAATAAATCGACAGTACCAAGCCAAGCATCCCAGATTAAGATCATACAAGAATTGTGCTTGGGATCTGATGGAAAACGTTTTCTCGTCAATAAATATCCACTTCATCCCACGCGTAGAGAACTTACATGCTGATGCATTAGCTAAAGTAGCTTCAAACTTCACTCCTCCCATGACTTTCAAATTGAAGTATCACATAGAGATTAGACATAGACCATCTGTACCGGATAACATCCATCACTGGCAGGTTTTTGAGGATGATGAGCAAATTAACAAGTTTCCTGAAGCAATAGGTGATTTTTTTGAAACCCACGCAGATCAAGAAAACCATAATGAAAATATATGGATCATGCAAGAAGGGGAATACCCTCAAATCTTTCAAGACAAAATCGCAAATCATTGCATGTTGGTCCTTAAAAACAACCAGATTCTGAAAGGATTGATTCCTCTGGAAAGAGTTTTTGATCAAAACAACGTACCTGTAAAATCTTCCTTACAATGCCAACTAGAAGAAGTGGAGGACTACGATATAGGAACCAAAGAAGAATCCAGGATGGTAAAAATATCCAAATTCCTCCCTCCTGAAATAAAAAGTAAGTATAAAAACCTACTTGGATAGTACAAGGATGTTTTCACCTAGTCTTATGATGAGTTAAGGACATACGACACTTCTGTAATTGATCACAAGATACCTCTAAAGTCTGGGGTCAAACCATTTAAGAAAAATCTTAGACAGATCAACCCCATTTTGTTACTTGTGATCGAAAAAGAAGTTAAGAAACTTTTAGAAGCGAAAATAATAGTACCTCTGAGATATTCAGACTGGGTAGCAAACCTGGTCCCGGTCAGGAAAAAGAGTGGGGAAATCAGACTGTGTGTGGATTTCAGAAATCTAAATAATTCATCTCATAAGGATAAATATCCACTACCCAAAATGGACCATGTGCTAGAAAAGGTAGTTGGAACCAACCGAATGCCTATGATCGATGGGTTCTCTGGTTATAATCAAATCGCCATGAATGAAAAAGATAGAGAAAAAACTGCTTTCACTACACCATGGGGTACATTCATGTATGATGAAATGCCTTTTAGTTTGATGAATGCAGTAGCCACGTTCCAGCGCGCTATGGACATTACTTTCATTGGTGAAAAGGATAAGTTCGTAGTCATTTATCTTGACGATTTGACGGTTTTCTCTAAAACCAACAAAGAACACTTGATACATCTTAAATAGACATTCAAAAAATGTGGCAGGTTTGGTCTATCTTTGAATCCAAAGAAATCACATTTCTCCATGTGGGAAGGTAATCTTTTCGGTCATATCGTATCTAGGGATGGAATCGGGATTGATCCTAAGAGGATTGAAGCAATAGATACTATAAATATTCCCAGAAATGTAAAAGAGATTCAATCTTTCTTAGGAAGAATAATTTTTTTACGAAGATTTATCCCGAATTTCGCTGAGATTGTAAAATTGATCACAAGTATCTTGAAAAAGGACAGTGAAGTAAAATGGACAACTGAGGCCAAAGCGTCATTCACACACATTAAGAAATCCATAAGCGAGGCACCTAGCGAGCCCCAACTATCTAAAATATTTTCTTATTTTCTCATTTTCCTCCGAACACATGATTGTCGCGGTGCTCCTACAAACGTACAAAGAAGCTTTCGAACAACAGATCACCTTTTTCAGCAAGATCCTTAGAGACGCAGAACTAAATTATGATATAATAGAAAAACAAGCGTACACCATGGTAAAAGAATTAAAGGCATTCAGAACATATGTACTACACTCCAAGATAATTGTGTACATACCTACTAGTTCTGTGAAAGATATTTTGGTACAACTAGAAAACGATGGAAAAAGAGGGCGATGGCTTGCCAAAATCCAAGAATTTGATTTGGAAGTCAAACCGACCAAATTGATAAAGGGACAAGGCCTGGCCAAACTATTAGCTGAGTCAAATTTCAGAGCCATAGGTATCAATTTCTTGTAGGAAGGTGACGAAGACATGAACCTAAATGAGCTGAATGAGAAAACAGGCCCAAACAAGATCGAAGAGAAGTTCATATCATCAGGCTAGTACAGAGACATAGTATCATACCTACTAACTTTAAAATGCCCAAATGAGCTATCACCATCAAAATCCAGGACTTTAAAACTCCATGTGGTTAAATATTGTATCGCCGAAAGTCAGCTATATTGGAAAGATCCACTCAGTTTCTTGTTAGTCTGTTTAGTCAAATCAAAAACTCAGTGGGTTATAGACGAATTTCATGAGCGAGTCTGTGGGGGCATCACGCTTGGAGAGATACATCTTACAAAATTCTGAGGGCTAGGTACTATTGGCCAAAACGTTTCTCAAACGTTAATGCCAAAGTATGAGCCTGCAACCCTTGTCAACTATTTGCAGGTAAACAAAAGCTCCCGACACTGCCTTTAGTTCTAGTCAAAGTTGTATCCCCATTTTAGCAATTGGGTCTAGACTTCATAGGCGAGATTAATCCCCATTCCAGTGCTCAACACAAGTGGATCTTAATCGCAACAGATTACTTTACTAAATGGGTGGAATTCATTCCAACCAAAAGGGCAACAGACTTGGTGGTAATCGATTTCATAGAAGACAACATTTTGTCTAGAATTGGTTGCCCCCAAAAGATAATTACAAACAATGCCCAAGCTTTTAAATCTATGGCTATGATCAACTTCTGCCAAAAGTATAACATCATTCTTGGCCATTCCACAACCTATTACCCCCAAGGAAATGGATTGGCCGAGTCATCTAACAAGAGCCTGGTAAATATAATCAAGAAAGTAATAGATGAAAACAAAAGGTCTTGGCATGTGCAGTTAAAATAGTCATTGTGGGTGAATCACATAAGAACGAAAAGGTCTATCGGCATTTCACCTTTTCAGATGGTATATGGGATAGATGCTGTGTTACCTATAAACCTAGTGCTTCCAGTGATGAAGTTATGGAAAGATCAAAATGAAGAACCCAATCATGTCACCAGGATGTTAAACTAGCTGATTGAGGTTCAACAACATAGGGTCGAAGTAGATGAAAAGTTGCAGAAGTACCAAGATCACATGAAGGCATTATTCGACTGCAGAGCAAAGGATAGAGATTTCCTCCCAGGTGATTTAGTATTAAGGTGGGATGCAAGAAGGGAAGAAGCATCTAAACACAGTAAATTTGACCATCTCTGGTATGGGCCATTTAGAGTCTCGGATCTGGAAGGAAAAAATTATTTCCTACTGGAAAATATAGATGGTGAAATCCTTAACACCCCTGTCAACGAGTGTTATCTGAAGCATTATATGACATAACAGTCACCTAAAAAAAAAGAAGATTTTTTTTATACTTATATATATATATATATATATATATA
>ML788351.1:281904-311165 GCA_009831015.1 Picea engelmannii | reverse complement strand
TGGTGTCAGAAATAAATCGGCTTAAACAGGTGATACCCAAGATTTTTGATATTGTGCAAAGAAAATGAAATGACAAGGTAAAGATGAGATTTCCTAAAAGACATGTTCTAAAGGACTATTAAAGAAAACCAAGGTAACCTCATCCAGACAACAACATCGTCTGAACTAATAAATAATAGAGTTGTTTCCTTGTTTAATCGTTTACGAAAGAATAAAAAAAATTAAATGATTCACTCAAATTAAAGCAGTCAGTCAAATTAAAGCGCCCAAAAAAGAGTTACAAGAGTTAGTTTCGAATTTTTGACTTCTATTTTTCAGACCGTGAGTCACTACTTGTCACCCTTTTTTGTCTTCGGGTTTACCTTTTAAAAAGTCAACATATTTCCGTTTCGCATACGAAGGGATAAGAGATTTCATTCCAACCTCGTGAGCTTCAAATTAGATTGTGAAAAGAATGCGGGTCTTCACAACTCCTCGGTCCCCTGCTAAATGAAGGGACACTTAAAGTGATCCTAACTTTCCTAGGTTTTTCAACAATTTCGGAGGATTGAGGCTTGCTCAAATAGAATGCACTAAGAAAGTTATTTTCCCTTTTTCCCTGAGAATGGAGGTGTTCTGAAGGTCAAGGGAAGATTGGTACTGCGTAATCAAAGTAAGTTGATAGACCTATAATGCAAAATATTACACAGATATCAGCCCTGATACAAACTGATTGCCCCCATCTTCGCACTCTAAAAAAGCAAATTTTAAGACAGGTGGTGAAAGGAAATTTAGAAATGATTTCCCTCATCTAGTCCAAGAGATGATGAAAGGAAATTCAGAAATGATTGCTCTCATCTCAACATTTAAATGCACAAATATATTCCGAAGTGGTGAAAGGCAATTCAGTAAAAGGGGCCAAATAACTTCACGAGGGTACTGAAGAGGCTCGCTAGCAGTGAAGAAATTCTGAGATATCTGTAAGGCTATTATACATGAATATCACTCTACTCTGGTAAACAATTCTTTTTAAAAACTTGATCTACATCCCAAGTTCATATAGGGCTTCCTAATTAAAAACATATAATCTTCTTCTTTTGATGCAAGCTGATAGCCACAAGAATCTGTTGGGTCTCCTAGAACTGTTTTGATTGTCTTAAGGAAGACTTGAATTTAGTAACAGGAAAGGGAAAGTCATGAAAGGGACTACGACTAAGTTCAAAAAGAGTATATGAGTTTGAAAATCTTTTCAAGGTAAAAAACGAAGTCTCTTTCCCCTCCGATACCCTGTTCTCAGGAACCTTTTCCACTGATGGAACCTATTGACTCCATTTACGCAATATTGACATGTGGTCTACCGTTCTTCCCATCTTACAAGAAAATGGGATCCCTAGTTGGAGCCTATGTTTGAGTGGCCTTCATTTTTTCTAGCCCGTCTCGAATTTCATGTCTCAATGCTCGAAATCGAAAGATGGTTTTCATATTTTCCATCTATGGTTTCAAAATCTCTGAAGTGTTATCATGCAAGAAGTGATAATTATTGTACTCTCGAGGTGAGTTCTACTTTTCGTCAAAAAATTCCCCCCTTTGTTCTACCTCGGGATTTCATATGTTGGATGCTATAGATCATGTAGTTCACAAGTCCCAAGCAATGAAACGGTGAAATCGCTTTAAAATTTTACCCAGGGAAGTAACAGGAGTAAAATTTTCCTAAATCATGATTAAACATCATCGGGTTTTCGTGCCTTGGCGTTCACTAAATCCAAAAGTCCTATTGTCGTAACCCGATAGCCAAAACCACAAAGTCCTTATTTTAGTAACCCGTGTCAAGGTTAAAGATAAAAGCTAAGCCATGGTTAAGTTATGTCGGCAATTCGCCACTCAGCGTGTTCTCTTTTAAAAAGCTACATTGTCTAAGCCCCGAGTCATGAAGTCGTGATAAATATATGAACATAATTAATTAAACACTTAATCTGAGTTTATCTTCCCTTTTAATTAAAGCGTATTATCGTGATCTCGCAGTTTCACATCTCGGCATGTAAACTTCCCGGAAACTATACCTTCGAAGCTCCGAGTTGCGATATGGAGTATAAATAATTACGTAATTAATTAAGCATATAATAACAATTATGTTTTTATTAACCAAAGTCAATCATCGCAATTTCAGGTGTTATATGTTCAAAGGGTTAAAGAAAAAATTCCCGATACAACGAGTACCAAAAGATTAATTAACTTTGGTAAAATCGGATTAATTAAGCTAAATCAGTATCTCCCATGTTTTGATTCTTGCACAGTTTACGAGGCAGTCTTAATTATTCCTTACGCCAACTGACATTTTGAACTGCCAAAATTTATGGCATTAATTAGAAACAAGGCGAATCGACAAATAAAGATTGGGTTTTTATTGCTAAATTTATTTTTAAGCTTGATTTGACCGATCTGTTCTTAAAAAGTACCGAGTTTTCGAATATATAAAGCTGTTATTCGTTATAATAAATTCATTTCTATATTACGTAGAGTACACTTTCTCAGCGAGATAACTTCTGTATGTATACATATTTTTATTGCAGAAGAGCTAAAGCAGGATCTCCCGTCATGGCCCCGCGAAAAACATCTAAAGCCAGCGTTGAGGTTTCAGGACAAGGTTCGGACAACGTCATTGATACTTCACCTCGAAGTGTCAACTCTATTCTGAACTGGTCGGTCGTTTCTGATGTTCTGCAAGTCGAATTAGTGGATTATTCTGATGATTCCAATGACAATGAAAAAGACGGCATAACCACCAAATATAAGATCGTCATTCAATCGAGAATGCATTAAGTAGAGGCCAGGCCACGACTACTCCCCTACTATGATATGGTCTGATGGGAATTAGACCATGTGGACGTACCAACCAAAACCATCATGAATGAGCAGAAGGTCACCATTGGGACTTTCAAACCTGAACATTTGCAAGCTATGTACAAGTTTCCCACAACGTTCGACCTTACATATGTTGTTGAATTATTGGAAAAGTTCAAACAAAAGGAATGTGTGCAATATGACAAGACTATGTCTAGATTAATAAGAGATTGGGTTTCACACCCTGTGAAGTTCACGACAGACAGTAATGGTATATATTCAATAGCTTCCTTGGAACCACAGTTCAAGTATGTAGCTATGATGACATGTTGATTGTACGAGAGAGAGGACACCTCAAATTTATTTCTTTAATGGGTGCCTCTAATACATCAAGTCTCCGAAGGTAGTTCCTTCGACTGGGCGAACATGTTGTCTGATAGCTTGACCAGTCGGGTTACAGAGTATCGGGCACAGAAAGAGAGCAAAAATATTTCTTCATTTTTTATGTTTGCATACATTATGGACATCGTGTGCTTTCTAGCAGCATTTCCATTAATGAGATCGATTTGGACTCCAGTAGAATCCGAGCCCATCCACGTCTATCATTTTAAATTGTAGGAAAACAAAGCGACAGATTCCGTATATGAAATCTTCAACTGGGTGATGGTACCGCTGCATGTCACTATTTTTGGCCACCTGCCACCCAGGATCTCGGATAGTATAGTGATGAATTTGAGTAGTATAGATGACTGGTATGTAGAATCTGAATTCTCATATTTAAGAGTTTTCGGGGCTTCTGTTCCCACACATGCATTTCCATTATTTATCCCTGACAAGATGGCTTGTCGTGAAGTTGCTAGACAAACAGTAATTGGTGGCATAAGAAAGGAGCTTAAGGGATACTCAAAGAAGGTATGGCCACCTTTTCCTGTTCATTTAAATTCATATTCTTTGTTAGATTTTGGGCATGCCAAAGCTGAGGCAGCAGCCCTGGAAGACCTAAAATTGGTCCTTATTGAATTCAAGAAGCATGATCCACAAAGGGTCATGAGTAATCATTTGGCCAGTTGCGGACTCGAGAGCTTTGAACACAAAAATTCACCCTCGGATGAAATTTTCTGAGACACAAGATATTATGCCAATATTTTAGCTTAGATACAAAACTTGACACCTGAAGAGAGGGCCTATGTTCTAAAATTCCAAGGACATCGACTTAGTTATCTTCCCGCAATATTGCGGGGTGAGAATCCGAGTACAACGGAGGTGAAACAAAAAGATGTCAAAGGCTCCAACGATGCGACTCCCGGTCAAGAAAAACACCAGGATGGGGAAGAGCAAACCAAGAGTCTGAAAGCAGAGATAAAGACTCCCGACCAGCCAAAGAAGCAGACTCCGGTTACTACTCCGGGACAATCAGCGAAGCAAATCGGAGATCCTATCGCATCCGTTACTCCCTTCTAGACAAATCAGGGAAATATTGATGTAGGGTGGATCTTAAGTGAAGAATTGAGGCCTATAAGGGTGGAAGAGCTCCCTCCAAATGAGTTCTTCTTTGATAAGAAGAAAAAGGCAGTGGTAAAGAGAGAATTCTATCAGGAAGGGGAATCGACAGCCAAGAAATACAAAGTATTGACTGATGGGAAGGATAAGAAGATTGAACATTTCACGACGGAAATAGTTGGGACATTAGGGGCATATGCCACAATGAACCAATTTTCAGTCAAGGTTTTGAAAAACCAGCTGAAACAAAAAAATCACCTCATGAAAACCCTAGAAGCTAGACTAGCCATGACAACAGAGGCTGCCAAAGACCAAGCGAGTGTAGGAATAGAGCAAGCAGGGTTGGCCAATAAAAGTGAGATAGAGCTGCTTAAGACTAAGCTCAAACAAGTAGAGCTAGTGGTTCGGAATGGTCAGATGCAAGCGGGCCAGCAAAAAGATTTTATCGAACAACTATAGGCTAGAGTGGCAATCGTCGAAAGTAAAGTGATAAATATCGGGATGTTCCAGTCCCAGGTGATGGAGATTCGAAGCAGATTTTCTATGGCCCAGCGAAATTTACTCGCCAAGGTAGAGGTGATTTGGGACAACTTCCTACTGGTTAATCAAGTTTTGGAAGATTTATCTATTAGAGAAAGAGAATATTGAGCAGCACGAGTCACTTTTCAAGAGGCTATGATAGCTACAAACAACAGGGAATTGGGAAGTATTCCCAGGTTTCCCATTTAGGAGCAGACCGTAGGAAATATTCTATTAAAGGAATGGGATCATAGCATATCAGAAGGTAAGCTACAAGCCAAGAGGGTAATGAAATCCTTAGAAGAGGCTTTTAGTTCTATAGATGGTAATATGCTAGGAATTGTTAGTGAAGGTAATTTCGAGACATTGATCCAAATGAATATGCAAAAATCTCACTTGATTTAAAGGAAAAAGCGGAAAGAGATTCGACAGAGATCTCACAAGTGACTATGGTAGACATAGTCCAAATAGATAAATGTATGATTAAACCAAGTGTACAATTGTGCACCATAGACATCATAGACAGACAGATGGAAGAAAGATTGCCGCAATTATCCCGAGATTGTTACTCATTTGAAGCCTATTGTCAAGCAAAACCATCAAGGATAATATCTCGGCTGGTTGAAAGATGTGTCACTTGTACCGAGCATGCACGAGGACAAGCTTCTGGCACCAAATAAAGAGAGAGAATAAGAAATGGAGCGATTTCTCTCCTCCCTATCATAACTGAAAATTTTGCAATGATTGAGATTCCATCTTATTGTAAAACTAATAAATATACCATAGAAATAAAGAAAAAGGGTTGGACCCTTTTGTGTTGATTGTAACAGAGGTTTTACATTTTGAGAGTTAATATAAAGCATGGATGATTTTAGGGGCTAAATTTCGCTCATGGGCTAATTTTCCATGGTTTTTCCAAAAACGAGATTCGTTATTTTAAAAATGATTCGCCCAAATTCTATAGGATAAAATTATTTTACCTTAAAAATCACCAAAATTTTATAAAAAATATATAAAAAACTTATAAATTTGAACATTTTTTAAAAAATATCGCCAAACATTTATAATTGACATATGAAGGATTAGTAATATTTGCCAAGGTTTCTACATTTTAAAATAAATTTCCATCCTTAAAATCATCCCTAATATAAAGAAAATATGAAGATTCTCAATTCCATCACGACTGTGTTATGAGTTTGTTTTCTTGTATCTCATATTTCGTTTCATTTCATATTCATATATGATGAATGTTTCACTATAATTTAGTACAACCTCTACTATGGTGAATGAATTTTGGTTTTCTATATTGTTTATTATTTTTCCTCTGTACCAGCTATTAGCAGGTATAAGACCAGTCAACACTTTCAGAATTCTATATATATTTTATGCTTCATCGGGTTATTTCTTCACATTTTTCTTCTTTTGTTTATACATGAGATTCTCCCTTGATAGGAGCCTTACTCGATAGACAGCTAAATGTTTTCTCCCACCTCATACATTTTATTAAAATATAACCCAATTACGAGAAAGAGCCTTTGATTTGCACCCCTTTTTCATTCCTGAAACCGTAAACTCTCTTTTATACAATCGAATTAAGACAACACTTAAATTCCCCCTAAGGTTTTCTTATTTTACTATTCCTCCATGACTGTCCCTATACCAACACAGCCTAATATCGAACCTGGATTATCAAATCAAATGCACATTGCCTTAAACCTTTTCGATACTATTCTTAAAACAACCACTACCTGGGTTGAACTCAAACATTCATGGGTAGTGATTGAACATGATATAAACATCCAGGAACAGTTGGAAGCTAGAGAACGCCAACACAGAAATCTTCCCTAGTTTCCCTTGCCGAAGGTTGACATTTCTCTTTTCTCCACCCTTTACCCACTTTCGGATGCCTAGACATTGTACTTCTAAGCCTTAAGTACAGACTTTGGAACAACATCCTTTTGGCACTGTTACCGGGGACCAAAGTTAAGAAATCTTTTTCCCTGGGAAAACGACATTTTTTTTTCGTTGAAAGTGTTACCCTTTGATAGTGAACAAATACTACACACCTTTTTAAGGCTTTCCAATATTTCACTTGGAAACTCCACAAATAATAAACTAGCATCCGGTCGAAGGAATACTAGACAAATCCCGGATGGTAAGCAGATTACACCTGTTACCGATCCCAAGAAGATTCTAAAGGTGAGAGGCTTTCACAAGCCAACCGCTGCAGTCTATAAACTTAAACACCCACAACTGAAGACTAAGAGTTCTTCTGAACCTTCAACTTCGTGCAGTCCTCTCTTTGATACTAAATATCTAACCTAAAACTGCTCCAAAGTTAGGAGTGAGATTCATCCGACAATCCCCTTAGTACACAGAGGAAAGGGCCCTTTTGAAAGTTCGTCGATAGTTGACATACCATCTTTTCTTCAGTTAAATTTCCCAACCTCACCTAATTCTGAAGAGTGTGTTACACATTCGGTTTCCACACCCATTGGTTCTCCTGATTTCATCTCCTGCAAATCTGAGGAACCAAGTCCTCACATTCCTTATCATTCATCGTCGTATTTTCCTCTTCATGAAGAAAATAAATATTCACTTTTAATTTTTTGAAACCCCCTTTACGACTTTCCAGTAATAACATTGGCAGCTACCGGAGGGGGAGGTTGAGGGTTTGTCGGAGGAAGTGGTGGAGGTGCTCTGGGGGGAGGAGCTGGAGGTCAAGGGCCTGCCCCTCCTCCCAGAGTGTTTTCTAAAGTAGCACCAAGCTATACTCCTTTGGTTTTACCCATCCCTTTAAACGATCTTCCTGAAAATTATATAAAAAAATTGCCAAAATTCACAGGGGAAGGGGATCTGACCACGGTCGAACACATTAATTTGTTTGATCAATTCGTAGACATCATAGGTATCGAACATGAAGACGTGTATTCGAGGCTTCTTGTTAAAACCTTCGAACGCCAGGTCCAAAATTGGTTTCGGAGTCTACCTGCAACATCTATCTTGTCCTATGATGCCTTGGAAGATGCTTTCCTTAGACAATGGGGCGAAAGAAAGGACCACCTATATTATTTAACCGAATTTGGGTCTTTAAGAAAAAAGAATTCAGAAACAATTATGGAATTTATTCAAAGATTCAACAAGTTGTATAACAAAATCCCAGGCCAGGTTAAACCATCCCAACCCGTGGCCAAAGTAACCTTCGCAGGGGATTTTGAGACGGATTTTAAACTCCGTTTGCGAGAAAGAAGGGGGGCCACTCTAAACCAATTGCAGGATGATGCTGTAGAAATTGAGTCAAATATGATGGCTTCTGGTAAGCTTAAAGCTAAAATAGAAATGAGAAACCGAGAAACCAAAATGCTTTAGAGAACAAGCAGGGTCGTCAGGGTCTAATAGATCCACAGATGACAAAGTAGATGATATGGCCAAGGTAATTAAGGAACTATCTAATAAAATATCCAGAATGGAGCTAGAACAAGACAAAGCTAATTCCTTCACCAAAAAGGATTTCAAGAGGAACCCCAACCCCCCGAACCAGCAAAGACAGATAAAAAATGAATATAAAAAAATACAAGCTCCCCTAAAGAGAGAAATTTTTATAGGAGCGAACGATCTCCAAGATTTTGGAGATTCAGATAATGATGTCACGAACTTCGGTGATGACTACACACAACCATATCTGACTAGAGAATATTATGAAAAATCCCTAAACACTCAACAACTGTTAGTTAAGGGTGAAGAAAGTGATCATACTGACCTTTGTGGCTCTCAACAAGAAACTGAAATAATAATGGCCAAGATCCAACCTAAGTACAACTTGAGATCTAAGAGTAAGCCCATTTCTACTACTCAACCTAAGAAAATCCTCCCAAGAGGTCAAAATTATGAGCCTACTCCAAAAGAGACCCTATTACGTAGCAGCAAAGTGAAACTAGTAAGCACACAAGAGTCCGAAGTGGGGAAAGTTGAGACCCAAGCACAAGGAACCGAAACAACTAATAAAATTAAGCCTTCAACAAAGACCATGAGTAATAAAGCGGTCCAGATGAATAAGTTGGAAAGGAAGGATTTAGAAGTCCCAACTAAAGAAATAGACAAGGTGAGCGTAGTTTTCAGTTTTGAAAATGAGATAAATAAAATTAAGATACCAATCCCTCTGGTAGAATTAGCAAAAAAACCCGTTTATCGGAAGCAGATTACCAAAGTGATGGGTGTCTCAGAGCTAGAAATCCAGTTTGACATTTTAAACCTGGAAGATGATAAACCTAACATCACTTTTGGTCCACATTTTGAAGGGGCCAAAGACACTATTGCTCCCTTTTATATTACTTTAAATGTATACGATCAATTGCTACATAATTGCATGTTAGACTCCAGAGCCTCCCATAACGTTATGCCTAAAATTATTATGGACAAATTGGGTCTCTAGATCAGCAGACCTTATGGAGATGTTTACTCTTTTGACTCAAGAAGGGTTAAGTGTATGGGAATGATAAAGGATTTAGTAGTTACCCTAGCACAGGTCCCAGTTAAGAGTATCTTGATGGATGTGGTTATTTTCGATTTTCCCCCTAAGTATGGCTTATTGTTGTCTAGGTCATGGGGAGCCAAGCTGGGGGGTTCTCTTCAATTGGATATGACGTTCCCCACAATTCCTGTGTTTGGTGGGCAATTTACTCGGTTGTACAGAGAGACGAGGTTAGCGTATACAATAAGCGACCCTCAAAATATGAACAATTTCCCTATTTACATTGCGGATCAAGATTTAGGAAATTGTATCTTATCTTTTGATGACGGTTTAGATGGTTGTCCATAGGAAAATTATATAGAGCAGGAAGAGTCAGGTTACATGATAGAGGATCTGTGTAGCATCGGTGTATGGAAATTTTTTTTTGACGGTGGCTCATCTTGTGAAGGGGCTGGTGCAAAAGTTCTTTTAGTGGTTCCCAAAGGAAAGTTCGTTGTTCCTTTTTCTTACAGACTTTAATGGGATATAGATTATACTAACAATGTATGTGAATACGAAGCATTGGTATTAGGATTAGAGGCTGCCAGGAAGCTAAAAATAAATAACTTAGAGGTATATAGAGATACAGAGTTAATAGTGAAACAAATAAATCAACAGTACCAAGCCAAGCACCCCAGATTAAGATCATACAGGAATTGTGCCTGGGATATGATGGAAATTTTTTTCTCATCCGTAAATATCCACTTCATCCCATGCGTAGAGAACTTATGATGTATAAAGACCTACTCGGACAGTACAAGGATGTTTTCGCCTAGCCTTATGATGAGTTAAGGACATACAACACTTCTGTAATTGATCACAAGATACCTCTAAAGCCTGCGGTCAAACCATTTAGGCAAAAGTTTAGACAGATCAACCCCATTTTGTTACCTGTGATCGAAAAAGAAGTTAAGAAATATTTAGATGCGAAAATAATAGTACCTCTGAGATATTCAGATTGAGTAGAAAACCTGGTCCTAGTTAGGAAAAAGAGTGGGGAAATCAGACTATGTGTGGATTTCAGAAATCTAAATAAGTTGTCTCTTAAGGATAACTATCTGCTGCCCAAAATGGACCATGTGCTAGAAAAGGTAGTTGGAGCCAACCGAATGTCTATGATTGATGGGTTCTCTGGTTATAATCAAATCACTACACCATGGGGTACGTTCATGTGTGATAAAATGCCTTTTTGTTTGATGAATGTCAAGGCCACGTTCCAACGTGCTATGGACATCACTTTCATCAGTGAAAGGGATACATTTGTAGTCATTTATCTTGACGATTTGACGATTTTCTCTAAAACTGACGAAGAACACTTGATACATCTTAAATAGACATTCGAAAAATGCCGCAGGTTTGGTCTATCTTTAAATCCAAAGAAATCACATTTTGCCATGCAGGAAGGTAATCTTTTGGGTCATATCGTATCTAGGGATGGAATCATGATTGATCCTAAGAGGATTGAAGTGATAGATACTATAAATATTCCTAGAAATGTAAAAGAGATTCAATCTTTCTTAGGAAGAATAATTTTTTTACGAAGATTTATCCCGAATTTCGCTGAGATTGTAAAACTAATCATAGGTATGTTGAAAAAGGATAGCGAAGTAAAATGGAAAACTGAAGCCAAGGCAACATTCACACACATTAAGAAAGTCATAAGCGAGGCACCTGTGTTAGTGAGCCTCGACTATCTAAAATATTTTCTTATTTTCTCATTTGCCTCCGAACACACGATTGTCATGGTACTCCTACAAAAGAACGAAGAAGGTTTCGAACAACAGATCGCCTATTTCAGCAAGATCCTTAGAGATGTAAAACTAAAGTATGATATAATAGAGAAACAAGCATATGCCATGGTAAAAATATTAAAGGCATTTAGAACATATGTACTAAACTCCATGATAATTGCATACGTACCTACCAGTTCTGTGAAATATATTTTGGTACAACTAGACAACGATGGAAAAAGAGGGCGATGGCTTGCCAAAATCCAAGAATTTGATCTGGAAGTCAAACCAACCAAATTGATAAAGGGACAAGGCCTGGCCAAACTCTTAGCTGAGTCAAATTTCAAAGACCTAGGTATCAATTGCCTATAGGAAGGCGACGAAGACATGAACCTAAATGAGCTAAATGAGCAAATAGGCCCAAACAAGATCAAAGAGAAGTTCATATCATCGGGCTAGTACAAAGACATAGTATCATACCTACTAACTCTAAAATGCCCAAATGAGCTATCACCATCAAAATCCAGGACTTTAAAACTCCATGTAGTTAAATATTGTATCGTCGAAAGCTGGCTATATTGGAAAGATCCACTCAGTTTCTTGTTAGTCTGTTTAGTCGAATCAGAAACTCAGTGGGTTATAGACGAATTTCATGAGGGAGTCTATGGGGGGCATCATGCTTGGAGAGCTATAGCTTACAAAATTCTGAGGGCTGGGTACTACTAGTAAAAACTTTTCTCAGACGTTAATGCCAAAGTCCAAGCCTGCAACCCTTGTCAACTATTTGCAGGTAAACAAAAGCTCCCGACACTACCTTTAGATCCAGTCAAAGTTGAAGCCCCATTTCAGCAATGGGGTCTAGACTTCATAGGATAGATTAATCCCCATTCCAGTGCTCAACACAAGTGAATATTAACTGCGACAGATTACTTTCCTAAATGGGTGGAAGCCATTCCAACCAAAAGGGAAACAAACTTGGTGGTAATCAATTTCTTAGAAGACAACATTTTGTCTAGATTTGGTTTCCCTGGAAAGATAGTTACAGACAATGCCCAATCTTTTAAATCTATGGCTATGATCAGCTTCTGTCAAAAGTATAACATCATTCTTGGCCATTCCACAACATATTACCCCCAAGGAAATGGATTGGCCGAGTCATCTAACAAGAGCCTAGAAAATATTGGATGAAAACAAAAGGTCTTGGCATGTGCACTTAAAATATGCATTGTGGGCAAATCGCATAAGAAAAAAAAGGTCTATCGACATTTCACCTTTTCAGATGGTATATGGGACAGATGTTGTGTTACCTATAAACCTAGTGCTTCCAGTGATGAAGTTATGGCAAGATCAAAATGAACAACCCAATCTTGTCACCGAGAGGATAAACCAGTTGATTGAGGTTCAACAACATAGGGTCGAAGTAGATGAAAATTTGCAGAAGTACCAAGATGACATGAAGGCATTATTCGACCGTAGAGCAAAGGACAACGATTTCCTCCTAGGTGATTTACTATTAAAGTGGGATGCAAGAAGGGAAGAAGAAGATAAACACGGTAAATTTGACCACCTCTGGTATGGTCCATTCAGAGTCTCGGCTCTGGAAGGAAAAAATTCTTTCCTAATGGAAAATATAGATGGTGAAATCCTCAACACCCCTGTCAACGGGCATTATCTGAAGCATTATATGACNCGCCTAAAAAAAAAAAAAAAAAAAAATTTGTATACTTATATATATATTTTGTATACGTATATATATTTTTCATTTACGCATTGCTTTTGATTTTCTTGTTTCTTTCATGAAATTTCGACACCTTTCGTATTTCAGATAGCCTCGATAAATTTCGTATTTGCCTCTTACAGGATACTAGCTGCACACAAAACAAATAGGACAAATAAACCGAAATTTGGTGTCAGAAATAAATCGACAGGTGATACCCAAGATTTTTGATATTTTGCAAAGAAAATGAAATGATAAGGTAAAGATGATATTTCCTAAAATACATGTTCTAAAGGACTATTAAAGAAAACCAAGGTAACCTCATCCAGACAGCAACATCGTCCGAACTAATAAATAACAAAGTTGTTTCCTTGTTTAATCGTTTACGAAAGAATAAAACAAATTGAACGATTCACTCAAATTAAAGTAGTCAGTCAAAGTAAAGCACCCGAAAAAGAGTTACAAGAGTTAGTTTCGAATTTTTGACTTCTGTTTTTCAGACCATGAGTCACTACCTGTCACCCTTTTTTTTCCTTGGGTTTACCTTTTAAAAAGTCAACATATTTCTATTTCACATACGAAGGGATAAGAGATTTCATTCCAACCTCATGAGATTCAAAGAATATTGTGGAAAGAAAGTGGTTCTTCAAAACTCCTCGGTCCTCTGCTAAACGAAGGGATGCTTAAAGTGATCCTAACTTTCCTAGGTTTTTCAACAATTTTGGAGGATTGAGGATTACTAAAATAGAATTCCCTAAGAAAGTTATTTTCCCTTTTTCCCTGAGAACAAAGGTGTTGTGAAGGTCAAGGGAAGATTGGTACTGAGTAATAAAAGTAAGTTGACAAACCTATAATTCAAAACATTACACAGATATCAACCCTGATACAAACTAATTTCCCCCATCTTCGCACTCTAAAAAAGAAAATTTTAAGACAGGTGGTGAAAGGAAATTCAGAAATGATTTCCCCCATCTAGTATAAGAGATGATGAAAGGAAATTCAGAAATGATTTCCCTCGTCTCGGCATTTAAATGCACAAATATATTCCGAAGTGGTGAAAGGAAATTCAGTAAAAGGGTCCAGATAACTTCACTGGGGTACTGAACAGGCTCGCTGGCAGTGAAGCAATATCTAAGATATCTGTAAGGCTGTTATACATGAATATCACTCTACTCTGGTAACCAATTCTTTTTAAAAACCTGATCTACATCCCAAGTTCAGATAGGGCTACCTCATAGCCACAAGAATCTGTTGGGTCTCCTAGAATTGTTTTGATTGTCTTAAGGTAGACATGAATTTAGTAACAGGAAAGGGAAAGTCATGAAAGGGACTACAGCTAAGTTCAAAAAGAGTATCTGAGCTTGAAAATATTTTCAAGGTAAAAAACAAAGTCTCTTTCCCCTCCGATACCCTATTCTAAGGAACCTTTTCACCTGATTGAAGCTATTGACTCCATTTACCCAATATCGGCACATGGTCTACTGTTCTTTTCGTCTTACAAGAAAATGGGATCCCTAGTTGGAGCCTATGTTGGAGCCGCCTTTGTTTTTTATAGCCCATCTCGAATTTCATGTCTCAATGCTCGAAATTCAAAGATGGTTTTCGTACTTTCCATATATGGTTTGAAAATCTCTGAAGTCTTATCACGCAAGAAGCGATAATTATTGTACTCTCGAGGCAAGTTCTACTTTTCGTCAAAAAATTTCCCCCTTTATTCTACCTCGGGATTTCGTATGTCAGATTCTATAGATCACATAGTTCACAAGTCTCGAGCAACAAAACGGTGAAATCGATTTAAAATTTTACCCAGGGCAATAATGAGAGTAAAATTTTCCTAAATCACGATTAAACATCATCAGGTTTTCGCGCTTCGACATTCACTAAATCCAAAAGTCCTATTGTCGTAACCCCGATAGCCGAAACCATGAAGTCCTTATTTTAGCAACTCGTGTCAAGGTTAAAGATAAAAGCTAAGCCATGGTTAAGTTCTGTCGTCAATTCGCCACTCAATGTGTTCTCTTTTAAAAAGATACATTATCTAAGCCCTAAGTCGTGAAGTTGCGATAAAGATATGAACATAATTAATTAAACACTTAATCTGAGTTTATCTTCCCTTTTAATTAAAACGTATTATCACGATCTCGCGGTTTCGCAGCTCGGCATGTAAACTTCCTAGAAAATATACCTTCGAAGCTTCGAGTTATGATATGGTGAATATAAATAATTACATAATTAATTAAGCGCCTAATCACAATTATGTTTTTATTAACCAAAGTCAATCATCATAATTTTAGGTGTTAGAGGTTCAAAGGGTTAAAGCAAAAATTCTTGATACAACGAGTATCGAAAGATTAATTAACTTTTGTAAAACCAGATTAATTAAGCTAAATCAGTATCTCCCATGTTTTGATGCTTGCACAGTTTACGAGGCAGTCTTAATTCTTCTTTATGCCAACTGACATTTCGAACCACCAAAATTTATGGCATTAATTAGATACAAGGCGAATTGACAAATAAATATTGGGTTTTTATTGCTAAATTTATTTTTAAGCTTGATTTGATCGTTTTGTTCATAAAAAGTACCGAGTTTTCAAATATATAAAGTTGTTATTCATTATAACAAATTCATTTCTATATTATGCAGAGCACACTTTTTCAGCGAGCTAACTTCTGTATGTATACATATTTTTATCACAGAAGAGCTAAAGAAGGATCTCTCGTCATGGCCCCATGAAAAACATCTAAATCCAACATTGAGGTCTTAGGATAAGGTTCAAACAACATCGCTGATACTTCACCTCAAAGTGTCGACTCTGTCCCAAACTGGTCATTCGTTTCTGATGTTCTGTAGGCCAAATTAGTGGATTACTCTGATGATTCCAGTGACAATGAAAAAGATGACACAACCACCAAATATAAGATCGTCATTCAATCGGGAATGCATAAACTAGTGGCCAGGCCACGACTGCTCCCCTACTATGATATGGTCCGATGGGCATTAGACCATGTGGACATACCAACCAGAACCATCATGAATGAGCAGAAGGTCACCATCGGAACTTTCAAACCTGAACATTTGCAAGCTATGTACAAGTTTCCCACAGGGTCCGACCTTACATATGATGTCGAATTCTTGGAAAAGTTCAAACAGAAGGAATGTGTGCAGTATGACAAGACTATGTCTAGCTTAATAAGAGATTGGGTTTCGCACCCTGCAAAGTTCAAGGCAGACATAATGGTATATATTCAATAGATTCCTTGGAACCACAATTCAAGTATGTAGCTATGATGACATGTAGATTATATGAGAGAGATGACACCTCACATTTCTTTATTCAATGGGTGCCTCTAATACATCAAGTCACCGAAGGCAGTTCCTTCGACTGGGTGAAAATGTTGTCTGATATCTTGACCAATCGGGTTACAGAGTATCAGGCACAAAAAGAGAGAGGAAAGATTTCTTTATTTTGTATGTCTGCATACATTATGGACGTCGTGTGCTTTCTAAAACTATTTGCCTTAATGAGATGGAGTTGGTCTCCAGCATAGGCCGAGCCCATCCATGTCTATCATTTGAAATTGTCGGAAAACAAAGCGACAGATTCTGTATATGAAATCTTCAACTGGGTGATGGTACTACTACATGTCACTATTTTCGGCCACCCACCACCTAGGATCTCAGATAGTATAATGATGAATTTGAGAAATATATCTGACTGGTATGTAGAAGTCGATCTCTCATATTTCATAGTTTTCGAGGCTTTCGTTCACCCGCATGCATTGCCATTATTTATCCCCGACAAGATGGCTTGTCATGAAGTTGCTAGACAAACAGTAATCGGTGGCATAAGCAAGGAGCTTAAGGGATACTCAAAGAAGGTATGTCCACCTTTTCCTATTCATTTAAATTCATATTCTTTGTTAGTTTTTGGGCATGCTAAATCTGAGGCAACAACCTTGGAAGACCTAAAATTGGTCCTTATTGAATTCAAGAAGCACGATCCATAAAGGGTCGTGAGTAATCATTTGGCCAGTTGTGGACTCAAGAGATTTGAACATGAACATTCGCCCTCGGATGACATTTTCCAAGGTGTAATATATTATGCCGATATTTTAGCTCTGATACAAACCTTGGCACCTAAAGAGAGGGCCGATGTTCTAAAATTCCAGGAACATCGACGCAGTTGTCTTCCCGCAGTATTGCAGGGTGAGAATCCGAGTACAGTGGAGGTCAAACAAAAAGATGTCGAAGGCTCCAAGGATGTGACTCCCGATCAAGAAAAACACTAGGACGAGGTAGAGCAAACTAAGAGTTCAAAATCAAATATAAAGACTCCTGACCGACCGAAGAAGCAGACTCCGGTTACTACTCCAGGAAAATTAGCGAAGGAAATCGGAGATCCTATCGCATCTGTTACTCCCTTGCAAACAACTCAGAGAAATATTGACGCAGGGTGGATCTTAAATAAAGAATTGAGGCCTATAAGGGTGGAAGAGCTCCCTTCAAATGAGTTCTTCTTTGATAAGAAGAGAAAGGTAGTGGTAAAGAGAGAATTCTATCAGGAAGGGGAATCGACGCCCAAGAAATACAAAGTATTGACTGATGGGAAGGACAAGAATAATGAACAGTTCACGACGGAAATAGCTGGGACATTAGGGGCATATTCCACAGTGAACCAATTTTCAGTCGGGGTTTTGAAAAAGCAGCTGAAATAAAAAAATCGCCTCATTAAAACCCTAGAATCCAGAGTAGCCACAACATCGGAGGCTGCCAAAGACCAGGCGAGTGTAGGAATAGAGCAAGCAAGGTTGGACAATAAAAGTGAGATAGAGTTGCTCAAGACTAAGCTCAAACAAGTAGAGTTGGTGGTTCAGAATGGTCATATGCAAGTGGGCCAGCAAAAAGATTTGATCGGACAACTACAGGCTAGAGTGGAAATCACCAAAAGTAAGTGATAAATATTGGTATGTTCCAGTCCCAGGTGATGGAGATTCAGAGTAGAGTTTCTGTGGCCTGGTGAAATTTACTCGTCAAGGTAGAGGTGATTTGGGACAACTGCCTACTGGTTAATCAAGTTTTGGAAGATTTATCTATTAGAGAAAGAGAAGCTGGAGCAGCACAAGTCACTTTTCAAGAAGTTGTGATAGCTACAAACAACAAGGAATTGGGAAGTATTCCCAGGTTTCCCATTTCGGAGCAGACCAGAGGAAACATTCTATTAAAAGAATGGGAGCAAAGCATCTCAGAAGGTAAGCTTCAAGCCAAGAGGGTAATGAAATCCTTAGAAGAGACTTTTAGTTCTATAGATGGTAATCTTCTAGGCATTGTTAGCGAAGGTAATGCCGAGACATTGACCCAAATGAATATGGCGAAAATATCACTTGATTTAAAGGAAAAAGAGGAAAGAGATTCGGCATAGATCTCACAAGTGACTATGGAAGACATAGTCCAAATAGATAAATGTATGATTAAACCAAGTGTGCAATTGTGCGCCATAGACATCATAGACAGACAGATGGAAGAAAGGTTACCACAATTAGCCCGAGATTGTTACTCATTTGAAGCCAATTGTCAAGTAGAATTGTCAAGGCTGATATCTTGGCTGGTTGAAAGATGTGTCACCTATACCAAGCATGCGCGAGGACAGGCTTCTGGCACCAAATAAAGACAGAGAAGAAGAAATGGAGCGATTTCTCTCCTCCCTATCATAACTAAAAAATTTGCAATGATTGAGATTCCATCTTATTGTAAAACTGTATAAATATACCATAGAACGAAAGAAAAAGGGCTGGACCTTTTTGTGTTGATTGTAATAGAGCTTTTACATTTTGAGAGTTAATATAAAGCAAATCCGAAGATTCTCAATTTCGTCACGACTGTGTTATGAGTTTGTTTTCTTCTATCTCATATTTCATTTCATTTCATATTCATATCTAATGAATGCTTCGCTATTATTTAGTACAACCTCTACTATAGTGAATGAATTTTGGTTTTCTATATTGTTTACTATTTTTCCTCTGTACCTGCTATCAACAGGTATAATACCAGTCAACACTTTCATAATTCTATATATATTTTATTCTTCATCGGATTATTTCTTCACATTTTTATTCTTCTGTTGATACATGATATTCTCCCTTGATAGGAGCCTTACTCGATAGCCAACTAAATGTTTTCTCCCACATCATACATTTTATTAAAATATAACCCAGTTACAGGAAAGAGCCTTTGATTTTCACCCCTTTTTCATTCCTGAAACCGTAAACTCTCTTTTATACGACCGAATTGAGACAACACTTAAATTCCCCCTGAGGTTTTCTTATTTTACTGTTCCTCCATGACTGTCCCTGTACCAAAACATCTTAATATCGAACTTGGATTATCAAATCAAATGCACGTTGCCTTAAGCCTTTTCGATACTACTCTTAAAACAAACACTACCGAGGTTGAACTCGAACGTTCATGGGAAGTGATTGAACAGGATATAAACATCTAGAAATAGTTGGAAGCTAGAAAATGACAACACATAAATCATCCCTAGTTTCCCTTGCTGAAGGTTGATGTTTCTCTTTTCTCCACCCTTTACCCACTTTCGGATGCCTAGACACTGTACTTCTAAGCCTTAAGTACAGACTCTAGAACAACACCCACCCACAACATGTGTATAGACCCTGTTTCTTAGTCGTTGGTTTGGAAATAGCGTAGGTAGTGCAGGACTTGATATAATTGTTGACCTCCTATCAAATTTTCGACCAGTAGAAATGTTTCTGTAGCATCATCGCTGTCTTTTTTACTTCAAAGTGTCCTACCTAACTGTAGTGGGATTCCTATATCATTTTCACTTGCTTGCTTGATGGAACGTAGATATGGCCTAGATGACACAAAAACCCATCTTGAAGATGGAAATTATCGACAAATATGTTTGCATCCAACATTTGGTAGATGGTGGTGAAGTTTGGGTCTATCTCATAGAGTTGGGGCCATCCAGAGGTGTCATGGCTGCAAGAGTCTAGAATCTTGGTGAGTGTCGCGATTGGTGGTCTACTAAGGAGATCAACAGTGTCGTTGGTGCTTCCTGTTTTATACTTGATGTTGAGGTGGAATTCTTGTAAGTATGTGGATCACTTTTGATGGTGGTCATTCTATAATTTTCCATATGTCTGGATGAACTACAGTGGCTTATGATTAGTGTGAATGACTATCTCCTTCCCAAGAATGTAATGTCTCCACTGGCTGCAGGATTTCACAATGGAGTACATTTCTTTGTCGTAAGTAGGGTACTTACGAACATCATTTGATAGTGTATCACTATGATAGGTTATGGGGTGGCCGTGCTGAGTGAGAATGATGCCCACAACATAGTCTGAAGCATATGTCTTGATCTCAATTGGCTTTTGCAGGTCTAGTAGTGACAGTATTGTGGATGATCACAAGAACTGCTTCAAATCATAGAATGCTTGTTGTTGGGATTGGCCCCACACAAATTTTTCCTCACCACCACCCCTAGTTATTTGTTGAGGGCCCATAAAATATGGGAGAATCCCAATAGGAACCTGTGGTAAAAATTGGCAAGGCCCAAGAAGATATGAAGCTCAGTGAGTGTGGTTGGGGCTGGCCAGTCAGAGATGACTTGGATCTTGGCTGGATCCATATATACTCCATGTTGATCAACGATGTAGCCTAGCTAATGGGCCCTATCCATGCTGAAGGAGAATTTTTCCAAGTTGGCGTATAGCTTATGCTTCCCAAGACTTGTTGTAAATGAGAATGTCATCCAGAAACACCACTACAAACTTATTGGTGAATGGTCACAATATATCATCCATCATCCTCATGAAAGTGGTTGGATCATTTTTCAAACCAAAGGGCATGACTAACCATTCAAAAAGGCCTTCCTTTAACTTGAAGGTGATATTTCATACATCTCCCTGTTCTATCAGGACCTGGTGGTAGCTAGACTTCAAATCAATCTTACTGAAGTATTTGCCCCCCATGAGTTGATCAAGGAGGTCATAGATTCCGGGAATTGGGTACTAGTTTTTGACTGTGATTTTATTCAAGGTCTAATAACCAATGATGAGTCATCAGGTTCCATATTTCTTTTCTACCATCATGATTGGGCTCCTACAAGGTGATGAGATAGGACATATGTTCCCCTTGTGGAGAAGTTCTTGGATCTGTCACTTGATCTCCTCATTCTCTAACATAGAGTGACGATAGACTAGCCCATTGGGAAGTGGTGCGTCGGGGGTTAGATCGATGGCATGCTTGACCTAACAGTGCAGAGGTACCTCAGTAGGTGAGGAGAATATATCCGAGTATTCTTCGATGACCTTATCTACTTGCTTCTATTGTGTGGATAGGTCATCTATAGAGACCCTAGATGTTCTTGTGATATTTTTCTCATTCCGATATTGAATCATGAAGAATACAAACTTCCCCTTCTTAGATATGAACTTCTTGCATTACTTGGCAAAGATTAAGAAAATAGCACTAGGTGGGACTGCCTCAGGTATCCTGTACATTTTCCTGTTCAAAGTACTAATAACACTACAAGGCCTAGACTCACATATAACATGATGTTTCCATAAATAAGGTTGGCCCAAAAGAACATCACAAACTTTGAGAGGAGCAATATCACACAATACCTCGTCTTTTAAGGGATTGATGTCGTACTCCAGTCGACACTTGTTGGTTGTGGAGCCTGATTATCTTCCTGATTCAGAGGTCCTTGCTTTTAGCTGTGTTTATACCCCATGAAGTATTTACACCCCAGAAGTATGTAAACTCTTCCACGCGGGGCAGTGCAGAGGGGGGGTACCCCCTCTGCGGGGTCCGGGGGGCCTATCCCCCCGGCTGGGGGATCTGGGGGCAAGCGGGCCCCCAGCGGGGGTTCGGGGGCGAAGCCCTCGAAGAAACAATTGCCTTGTAAAAGTATATTGTAATTTCATTGTAAATATGGACTGTTCATTATAAGGTCGCAGATCTAACGGTAGAGATTATGTTAGGGTTTTTTGCCCTAGAAGGAAACCCTCTTTTATGAGGGAATTGTATTGCGGCTATGGATGATGGTGAATATTGTATTCTGAGAGAGGATATTGTGATAGAAATAAGAGGAAGTTACAGTGGGTTTTGTTGTAGGTTGTATCCCTTCATTTGCTGGATAATAATAAAGGAAGGACCTGGCAATTTCTCTGGTGGACGTAGCCCACACTGGGTGAACCACATAAATCTGTGTCTCTCTTGTATTGTGTGTCTTTTGTGTTTGTTTTTGCATTTGTTTTATTTTATTGCTCCGCGGTCCTGTTTTTCTAACAACACTGTTGGGTGAAACGGAGATTGCTTCCTTGGTGGATCCATCCAATGGTGTAGGGTTGTGTGTGTGATGTTTTTGGTAGGGCCAACCACTTGAGAACCTATGTTGAGATGAGGTTCTTTTGTCTACCACTATAAATGATGAAGTGTAGTGGCGTGACTTTTACCCACATATGTGAATGGAAGAGGTGCTCTCCTTCTTTTGGCTCATCAGGATGGAGCTTGGTGGTAGCAACGGTGGCACTGGGTTCCACGTCAATGATCCATCTTCCCCTTTCTAGTTCTGATTCAGAGTCATAACCCACATCTGATTCAAAGGCTTTCACTCCAGCCACCAATGACTGTTTTCAGCAGAAGTCAGCAGTGTTATTCCAAGGGCTCTTATTTGCACCACTTTCCAGTATCTTTCTTTGTCTTTCCAATGTCCTTCTTTTATTGTGTCTTGGACTAGTTGTCCTGATACTGTCCATATTTTCTTTGTCCTTTGATCTGTGGGTTGGGGTGGCCCTTCCCTAGATTTTTCTATGAGGGGTTCCCGGGTACCAAATTGTCACGTCCTTTGTTTGAGATTCTGCTCGATTTTGACGACATATTGGTAGGTCATGCCCAAGAATGAGATGTCAAGAAATTTCATTTTAGCCTGGATGTATATATGCATAGCACCACGATTCTTGAGCACCATATGTTTCTCTGAATATTTGATACCCAACTTGGTGTGCAAGGTATGGAAGATATTTGTGAACTCTAGCACTGCTTCATCTCTTTCTTGCCACAGTGTGGTCCATTTGGTATACAAGTCATCATAACTTCCAATAGAGTATTATTGTTCCTTAATAGCATCCCTAAAGGATTTGCAGGTGGTCATGACTGTAAATAATGAGGGTTCCTATGTTTCCTTTATTGAATTGGTGTTCATCACATCCTTTGGGACTCACAACATGGTCTAATAGCCTCCTATGGATCCATTAACTCTGGCGGTGATGAGTTTACCAATCACCCGTGGGTTTTGGTCTAATGGCAGCCGTACTACCACTAAATTGGTATTAGAGTGAAAGGTTACGGGTTCGAGTCCTCTCAAATGGTGTCAAGTATCTCAGTTGTTGTTGAGAGCCCCCAGTTGGTGTTGAGGGGGAGATTGTTGAATTGGTGTTCATCACCTCCTTCGGGACTCGCGACATGGTCTAACAGCCTCCCATAGAACCATTAACTCTAGCGGTGATGAGTTTACCAATCACCCACGGGTTTTGGTCTAATGTCATCTGTACTACCACTAAATTGGTTCACGTTGGGTTCACCATGTTTTGTACAACTGAGAGGGGGGGTGAATCAGTTGTTACACTACTTAAACAATTATGCTTATTTTAAACTCTTTACAAAGAACTTAATGGAAATCACATTAAAGTAGGGAAATAAGTTATAGCACATTCAACATCAATCACACATATGAGATACACAAGGATAGATGTTTCTGGAGGAAACCCATAAAGGGTAAAAACCTCTTCTTCTTTATATGATAAGTAATCTTTACATTCTTTACATTATCATACATATGAGTACCAACTCATAATGAGGCTGCAACCTCTGTTTTGCAAGATGCTACTTGTTGAGAGCACCAAATCTCTAGTTTCTCTAGCACCAACTAGAAGGAAGCACCAACTCCCTAAGTGTTCCAGCACCAACTGGATGGAAGCACCAACTTCCAATCATACAAGCACCAACCTGTAAAATAGAGAACAACAGTTCTCCCTTGCACCACCCTGCCACCCTGATTTTTTTGGCTGCAACTAGATGGAAACTACATCTCCCTGTGTTCAAGCACCCACTTGAACCTCTGAGGAAAACAATCCTCCCTAGCACTTCCCTTCCTCCCTAATTTCTCTAGATGCAACCAGATGGAAACTACAACTCCCTCTATTCAAGCACCCACTTGAACCTATGAGGATAATAGTCCTCCCTAGCACCTCCCTTCCTCCCTAACAAATAAATTTTGTTAATGAACTTATCACAGTGATACAATTTTTATCATTGGCTTACCCGACTTATCACTGTTCTTCTACACTGAGCTACTCTATCTACATCATTGTCTTCTGCACACTCCTCTACGCTTTATGTTCTTTTTCTATTATGCATTGTGTGTCATCTCAACTTGATCCGCCATTCCTCTGCTCTCTATTTTAGTCGTTGCATGCTCCTCCTTCTACACTCCTCAATCCCTCACCACAATAGCAACCCATATTTTCTTTGTTATGTGTACTTATAGTCTCTGTGCGCCTTCTGCATGCTCTCTTGTGATGCTTCTGCATGCTCTCTCCATGTCAAGTGCTATTCCTGATCATCATCACAACTCTTCAATTTCTCTGGTAGTTAGATCCATCTCTCAATTGCCTCTTCGAACAATCTTCATTCCACTAGCAGATTCCTTGAGACTCTTCAACTTCTCTGGAAATCACTCAGAAGTCTCTTCGAGTCCTCTGGAAGAAACTATCAGTCATTTCTAGTAGTTACACTCTGAAGTGAAATAGTATCCCTCCGATCTTATTTAAATTCATTTGCACCATTGAATTGACTTCATTAAATCTTACGTTCATTTCATTGTTTCAACATTTTGACATTCGACAATTTGGCATTCTTGTGATCAAGTGTCTCGACACTCTAGGTCGCGAACCCTAAAATGGAGCTTGGTTACACTAGCTCCTTCCTCCATCTTCCGTCGATGTGACCAATGGCTGTGACCACAGCCTACACCAAAAAGGTGTTTTCACATTTCGGCGATTCCTGTTGCGAGGCATCTTGACTCTGCAAGTCGCAGTCCTAGAAAATCTGAAATGGAGCTTGCCGCTTCAAGATTTTTCCCTACAGCTCTTCAACGGTGTGACTACCATCGGTGACTGAGTGATTATCCTTAAAGTTCTTTCGTGATTTTTCTTTTCGACACTTCAGCATTCCTATGGCGATGTGTTCTTGATGATCCGTGTCCCAGTATCCAAAGCTATAAAATGGAGCCTGGTTGCACTAGCTCTGATCATTTCGGAAATTTGCATTTCGGCCTTTTTCTATTCTTGCGATGAAGAGTCTCATCACTTGACTCTTCCAACTCCTGGTATCTGAAGCTCTGAAATGGAGTCAAATCAACTATCCACACCCTCGATTATTCGACGGTTATTCTCTTCCCTAGGACTTCATCCTTCAAGACTTTGGAGGAGTGATAGTGATAAAATTCCCAAAGAAAAAACTCTGGGAGTGAGGTCAGTCTTGCATCACTCGATGAGATGTCTTGACTTGAGTGGTTTCCACGTGTCACTCAGAATTGTGAGTTCCAGTGGCCTGAAATTCCAAAACAACTTGACACTTGTTGTTGTCTGATTGTGTCACGTGTCATGATCTTCCACCTGTCCTTTCTTACATGGTCTACCACATTAACCTTATGGATCTGTTGGTCCAAATCACTTCGCAATTTCTGATATCATGATTTCGACATTCTTGAAGTGAAAGTTCTCGACACCTTCAAATCTTGATCTGTGAAACTCTAAAATGGAGTCAGGTCATCTTTTTGGATTTTCGCACTTCGCAACTTCGGGACTCCTATGAGGAATCTCGACACTTGACTTCTCCATCTCCCGGTAGCTGAAAATCCCTAATGAAGTTATATCAGCGGTCCAGAACAAACCTCGATTTGACAACTAAGGTTATTTTTTGATTTCACATATCATGAGTTTGAGACTCCTGTTGTGAAGGTCCTTGACATCTCCATCTCCCGGTATTCAAAATCCTAATAGCCAACACTCTGAAATGGAGTTTGACCAACACTTTGATCTTTCCATTCGATCATTGTTGTGCTGCTGGTCTTCCTTGCTTGCTTGTTTTCCATCTAATGAACAAGCATACCTTCACACTGCATTTGACTCTGTGTTAATTCCTCCTAAGCTTACTTTGTTCATTTTTTTCCATCGATGCATACTATAATATTTCCATCAATGACAAGCATACCTACATGTAAAAATTCCAACAATCTCCCCCTTTACCATTGATGGCAACCTTGAATGACTACACTAATTTGTTTGGACCTCCAATAGTAACATCTGGTCTGAACCACTTCTTTTCTCCACCTTTGATATCAATGTCAAAGAAAACATCCTCCCCCTGAGCTTTTGCAGTATTTTTAGGAGGTATCAAATATTCAATCAATACAAAAATCCCCCTAACAGGATGGACTCTCTTAGGTGTGAGACGGGATGACACCCAAATTATTTCGAAGATATTCAAATGGTGTATTGGCTAGGGGTTTAGTAAATATGTCTACAATTTTTTCTATGGTTGGAATGTAATGGACCTGAATAACCCGATTGGTGACCTGCTCTCTCTGAAAATGGTATTTTATGGGAATATTCTTGGTCTTGGAGTGGAATACAAGATTCTTGGACACATTGATGGCACTAGTGTTATCACAATGAATTGGGATTGGTGCAACGTATTTTACCTCCAAGTCTACAAGTGTCTGAATCATCCATAATACCCGAGTGCAACAGGTAGCAGCAATAATGTATTCTACCTTTGTAGTCGATAAAGAAATGGACCTTTGCTTTTTACTAATCCATGCTACTAATGAGTCACCCAGGAAGAATACTTCTCCACTGGTGTTTTTTCTCTCATCAACATAGTTTGCCCAATCTGCATCTGAATAATCAGTTAACTAAAAATTCTGATTTTTGGGATACCACATAACATAAGTCAATGTTTCTTTCAAATACATGAATATCCTTTTGACAACTAGTAAATGACTCTATTTAGGTGTAGATTGATATATTCCTACCATTCCTACAACATGCATTATGTCTAGGCGAGATGTTGTGATGTACAATAGGTTGCCTATCATTGACCTATATGAACTCTGATCAACATCAGGTGAGTCATCATCCTTTCTTAAATTGTAGCCAGTAACCATAGGTGTGCCCACAAGTTTAAAATCTTCCATTTGAAACATTTTCAACATTTCTCTTAGATATTTTTCTTCATAAATGAACATCCCTTCAGACCTCTGAGTAATTTGCAGACGAATAAAAAATGATAGTTCACCTATCATAGACATTTCAAACTCAGACTCCATGGTAGAAGCAAACCATTTTACCAATGAATCCTTATTACATCCGAAGATGATGTCATCTACATAGACCAACACAATGAGAAAATCATCACCCTCTATTTTGATATATAGGTTGCTATCAACTGTTCCTCTCTTGAACCCTTTTTCTTTGAGATACGTATCCATTCTATGTGATCAGGGGATCAAATTTTGCTCAATTTTCAAAGTGCTCGGAATGAGACGAAAATAGTGCCATTGCGTCCGTCTCGTCTTCCTGATTCTGGTGTTATATTTACTTTCGCAAACGGAGTCCGTATGGAGGATATATCATGATCTGTCAACCAAGCCAAATAGGCAAAAATTTGGGGGTGTTGACTGTACCTGTCCGTACAGTCCATACGGCCATGTGGAGGGTCGTACCATCATGATGTGTGGCAGTTTGATGACGTGGTGTATTTTTATTGGACGGTTGTCGGCGAATGTTGTGTTGACACGTGTCACTATATGGTTGGTTCATATGTTTACGTTTATGTAAAATGATATGGAGGTCGCGGGGTTCGACCCCCGGACCTCCCCAACACCAAAGTTTTCATAACACTCCGATAACCAACAGTCCCGCCTTTGATCCTTGTTAACTATGCCTTCAATTTTTTATTTAACATTGATGTTATGTTATATGGAAAAGGGGGGCGGGCCGGGGCTTAAGCCCCGACCCATGGTTTCGTTGCAATGTAATATGACCATATATATATTGTGGTGTGCACGCATTGCAATACATTGCAATGTTATATTACATATATGTATATTCCATAGTTGCAAACTATATTAAAAATGTGTGCGGGGTTTTGAAAACTTTAACCTTTGGTTAATACATGTGTGTAACCTGTGGTTTGGTCGGTGTAATAACCACGCGGGATTTTTAAAATGGATTAACCACTTTTGCACCCAGCCTTTGGTCTTATGGCCATATGCCCGAGTGTCGAGGCGGTTAGGGGATGAAGGTGCCTTAACCATCCTACGGTTTGTACTGGTGCGCGGTTGCATACGAGACTTGGTTTTTCCGTTTTAAAGAGCGTGTGTGCTAGGTTTGAAGCACAAGGGTGCGATTTGTAGAACCAAAGACAACAAAGTTGAAGAGGGAGATTTCAAGAAGGTTATCTCCTTCATTTTTCGACCGTTTCAGGTGCCAAAAGAGCCCAGACAGGGGTTTTGGGACGCTGCAGAGCCATTGCAGCAGTCAGTTTGTCATTTTGAGCATTGTAAGACATGTTTTTGAGAACTTTGAGCAATTTAATAATAATGATCCATTGGAAGTTGGACCAGGAGATGTAGCCCGGAGTGGGGTGAACTCCTTTATCAAGTTGTTGTGTTTATGTCTGATGTTCAATGTTTTATGCTGCTGTCTATGTGTATTTCTACATAAGTAATCCTTAACTATGTGTTGCAAATTGATCCGATTTCATTAAACACATAACGTTTTCACTTGCAATATTTATTCAAGTTTTTCAAGTCTTCTTCATTTTTAGATCAAGTTGGTATCAGAGCACTGGTTTTGAAGACTTGATTGTTTGCAAGTTTTTCTTCTGATGCTCACAAGGTTGAAACTCACAAGAGGAGAAGGTCAACTTGTGGAGCCAAGTTCTTATCCGATGAGGAGGAAGCAGTTTCGTTCACCGCAAGTTGCTGAGAGACATTCACCAAGCATGGCACATGCAGAGGATCATGAACGTGTTCTAGATGAAGAAGAAGACTTCGGGCAGACTATCATACAGTTGAGAGATATGATGAAAGTCATACTGGAACGAACCGTGATGTCACAGGGTGAAGGCTCTAACCCTTCAATGCATAAGGGAGGCAGTGGTGACAAGACTCCAGGCAGAGATGGAGGGAATGGTGCTTCTCCACCACCCTCTCCTCCTCCATCATCATCATCCTCATCTTCTTCTTCTTCTTCAAGTTCGAAACATATTCCCCATGGGCATGGTAAAACTCCTTCGCAAATTCCTTCATTAAAGCTTGATATAAAATTTGAGTTGCCACTTTATAATGGAGAAGTTAACGCTGAAAAG
>ML788351.1:264623-275397 GCA_009831015.1 Picea engelmannii | reverse complement strand
TGGGTTTATCTTTAACTATTCTCATTTCATATGCTGTCAATGTTCCTAGAAGTTGATCAAACTCCAAGGTTTTTAGATCATTTAGTTATTCTATAGCAGATACCTTCGGATTGAACCAATTTGGGAGAGATCTCAATATTTTTGAACTAAATAAGGTTCCTCAATTGTTTCACCAAGTTCTTTCATTGAATTTACCATTTCTTCTACTCTCAGAAGGTATTTTCCAACAATTTCATTTTCATTCATCTTCATTTGTTCAAACTGCATTCTATAGGTTTGAATCATGGCATCCTTTACCTTCTCATTACCTTCATAACTATTAATGAGTTTGTCCCACATTTCTTTGGTAGTTCCTAGATGCATAAATTTTATGAATTCTTCTTCTGCAGGCCCACTCAAGATAGAATTCATAGCCTTAGCGTTGAAGCTAAATTCTAGTTTGTCATCCTTATTAGCTAGTACAACTGGCTTTACATAACCAGTATCTACCACATCCCAAACATCTACACCTAAAGCCATTATGTAGGTTCACATTCTAACTTTCCAGAAGGAAAAATTTGTTCCATTGAATAGAGGGGCCTTATTGGTTGAATTTCCTTCATGGCTTGGCATGTTTAAGCTCTAGGATCTACCTTTAGATAAAAGGGGACAGCTCTGATACCACGTGTTGTACAACTGAGAGGGGGGGGGGTGAATCCGTTATTCTTGTGCTTAAACAATTATGCTTATTTTAAACTCTTTACAAAGAACTTAATGAAAATCACATTAAAGGACGGAAATAAGCTATAGCACATTCAACATCAGTCACACATATGAGATACACAAGGAAAAATATTTCTGGAGGAAACCCATAAAGGGTAAAAACCTCTTGTTCTTTATATGATAAGTAATCTTTACATTCTTTACATTATCATACATATGAGCACAAACTCATAATGAGGCTGCAACCTCTGTTTTGCAAGTTGCTACTTGCTGAGAGCACAAACTCTCTAGTTTTTCTAGAACCCACTAGAAAGAAGCACCAACTCCCCAAGTGTTTTGGCACCAACTAGATGGAAGCACCAACTTCCAATCATACAGCCACCAACTTGTAAAACATAGAACAATAGTTCTTCCTTGCACCACCCTGCCACCCTGATTTTTCTGGCTGCAACCAGATGGAAACTATAGCTCCCCGTGTTCAAGAACCCACTTGAACCTCTGAGGAAAACAATCCTCCCTAGAACCTCCCTTCCTCCCTAATTTCTTTGGCTACATCCAGATGGAAACTACAGCTCCCTGTGTTCAAGCACCCACTTGAACCTCTGAGGACAACAATCCTCCCTAGCACCTCCCTTCCTCCCTAACAAACAAATTTTGTTAATGAACTTATCACAGTGATACAATTTTTATCATTGGCTTACCAGACTTATCACTGTTCTTCTACACTGAGTTGCTCTCTCTTCATCAGTGTCTTCTGTACACTCCTCTACACTTTATGTTCTTCTTCTATTATGCAGTGTGTGTCATCTCAGCTTGATCCACCATTCCTCTGCTCTCTATTTCAGCTGTTGCACGCTCCTCCTTCTACACTCCTCAATCCCTCACCACAACAACAACCCATCTTTTCTTTTTTCTGTGTACTTATAGTCTCTATGCACCTTCTACATTCTCTCTCACGATGCTTCTGCATGCTCTCTCCATGTCAAGTTGGCGCAGACCCATAAACCCTTAGGATGGAGTCTGCACAGGATCTTTCAACTTCGTCCCTTAGAGTTTGACTAACCCTCTTAATTCCTCTCGGGGAATTATTCACTCACCCTCTCCAAGTATAGTTCACAGGCCCTCCTGAGTTATGTCCACACGATCATTCACCGGCATGAACCCCGCGATCAAACCCCAACTATCATTGGGACTTTTTCCCTTTTCTTTTTGGAATACCAAATTTCATGATTTCATAAATCCCAATGTTGAGTGCCTTGCCCCTTCAACCTCCAAAACCTGAAATACCAAACTCCCGACTCACATTGCCTTTGATTTCGTCTTTTCGCTCTTCGTGATTTCAGGAGTCACAATTTCGTGCAACTCCACCTCTCGACTCTCAGGGTCCTGAAACCCGAATTACCAAAATCCCAAAAATTCCACCCTCATCCCTACTACACTTCATGACTTCAGGATTTCCTTAGCACTATGTCTCGTCTCTTTGTCAATAGGGTTCTTGATATGCCGAATCACAAAACACTGAAATACTAGTGTTCTGCTTCCAAGGAAAATCATTGGTTGTGGTTCTTCCCCTTGATCCAACAGTTAGCGCGATTTCATGTACCAGGAGTTCGTAAGGCTTGTTCTCAAACTCTCTGTCTTCTATACCTTCTGGAACCCGAATCTTTGAAATGTCGAAATGGGTTTTACCTCTCCTGTGATTTTAGAACTTGAACATCCTTTCGACAACCCCCTCTATTTTGGGCTTCCGGGTACCGGGAATTCAAAACTCTTGACCCTTACCTTATGTCACCACAATCCCCGAATTCTCAAACCTCGATTTGCCGAAATGTCGAAACGCACTTCCTCAATTTCCTTCATGTTTCGTGATTTTGGTACTTCTGATGTGGAGTGTTCTACCCCTTATCAACGAGAATGTCGAAAACCTGATTCTCGAAATCCCGACAAATACTCTATCGCGACTTCTGATTTCAGACTTTCCTCCCTACTGAGTCCCGATCACCCGTCCTCGGGACTTCCAAAACCCCAAACTCCAAAGTTCTGAATTCCTGAACTCGTCACTCTTTGACTTCACACACGAAACCTATTTTCGCATTTCTGGAACTTGATTAGCCAAGGATTTTGGCTTACACTTCGGACTCCCGAACCGCGAATTCCCGAAATGATATGACGGCCCCAAAATATCAAAATCAATGACCCACGTTGATTTTGGATACCAAAGGGATGGGTTCATCGACCCTTATCCGCCTTGCAAGTTCTGTATATCCTACGGTCCTCGTTGTTTTGGGAGTTCTCCTCGGAGAATTCCGACCGTCCAATTTCTCCCCTTGAATACTTCGAAAGGATCAACCTTCCTGAGCTTTCTTCGAATGTTTTCGAAAACACTACTCTCCCTGAGCTTCCTTGCGACTTCGAGTCTTCAGAAGACTTCTGCATGCACTCCTTGCAGAAATTCTTCAAATGTTCCTAAATATTTGAATCGCTTGACTCTGTGCAACTCTGCAACAACAATCCTTCAATCTCTCAACCTTGGTTTATAAGTCCTAAGGTCTCGACCATCCTATGCACACCTTGCATGGATTTTGTGCTTGTCTTTCACTCCAGCTGAGATGAGAACAATGGTGTCCCTCCTTAGCTTTTAGAGATAAACTATGAACACCTATCAACACACTCCTTACGGATGTTTCAGTGCACTCCTTGTAGGAACTCTTACTCAGGAAGAGAAACAATTGAAACTCATTCTCTCTCTCCCTCAGTTTTCAAACATACATTCACACACAACATAATAACAAATGCATGATAGAGAGAATAAGACAACCATAAGCATAGCATTCAACATGTATACACAGAAATCATTATAACACCATGAGTCTGGATCAACGCTTCATATATTAATTCAGAACTTTTGTACATGGGCTCTTCTCTAGAACTCTCTGCTTCTTCTCCATGCTAATGTGCTTAATTATACAATATATCCTTGATACAATGATACAAAGATGAGGGTGTCTATAGTCATTTTCCCTCCAGCTCCTAAAATGTCTAATCTAGAATTTAAATCTACCTACTTTCATTAACTACGCATAAATGCCTCTACATCCTACAGATGAGAGCGGATCACTCAAGATATGTATACAATATGGAAGTATGCCTTCTTAACTATTTCATTAATGTATGTGCATTCAAACATTCAAAAACATTTCAAAATGATTTTGACATGTGCCAAAATGTGATGGCGTTCATCCCAGTTGTCTTCCGCCTTTGCGCTCGCTTGATGCTATGATGCTCCTGCATCATACTCCCTCGCTTGAAAATTTTCATGGACTCTTGTTCATGAGCTCTTGCATGGTTTGTACATGCTTCTAAATTTCTATTTCATTCTCCCAGCTGGCATCTTCAACTGGATGTCCCTTCCATTTGACCAAGTATTCAAAATACTCTTTTCTCCCAGTCCTCTTTCTGACTCTCTTGTTAAGTATACTTTCCATCAATGGATTTTCAGCTACAAGCATTTATTTGGTCCACTAAACTTCTCTTTGTTCACTGTCTTCTTCAACTCTGTAAGAGTACAAATTTGAGATGTTGAATATAAATGAAATTCCAATCCCATTGGGTAATTCAATCCTATATGCATTTGCTCCAAATTTTCTTACGATCTTGCATGGTCCAATCTTCTTCATTTTCAGTTTGTTATACGTTCCCCTTGGGAACCTTTCTTTCCTCAGATGTGCCATAATCAGATCACCAACTTCAAACTAAAGTTCTCGTCTGTGTTGATCTTCTCTACACTTGTACTCTTGATTTGAATTTTGTAATCACTCCTTCACTTGGCTGTGAAGTTCTTTCATTGCCTCTGTAAAATCCTATGCACTAGCACTTCTAGTTTCATTCTGTTCCGAATATTTCAATTCAGAAACTCCTCTTGGATGCATTCCATAAACAATCTAAAATGGAATTTTCCCTGTTCTTTTGTTGTGTGAATCATTATAAGAAAATTCTGCCTGTGGAAGAATGTGATCCCACTAGCTATGGTGTTTATTCACTAGGCTCCTCTGTATATCTCCCAAGCTCCTGTTTACAACTTCTATTTGTCCATCCGTCTGAGGATGATAATATGAGATAAATAAAAAATGTGTCCCCAACTTCTTCCAGAAATTCCTCCAGAAATTTCCTACAAACTTGGTGTCTCGATCTGAAACTATACTTCTTGGTAAGCCGTGAAGTCTGATGACTTCTTTGAAAAATAGGTTCGCAATATGAGTTGCATCACTAGTTTTCTGACATGGTATAAAATGTGCCATCTTTGAAAATATGTATACCACCAAAAAGATCGAATCAAATCCTCTTTGTGTCCTTGGTATCCCCAATATAAAATCCATGCTCACTACATCCCATGGCCTCTCAGGTATGGGTAACAACTGGTATAACCCTATGTTCTTCCTTTTCCCTTTTTGAGTGTTGAAAAATCCTACATCTGCCCACAAATATTTTGACATCGGTCCTCATCCCTGGCCAAAAAAATGAGCTATTTAATTTTGAGAATGTTTTATCATGACCGAAATGTACCGCCAACCCTCCACTGTGTTTTTCTTTCAACAGATTCTCCGTCATGGAGCATTTTGTAATACACAGTTGATTGCCTCTGAATAATAATCCATCCTGGATCATATATTCAATCCATTGACTTCTGTTCTTGAGAATTGGATTCTCTGATGCCTCATACACCTCTTCGAAATCTAGATCATTTATGTACATGTCCTCGAGGTTATCAAAACCCAATGTTTTGACTCTGAACTCCTGCATAAGAAAACATTTCCTGCTCAAAGCATCAACAACTTTGTTAGAAGTTCCAGAAATATGTTTAATTACAAAAGTAAAATTATGCATGTATTCAACCCATTTAACATGTCTTTGGTTCAACTTCTCATGTTGAGTCACGAATTGTAAAGCATGATTATTACTGTACAAAACAAACTCTTTAGGAACCAAATAGTGCCTCCACTTCTTCAATGTCTGTATGACTGCATAAAATTCCTTGTCATATGTTGAATATTTAATCTTTGCTTCATTCAGTTTCTCACTGAAGTATGCGATCGGTCTGTCATATTGGCTCAAGACCACTCCTACTGCAAATTGGTTAGTGTCACATTTGACCTGAAATGTCTTGTTGAAATCTGGCAACACCAAAATTGGTTGTTCAATAATCTTCCTTTTCAACAAATTGAAACTTTTTTCTGCTTCTTGTGTCCAGTGAAAATATTTATGTCTTTTCTTCACCGTGTCCATCATTGGTGCACTAATACCACTGAAATTTTGGATGAATTTCCTGTAGAAACTAGCTAATCCATGGAAGCTTCTAACTTTAGATATACTCTTTGGCAATGGCCAATTCTTAATTGCCTCTACTTTATCCAGATCCATTTTCAACTCATCTGCGGAGATAACAAAACCCAAATAAATGAGTTATGTCCTCATAAATGTTAATTTCTTCATATTAATCAGTAACTTCTCTTGCAGTAATCTCTTCATCACTGTAGCCAAATGCTTCAAGTGCTCTATTTCTGTTCTACTGAAAATCAGTATATCGTGCATATATACAATGAAAAATTTCTCTATAAACTCCTTCAAGACTTCGTTCATCAACCTCATGAAAGTAATAGGCACATTTGTTAAGCCAAATGGCATAAAAATCCATTCATACAACCCTTCATTCATCTTGAATGTTGTCTTCCATTCATCACCTTCTCTCATCCGAATTTGATGATAACCGCTTTTCAAATCAATCTTTGAAAAATATTTTTCTCCATTCAAGCAATCCGTCAAGTCATCCATCCTTGGCAAAGGAAATATATATCTGATGGTAATCTTGTTGATTTCCCTCGAGTCTGTACAAATCCTCCATCCTCCATATTTCTTTAGGTTGAGCATTGTTGGAACAACGCATGGACTCAATCTTTCTCTAACCAATCCCTTGTCCATTAAATCATGGACTTGTCTCTTGACCTCTTCATTCTCCCGTGGTGTCAATTTGTATGCTACTTTGTTTGGTAAACTAGCTCCAGGTATAAGATCGATGCGATGACTTATACTTCTGATCGGTGGCAATGAAAAAGGTAGTTCATCCACTACTATATCAACAAACTCTTCCAGCAACTTCTGGACTTCCTCTGGTAAATCATCCACTCTTGTATTGGTTAAAACAATTCTAGGCTTCCCGAACCTGATGAATTGTGTATATTCCTTCTTCTTAACCTCTTTAAGAAGTTCCTTCCCACTCATGAGAAGTACAGTTTTTCTCACCTCTAGCTTCACTTCTTTATCCTTAATCTGCAGCAACATGTGAGTTCTCCCATTCTTCTCCAGGGTGTATGTGTTCTTTCTCCCATCATGAATCACATTCCTGTCATATTTCCATGGTCTACCCAACAATAGATGACAAACATCCATAGGAATGACATCACATAATATTTCATCCTTGTATCCTCCTATTTTAAATTCAACTAAACATTGTTTAGTGACATTTACCTGATGCCCTTTTTGTAGCCATGAAACTCTATATGGGATTGGATGTTCAATATTCTTTAGCTCCAAATTTTCTACCATATCTATAGAAATGAGATTTTCTGTGCTACCACTATCCACGATGACTTTGCATACCCTGTCTTTGGTCTTGCAAGAAGTCCGAAAAAGTCTGTTCCTTTGGGTTGGGTTCTCTGCCTCCTTCTCTGGAATTAAGAGAACTTTTCTCATCATCAAGGATCTTCCATCCTCAGCATCTTCTGCCTCAACATTCCATCCTTGAGCTTTAACAATGTGAGTTTCACCTCCTTATTTCTTCTTATCTGGAAATTCATAAGATTTGTGTTCATTTTTCCCACAGGTAAAGCATTTTATTTCTCCATCTCTACCTCTTCCTCTTCCTCTGGTTCAAGGAAAAGTATTTCTATCAGCATACTTTCCTCTCTGTGAGCTTCCACCTCTCTCATTTTGAGTTTTAGGTTTCTTCCACTCTTCTTTAGGTTTCTGATTTTTGTCTTGGGCAATTGTTTTGCCTCTACCTTGACTTCTGCCTCGCCCTCTCTGACCTTGTTTTCGGCTTAGCTTCTATTCATCTTTCAGAGCCATCTGATAATCATCCTCCACATTCCTAAGGGTCATCATGCTCATCTCGTCCTGAATTTCATATCTCAGACCATTCATATACCTGGAAACTTTTTCATCATCACTTTCCCCATGACCTGATCTGATGTTTATCTTATTAAACTCTTCAGTGTATTCTTTCATTGACATCAGCTTCTGTCTCAAATTATGCATTCTATGAAACAGAGTAATTTGATAATCCTTGGGTATGAATTTTTCCTTCATCTTCGCAACCATTCTAACCCAACTCTTGATTTTCTGCTTACCTTTGCAATGTCTATCAGCCCGCAGTTCATCCCACCACAATGTTGCATGTCCCTTAAGTCTTGTGACAACATGTTTGACCTTCTTGTCTTCCTCGACATCTTCATTGTCAAAATACTTATCCAAAGCGCTAATCTAGTCTAGAAGCTCCTCAACATCTAGGTTTCCTTCATATACTGGAATGCCCATTTTTGCTCTAGCACCTATCCTTGTGATAGCCCTGAATAGGCGTTCTTCTGCAGCATATTTGACTACAAATTACTCACTTCCACCCTCATTTTCATTTTTAGATTCACTGATATGCCCAACACCGACTGTGTGCCTCTGTGCGGTTTCCATGGCATCAAGCCTGACACGTAATTCACGCATCTCTCTTTCCCTTGTCGGGTCAGGTAATTGCCTATCTCTTCTTCTTGGCATTTCCCTTTCCTCTGGTGGATCGGGTATTTGCCCGTCTCTTCTTCTCGGCGACATGGATACAAAATTTCTCTTTTACCTACTACAAAAAGCAAATAAATCTTTCTAAGATCTGATACCACAACTGGTGCAGACTCCTAAACCCTCAGGCTGGAGTCTGCACAGGATCTTTCAACTTCATCCCTTAGAGTCTGACTAACCCTCTTAACTCCTCTTGGGGAATTATTCACTCACCCTCTCCGAGTATAGTTCACAGGCCCTCTGGAGTTATGCCCACACGATCATTCACTGGCATGAACCCCGCAATCAAAGCCCAACTTTCATTGGGACTTTTTCCCTTTTCTTTTTGGGATACCGGATTTCACGATTTCACAAATCCCGATGTTGAGCACCTTTCCCCTTCAACCTCCGAAACCCAAAATACCAAACTCTTGACTCACCTTGCCACTAATTTTGTCTTTTCTCTCTTCATGATTTCGGGAGTCGTAATGTCGTGAAACTCCACCTCTCGACTCCTGGGGTCCCAAAACCTGAATTACCAAAATCCCAAAAATTCCACCCTCAGCCCTACTACACTTCGCAACTTCAAGATTTCCTTAGCACTATGTCTCATCTCTTTGTCAACAGGGTTCCCGATATGTCGAATCCTAAAACATTGAAACACTAGTGTTCCGCTTCCAAGGAAAATCAACGGTTGTGGTTCTTCCCCTTGATCCAACGGTTAGCATGATTTCGTGTACCGAGAGTTCATAAGGCTTGTTCTCGAACTCTCTATCTCCTATACCTTTCGGAACCCGAATCTTCGAAACGCCGAAATGGGTTTTACCTCTCCTGGGATTTTGGAACTTGAACCTCCTTTCGACAGCCCCCTCTATTTCGAGCTTCCGAGTACCAGGAGTTCAAAACTCTTGACCCTAACCTTATGTCACCACAATCCCCGAATTCCTAAACCCCAATTTGCTGAAATGCTGAAACGCACTTCCTCAATTTCCTTCACATTTCACGATTTCAGTACTTCTGATGTGGAGTGTTCTGCCCCTTATCAACGGGAATGCCGAAAACCCAATTCCTGAAATCCCGACAAATACTCTATCACAACTTTTGATTTCAGACTTTCCTCCCTGTTGATTCCTGATCACCCGTCCTCAGGACTTTCGAAACCCCAAACTCTGAAGTTATGATTTCCTGAACTCGTCACTCTTTAACTTCGCAGACGAAACCTCTTTTCGTGTTTTAGGAACTTAATCAGCTAAGGATTTTTGGCTACACTTCGGACTCCTAAACCACGAATTCCCGAAATGATCTGATGGCACCAAAAGATCAAAATCAACGACCCACATTGACTCTGGATACCAAAGGGTTGGGTTTGTCGGCCCTTATTTGCCTTGCAAGTTTTTGTAGATCCTACAGTCCTCATTGTTTCGGGAATTCTCCTTGGAGAATTCCGACCGTCCAATTTCTCCCCTTGAATAATTCGAATGGATCAACCTTCCTGAGCTTTCTTCGAATGTTTCTGAAAACACTACTCCTCATGAACTTCCTTGCAACTTCGAGTCTTCAGAAGACTTTTGCACACACTTATTGCAACACTTCTTCAAATATTCCTGAATATTTGAATCTCTTGACTCTATGCAACTCTGCAACAACAATCCTTCAATCTCTCAATATTGGTTTATAAGTCCTAAGGTCTCGACCAGCTTGCGCACACCTTGCATGGATTTTGTGCTTGTCTTGCACTCCAGTTGAGATGAGAACAATGGTATCCCTCCTGAGCTTTCATAGATAAACTTTGAACACCTATCAATGCACTCCTTTCGGATGTTTCACTACACTCCTGGCAGGAACTCTTACTCAGGAAGAGAAACAATTGAAATTCATTCTCTCTCTCCCTCAGTTTTCAAACATCCAACATGAAAAAATACATTCACACACAACATAATAACAAATGCATGACAGACATAATAAGACAACCATAAGCATAGCTTTCAGCATGTATACACAGAAATAATTATAACACCATGAGTCTGAATCAAAGATTCATATATCAATTCAAAACTTTTGTACATGGGTTCTTCTCTACAACTCTCTGTTTCTTCTCCATGCTAATGTGATTAATCATACAATCTCTCCTCGATACAATGATACAAATATGAGGGTGTCTATAGTCATTTTCCCTCCAACTCCTAAACATGTCTAATCTAGAATTTAAATCTACCTACTTTCATTAACTACGCATAAATGCCTCTACATCCTA
>ML788351.1:232288-248444 GCA_009831015.1 Picea engelmannii | reverse complement strand
GTGGAACGGTGACCGGCCTCAGAAAGCATTGTAAGTTGATTTATATTGATGGTAATGAAAAAGATACTTTTCCCATCCCGAAACACATGAATCTCATCTTCATTATCTGATTTATGTTTTATTTCTAACCCCCTAGTAGATCATTAGCATGCATATATGTTCTTGTCTTGTTTGCAGGAAAGCTTTGTGGAAGGAGCAGCAGTAGCAAGGAGACAACAACTCAACGGAGGATCTACTTCAACCTTCGAAAAACAAGCTTAGTTCATTCTTCCTGTGCTTGTCTGAGAAAAGGGGTTGAGATTTTGGGTAGAAGGTTAAAGGTTAAATCTGAAGGGTCATGATCTGCATATAGGCTTAGAAACCTAGCTTATTAGTCCGTAGGGTAAAATACCCAACAACAGGCAGTCACTCAAAAGTCTCTTCGAGTCCTCTGGCAGAAACAATCATTCGTTTCTAGCAGTTACACTCTGAAGTGGAACAATATCCCTCTGATCTTATTTAAATTCATATGCACCATTGAATTGACTTCATTGAATATTACATTCATTTCGTCGTTTCAGCATTTTGGCATTCGACAATTTGACATTCGTGTGATCAAGTGTCTCGACACTCCAGGTCGCGAACCCCGAAATAGAGCTTGGTTACACTAGCTCCTTCCTCCATCTTCTGTTGATGTGACCAATGGTTGTGACCACAGCCTACACGAATGTGTTTTCTCATTTCGTCGATTCCTATTGCGAGGCATCTCGACTCTCCAAGTCGCGGTCTCTGAAACTCCAAAATGGAGCTTGCCGCTTCAAGCTTTCTCTCTACATCTCTTCAATGGTGTGACCACCATCGGTGACCAAGTGCTTATCCTTAAAGTGATTTCATGATTTCACTTTTCATCACTTCTTCATTCCTATGGCAATGTGTTCTCGATGATTCCTGTCCCAGTATTCGAAGCTCCGAAATGGAGCTTAGTTGCACTAGCTCCGATCATTTCATTAATTCACATTTCGTCCTTTTTCGATTCTTGGGATGAAGAGTCTCGTCACTTGAATCTTCCAACTCCCAGTATATGAAGCTCCAAAATGGATTCGGATCAACAGTCCACACCCTCGATGATTTGATGGTTATTCTCTACCCCAGAACTTCATCCTTTGAGACTTTGGGGATTGATAGTGATAAAATTCCTGAAGAAAAAACTATGGGAGTAAGGATAGTCTTGCGTCACTCAATGACATGTCATGACTCGAGTGGTTGCCACATGTCACTCATAATTGTGAATTCCAGTGGCCTGAAATGCCAAAACAACTTGACACTTGTTGTTGTCTGATTGTGCCATGTGTCATGATCTTCCACCTGTCCTTTCTGACATGGTCTACCACATTCACCTTATGGATATGTCAGTCCAGATCACTTCACGATTTCACATATCACAATTTCAACATTCTTGAAGTGAAAGTTCTCAACACCTTCAAATCTCGATATGTGAAACTCTGAAATGGAGTCAAGTCAGCTTTTTGGATTTTCTCACTTCGCAACTTTGGGACTCCTATGAGGAGTCTCGACACTTGACTTCTCCATCTCCTGGTATCTGAAACTCCCTAATGAAGTCATATCAGTGGTCCAAAACAAACCTCGATATGACGGCTAAGGTTATTTAGCGATTTCAGATATCGCGAGTTCGAGACTACTGTTGTGAGGGTCCTTGACATTTCCATCTCCCAGTATCCAAAATCCCGATATTCAATACTCTGAAATGGAGTCAGATGAACATCACATCGGCCTTTCGCATTTTGCGATTTTGAGACTCCTATAGTGAGATTCCTTGACATCTCCATCTCCTGGTATCGAAAATTCCGGTAGCTGAGACTCCAAAATGGAGTTTGACCAACACTTAGATATTGCCATTCGATCATTGTTGTGCTACTGGTCTTCCTTTCCTGCTTGTTTTCCATCAAATGAACAAGCACACCTTCGCACTGCGTTCGACTCTGCGTTAATTCCTCCTGATCTTACTTTGTTGGTGTTTTTCCATCGATGCATACTCTAATCTTGCCATCAATGACAAGCATAGCTGCCTATAAACATGCCAACATCCTTTTGCTCACAAAAAGTTTCCCACCAATATTTGACATGGGGAATGACTTTGAGGAGCGCAAAAGTAATTTTTTCTCTATTCGAAACGTTATGGACAAAAAAATACCCTTCTAGTATATTCAACCACTTGTCTACACCATCTGTGTCTATTCGACCTTCCAATACATGAATATTGAAGTTTATTTGTACCTTGAAGGGGGCAGTGCCTCCACTCGAAAAAGATGTATCGCATGTTGTTAGTCGCCGAAGGATTTGCACAAAACTATCCATCATCGCATTCCTCTTTTGCATGAGGGATTACTCAAGAAATTTTTTGAAAGGATCTCGTTTCCCGTCATCTTTATTTTCTCCTACCATGAGAGTTTGCTTGGGCATGCGAGAGATTTGGTCCTCAAGAGAAACAAGATCGAGACCTAATTCTTTGTACTATGACGTCATTGGGGACATGCATTAAGATGACAAGGAGTAGACCGCTCTAATACCACTGATATGGATTTTATGAGAAGAAAGAAATGAATACAAATTATTAACAGATGCTTAACACAGAATAATAGAGATACAGTAAAATTGGTTTTCTATTCAACAAGGAAATAAGCTGAAACTGTAAAATGCAGCGAAAAAGAAGCTTATTGGAATGGTAGTGGCTTATCTCTAAGAAGAGATGTGACAGTTGTGCTCATTTTCAAGAATATGATTACAATGAGGCTCTGAATTCCTTTTTACAATAAACATGATTGTTAAAAACCCTAGACATCCAAAAACCTAACCCTAGGAGATGAAGCGCCAAAAGTCATGTAGGCCCTGTTTGGGTAAGTCGGTACATCAACTTCCCAGGGTCGTAACTTTTGCATACGATCTCTGTTTTAGGCATATGATAGCCCGTTGGAAATATCTAGCTGAGAAATACAAATTTTGACAAAAAAATTATGATGAAGATTAATAGATTGGTACATACCCAAAAAAATGTCGTTTAGGGCCTCAAAACGGCTTTGGAAGTTCGGGACCCAAAAAACTGCTAAAAATAGTAAATTACCAAAATTGCCAGAAGGTTGTTTTGAGCCAGCTGGAAAAGGTGGGTGGCCACTGATATCCACCTGGATCACCCTCTCGGGTAGAAGCTAGAATTGTCACTTACCATTAGCAAGGAAAGGAAGTCATGTCCTGGGATCAACTTATGAAAGCCAAGAACCAAGATGAGAAGAGGATCTCATGGAGGTAGTTCAAAGGATATTTCCAAGAGAATTATTTGTCTGAGCATTACTATGAGAGAAATATAAAAGAGTTCTTTGAACTCAAGTTGGGAACGATGACAATGAATGAATATGAGAAGTGACTCTGTGAATTGTTAAAGTATGTTGACTCCATAAAGGATGAGAAAGTCAAAATACAAAGGTTTCTAAGTGGGTTACCCTCATTCTATAGTGAAAATATTCAACATGATAACCCCAATACCTTGGAATAAACCATAAGGAGATCAAGCCACCTTTATGAGAAAATAAAAGGAAGGTCATTTTTCCAAAAGGCATGGAATGTCAAGTTGAAAGGGAAAAATGATCAAAGGAAGAAAGGTTTCAAGACACCAAAAGGCATACTAATAAAAATGATTCTCAAACAAATAAACAAGGTCAAGCATCCCAAAATGTGCACAAGACTGCAAAATCATCTGGGAAAAGGCCAAGGCATCAACCTGTACAATGTTGGGGATGTGAGGGAAATCACTTATATAGGGAATTCCCTCACAAAGGAGAAAGGATGAGGATTATCCACAACATTCAATAGATTGAAACAGTGGAAGACATGGGAGGAAGCATGTCAAGTATTTATGAAACCTTGAACAACAAGCAAGCTGAATATCAATCCCCAATGATTGAAGTGGAAGGTAATATTGAGAACCAAACCATAACAATTTTAATTGATTATGGAGATAGCCATAGTTACATAAATGATAACATTGCTGAAATATTTCACTTTCAAATAAGTAAGGATAATAAATATTGGTTAGTTTAGTTAGCCATAGGGGATAAGAGGAAAATCAATGAGTTGGTTAAATATTGCCCAATAGACATGAATGGACTCAACACAAAGGTGGATGTAAACATCATACCATTGGGTTCATATGATTGTATACTTGGAATTGATTGGCTGGAAAAATATCATGATGTCCTAGACTGTTATAACAAGACAGTCACATAGATTGATGAGGATGGGAAACAAGGACAGATTTAGGGTATTCCAAGAGCTATAGTTGCTAGAGAGATTTCAGATATGCAGTTGAAGAAGAGTTTTAGGAAGGGATGTCATATTTTTTCAACCCATATGGAAGAGGTATATAAAGATAAAGTGGCAAGTATTGAATACCATCATATCTTAAAGGATTTTTAAGATGCTTTTAGGGAGATCCTAGGGTTGTCACAAAAGAGAGACAATGATTTATCTATTTATTTGGTGCTAGGAGCTACCCCAGTGTCCAAGACACCATACATAATGGGAACAACAAAATTGAAAGAGTTTCATATGCATCTTGAAGATTTGTTAAAGAAGGGGTACATACGCCCAAGTGTGTCACCTTGGGGAGCCCCGGTTCTTTTTGTGAAGAAGAAATATGGAACCTTTAGGATGTTTATTGATTTTAGAATATTGGCTCTTGACCAAGTTTCAAGGAAACATTGGTCATGTTTGACCACTTTTGGGACTTCGACAGGCGGTTGAAGATGGAGCGCCCAGGCAGAGGTGAGATCCCAGGATCTTGCTTGTTTTGTGGGCTTGTGGAACAAGCAAAGGGTTTACTAGGGTTTATGTAATGGGTTAATGGATGTCATCCCATGGGTTTACCCATGATTAGGCCTTTTTGTAAATGTATAAATAATTATCTAAGAGATGTAAGAAGCTTGGTTGTCTGGCTATGTGCATGATATGTTGTAAGAGTTACTGATTGACTAGTTGGCTTTATGCAAGAGTATGTTAAGACTTATGGAGCTAAGTGAAAGTGTATTGCAAGTTTCTTTGTGCATAGACGTGGTATGCAAGGCTCTGTGCTTGAGAGAGGAATTGGCTTTGTGCCTTGACCTAAGTTTGGGAAGGAGGATCTGGTGCTCTATGCGCAAATCTCATGTCCTAGGCAGAGTTGGCTCTGTGGATTTTTGCATAGGAGAGACTGACTGTAAGAATATTAGGGACTAATAAAGAAGAAGAGAAGAAGTTGGTGGACATAACCCTACACTGGGGTGAACCATGTATAGCTTGTGTTTTGATGAGCATTGTGAGATGTTGTTTATGTTGTTTATGTTGTTTATTTGTTAGTGCATTAATCTTTATATATTTTAGATAGATATATGGATGCTTAGTGCTCTATTGATGATAAATGAATGCTAGATGTGATCTAATGCTTTGTGCTAAGTGATTGAAAGTACTTGATCTTTATTTCTACTGTGATGTTTTGTAATAAGGGTTTAGTCTGTGATGTGAATGTGACTCATGAACTAATGCATATTGTTGTATAAGTTCTCTTCTTAGTGTTGTAATCACAGATCTATGTCCTAGCTTGGTTGTAGACACCTGCATCTTGCAGCCCCCCCTGCCTCTACCTTGGGTGAGACTTCATCTGCTTCACAGGGGTTTCCGAAAGGGTGGGTAGTTAGGGTTTTTTTGGTGCATTGTTGAAGCGTTGAACCCTGGGTTTTTCCCTGTGCTAATGCATGGTTTTATTGTCGGGACCTGAAACTGTGATTGTTGGGAACTAAAGAAAAGAGAGATCTCTGTGCATAGATATTCTATTGTAGTGTGAAGTATTATACTTGACTTGCGAACCTCTGTGCTAAGAAAGAAACCCGATTTGAAGGAAAGAGGTAAGATCTTAAATCTTTTTTCTCTGATAAGAGTAAGATAAGTGAAAATTTTTTCTTAGAAATAATGAATTTAAGCATGAATCTAGGTATGTTTGATAGATTATGTCCTAGTTTCGAAGCTAGGGAACAGATAGAACAAGGGAATGATCTAAATAAATTTGATAGAAATAGGGAAAGATATGTTATTTCTATGCATAGAAATAAGTTTTGGACTAATAAGTGGATGCAGGAACCTAGAAAGAATTTTTGTAGATTGCAGGTCCAAGTTGTGATCCTAGTGCACAGTACAAGAAAGGTTGGGGATAATTTAAAATAAAAAGAGGATTGACATAGTGTTATAATTGCAGAAGGTCGGGACATCTTTCTAAGGAATTCCCTGGTACAGGTCCTATTTGTCTTTGTTGTAAATCTATTGGCATGAGGTTCAGGATTGCCCCAGAATGATTGCTAAAGTTGAAAAGATGGACATGAGACAAGAAAACTATAAAGAAGGAAAAGAGGCTAAGGATATGTTAGAGAACCATAAAGAGAACGAATCAGAGACTATGTTGTCACAATTGAAAGAAACAATGAATGATCATAGATACATCAGTTTACCAGAGATCCTGAAAGTAAAACATCGCATAGTTACAAGAATAGAAGACTTTGACATAGATTGTGTATTGGATGAAGAAAGAAATGTGAATGTTATGCCAGAAAGAACTTGGGAAATCTTGGGAAATGTTGCTATGGTACCTTCATTGGGAAGGATAGGCTTGTTTAAAGGAAATATGATAAACCTATGTGGAAGATTTACTGATATGATTGTCATTACTCATGAAACATCGAATGAAGAAGAGTTTGAACTCATTAAGTTTATTGAGAACAATGCCCCATTTCCAGTTTTGTTAGGAAAGACTTGGATTGAGAAGGATTAGATCAAAAGGAATGCAGAGGAGGAATCTACATAACAGAAAAATAAAGAACTAAGGGACTTCATAACCAGAAAAATAGAGCGACTAATAAAAGAAAAAGAGGATAAGTCGAAGCATCAGAGGGAAAGAGAATTAGTTTTCGAAGCTGAAAGAATGGAGGAAGACTTGAAAAACCTTCAAATACAAGAAATAAGTATAGCCACCCCAGAAATAGAAATAGAATGGACATTAACCTCAGAATATATAAGAGTACATCAATAGTGCGAAGTGGAAGATAAGAACAAGAATGGAAAGAGGATTCCATAAATTGTTAGATAAACTTAGGTCACAATAAAGAAGGAAAGGAATCTCAATAAGAAGAAATCAAAGTTATAAAAACTACAGGAAGCTACAGAGAACAGAATGAAGACTTCACATGAGGAATATCTGCAGAACTCTCCAATGTAGACATCAAAGGAAGCCCCTTGGTCACCCGCGTTGAGCAGGTCAGATACAAAAATGCAAAGAAAAAGAAGAAAAAGGTAGAAGTACAACATGTATAAATTGACGAGGAGGACAGTGCCTCTGAGGAAGATGGATCTATCTTGCCAGAAGGAGGAGGAGGGGATTATGGAGAAACATAAGAATAAGGTGAAGCTACACCACATCAGGATCCCCTTGTTGGAACAGAGACTTCACAAAAAAGGAAGGCTTCTCCAGAGAAACCTTGGGTAAGAAAGAAGATGTGTGCTAGTAGGCCCAAGATGAAGGCCACGCTCATAGAGAATGGCACTGATATAATCATCGCAGTTGTGGAGGATTCTTTAGAATATATCTTGCAGTGATATGGAGAAAAAAAGGATGTGTTGTATGAAAAAATCGAAAAAGAGCTAAAAGACATACAATAAGCTATTCATTCGAACTGCACAGTATCCACAACACCTTATTCATCAAAAATTGCATAATTGGGGGATGAGCCCGCCCAATTACGAAGACTATAATATGAAACAGAGGCTCGAATTCAGAGATTCCAAGAAGAGAATGAGAAGGCTACAAAAGCCTTGCAGAAAGAAAAGGAGGAGGTCTTAGAGCAACTATGAGTTGCGCAGTCTTGCGTAAACACCTACGAGAAGGATAAAGATGAAATTATGGAAATGTTCAAGGAGGAAAATGTAAAGATACAGAAAGTAAAAGACCAATTTCTCGCAGAGTAGACTGTGGCCAAAGAAGCGATGACTAAAGTAATTTGCTATGTGTCGGACCTGGCACAAGAGGAACCAGAGTCAGTTGATATGCAACTGGGGAAGTTCGTTGAGGCCATTCAACATCTTCAAGAATGGATAGTAGAGTTAGAGATCCAAGCAGTGTTGAGCACTCCACAAGAAGTGCGTGATTAGAGGGAGGAAGCTTCCAAGAGCATAGTCGGAAGGATCAAGGCACTTGCCTCATAGTGTAAGTAGTTGAGTGATCAAAGTCCATAGACCTATGAATGCCTCATAGAAGATATAGAGATGAGGAAACTATAAGCACAACTACAGGAGGTGAAGCAATAAGCATCCATCGTGTAGACGTAGATGAAGCTACTCACTGCAGTCGAGATAATGAAAAGATCACAGGAGAAGTGCATATTCCAATGATAGATTAATGCCATCTAGAGTAGAGTCATGGAATTTACATAGAGACTATAGCCAGTGCAGGATGAGCCTGAACGATTTTCAAATATATTGAAGGACAAGGCTCGCAGCTAGACCAAGTGGTTTCGATAGTGGAACAACACCTAGAAAGTCTTATTACAGAGAAAATAATTCAGGAGTTCGTTGAGCAGGAGGCTCTGGTGAAGCAGTAATTCGAGGCATCTTGAGCTAAGATCGAGACCTTTGATGTAGTGTTTCCCATATGTGAGTGACTTAGGATGCATCACAGGTGACTGTTGGGGTTATGATGGATCTTGACCAAGTTTCGAGGAAAAATTGGTCATGTTTGACAACTTTTGGGAATTCAACAGGCTGGTCAAAGATGGAGCACCAAGGTGGAGCTGAGATAATGGGATATCACTTGTTTTGCAGCCTTGTGGACCAAGAAAAGGGTTTACTAGGGTTTATGTAATGGGTTAAAGGATGTCGTCCCATGGTTTTACCCATGATTAGGCCTTTTTGTAAATGTATAAATAAATAGCTAAGCGATGTAAGAATCCTAGTTGGTTGGCTATGTGCACAATATATTGTAACAGTTGTTGGTTGGCTTAGTGCATGACTAGTTGGCTTTGTGAAAAAGTATGTTAAGACTTGCAGAGATAAGTGCAAGTGTTTGGTAAGTTTCTTTTTTCAAAGACGTGGTATGCAAGGCTATGTTCTTGACAGAGGGGTTGGCTCTGTGCCTTGACCTAATTTTGGGAAGGAGGATCTAGTGCTCTGTGCCCAGATCTCATGTCCTCGGTGGAGTTGGCTTTGTGGCTTGGTGCACAGGAACAAATGATTGTAATAATATTGGGGACTAATAAATAAGAAGAGAATAAGTTGGTGGAAGTAGCCCTACACTGGGGTGAACCACATATATCCTGTATTTTGATGAGTGTTGTGCGATGTTGTTGATGTTGTTTATGTTGTTTATCTATTAGTGCGTTGATATTTATATATGCTAGATAGATATATAGATTCGTAGTGATCTATTGATGATAAATGAATGTTAGATCTAATCTAATGCTTTGTGCTAATTGATTGAAAGTACTTGATATTTATTGCTACTACGATGTTCTGTAATAAGGGTTTAGTCTGTGATGTGAGTGAGACTCATGAACTAATGCATATTTTTGTCTAAGTGCTCTGCTAACTGTTTTAATCACAGATCCGTGTCCCAACTTGGTTGTAGACACCTACATCCTTCAACCCCCCTACCTATACCTCAAGTGAGGCTTCATCTGCTTCACAAGTGTTTCCAAAAGGGATGGTAGTTAGGGTTTTCTTGGTGCTTTGTTGAAGCATTGAACCCTGGGTCTTCCCCTGTGCCAACATAGACAATTGAATAAGATCACAATAGAGAAAAAATATTATTTTCCAAGAATTAATGATTTTTTTAATCAACTGAAGGGTGTAAGGATATTTTCCAAGATTTACCTGAGATTAGTTTATCATCAAGAAAGGATAAAGGAAGAATACATTAGCAGGAGAAAATTCAAGACAATATATGGGAATTATGAATTCATGTTAGTGCCATTTCGACTATCAAATTTCCCATCAATCTTTATGTTCCTAATGAATGGAGTGTTCAGGGAGTACCTGGACAATTTTGTAATTGTGTTCCTGGATGATATACTCATCCATTTTAAGTCATAAGAGGAACATGAGAAACATTTAAGAATGTTATTGCAATTTTTAAGAGAGAAAAAATTGTAAGCTAAGATAAGTATGTGCATATTTTACCAAAAGAAGATGAAGAAAGTGAAGACTGAGCATAGGCATTCCACATGTTTATTACAACCATTGTCCATTCTAGAATGGAAKTGGGAAKTTKTTACAGTGGATTTTAGTACTAAGCTTCCCATAACAGTTAAGMAACATGATTCCATCATGGTGGTGGAAGATAAATTACTAAGGAAACACATTTTATTTCGGTAAAGACTACACACAAGAAAACAAATATTGTATACAATTACATGAAGGAAGTTGCTAGGATACATGGAGTTCCTAAAGTAATAATTTCAAATAAATATCCAAAGTTTACTTCCACTTTTTGGGAGGGTTTGTTCAAGGGTTTGGGGGGGAATTCAAATCTTAGTATATCATATCATCCAGAGTCAGATGGGAAAACATAAAGGAATAATAAGATAATTGAGGACATGGTTAGACTATATTTGATGGATCAACCATCAAAGTGGTAACATTATATCCATTTAGTATAATTTTCCTACAATAATGGGTATCAGGTCTCATTGAATATGAGTTTGTTTGAAGCATTGCATGGCAGAAAATGTAACACACTAGTAAGTTGGGATAATCTAACAGACATAGAAGTTGTTGAGATAGAATTGTTAAAGGAAATGGAAGAGTATATGGCAAGGTTAAAACATAATTTAAAGGTTTCCAAAGATAGGAAGAAAATTTATGCAGAGAAAAACAAAGCGTTTAGATATTTCAAAGTGGGAGAACATTTGTTTTTGAAAGTGAAGGTGAAGAGAAGTTCACTAATCTTAGGAAGATACCCAAATTTATAGCAAGATGTTGTGGACCCTTTCAAATATTACAAAATATAGGGCCAATTTCATACATTCTATCATTTCATGCATCAATTTGAGTGCATAATTGATCTAGGTGGATATTGGTGGCCACCCACCATTTCCAACTGGCTCATCTTGACAGTTTTTAGTTCAACGCGTTTCTATGTAATGATGAAATTTAGTTTTAATTGTGGGTTATGCACTTGTGAGGGTGTCCTAAATCCCTACACAACATCTAGGTGTATATTGGTGGCCACCCACCTATTCCAACTACATTATTTTGGAAGTCTTCATATCGGTACATCTTTATGTACTTCTAGGGTCATTTTGGGTCCCTAAACAATGATTTTTTGGCTTTCCATATTCAAACTATAGGAAAAGTCAATTTTTGATGGACTAATGTGTATTTATATAAAATGCCTTTCCAATGATCTATCGCATGGCTAAAACGAAAGTTGTATGAAAATTTTACGACCCCAAGAAGTTGAGGTAACAACTTACCCATCGGGGCCCACATAACTTTTTGTTTTTCATCTCCTAGGGTTGGGTTTTGGGATGTATAGGGATTTGGAATTCATGAGTAATGTTAAAAAGGAATATGGAGCCTCATTGTAATCATTATTCTCAGATGGATGCGTGTAGTAGCCACATCTCTTCTCAAAGATAGCTACCACCATTCGAGCAAGTTGTTTCAGTTCTGCAATTTTACAGTTTCAACCTATTTTCTTTATTCAATAGAAGTTATTATTCATTGGATATCTGTTATTTTTTTCTGTATCTATGTGATATTTTATTCAAATTACTATTCATTTTATTCTTCTCATAAATCCATATCAGTGGTATCAAAGTAGTCTGCGCTTCATTTGTTTTTCTTTGTGGATGTCCCCAACAAGATCTGGGTATAAGAAGTTGAGACTCGAAACAGTAGAGACTTTGGAAAATCGACTACACCGATCCAAACCAAAACTCATGGGGTATGAGAATAAATATGATGGAGCAAGATATCCTTTTAAACTTTTGCTCAAGGAAGCCCTTGCGTGACAAAGGAACACAATGATGGACAAATTTAGATAGATCCTCCGGCGACTTCCCAATGTAGACACATCTTCATCAAGTGGCCACACAACCCCCTTCAAGGTACAAGTAAATTTTGATATTCCATTATTTGAAGGACTGATAGATGTGGATGTTGTAGATAAATGGTTGAATATGCTCGAAGGGTATTTTTGGGTCCACAATTTTTCCAATAGGGAAAATATTACTTTTGCACTCCTCAAGGTCGTCCCCCGTGTTAAATACTAGTGGGATACTTACTCTGAGAAAAGGGCCATAAAGGAATATGAAATATTTATGGTCACCCACACATGGGATTCCTTCATGGATTCCATTAAATAACAATACTACACTGTTAGAAGCTACGAGGACCAGTACAAAAGATGGATCACATTGCATCAAGAAAGGGACCAAGCAATACAATATTTCACCAATATTTTCCATACTCTGCATGCCAAATTGGGTATCAGAGACTATAAAAAACATATTTTTCTCAAATACTACGACTTCCTGCATAGATACATTCAAACATAAATGGATTTTATAGACATCGAATCATTAGGTGCGACTTATAGATATGTTATCAATATCGAGCATATATTTAAGTAGAAGAGGTGAGAGTTTGGATCTGCAAATTCCTCATAGCGGAAGCAGGGAAAAGGAGGTCACAACCCTCCAAACAAGGGATTGATCAAAGATGGCCACTCTTAGGAAAACTAGTCCAAGTCACAACCTAAGAAGGGTAATGAGAAGTCGAATAAGGACATGGGAAAGTGGTTTGAATATCATAAAATCCCTTGGCAAAACAATGAAGAATGTCACTCCAAGAAGTCACTCATGTCCGAGATGAAATATTTCTAGTTAGAGGCAGATTATAACTCTGAATCAAATCTAGAAAGTGGGAAGAATATTATCGATACCAAACCCAATGCCACTGTCGCTACCACCAAATTCTAGCCAAGCGAACCATAAGAACCATAGGAAGGGGAACACCTCTTTCACTCATAGATGTGAGTAAAGGGGGATCCACTTCATTTCATTTTATATAGTGGAAGTAAGAAGAACCTGATATCAGTAGAGGTCATCAAGCAGATGGATCTATCGATAATACTGCAACCACAACCCTACACCATCATCTAGCTTCGCCAAAAAAGAGATCTTGATGTCAACCAATAGTGTCGTATGCCCTACGACATGAAGCCCCTCAAAGACGAGGTATTGTGTGATATTTATCCCCTTGAGGTTTGTGATGTTATTTTAGGCTAGCCATATTTGTGGAAGTGACATGATTTGTATGATTCTAGACCCTGCAATGTTATTACTACTTTAGGTAGACAATTGTATAGGATGCCAAAGGTAGTGCCTCCTACCACTATTTATTTAATCTCTGCTAAGCAATGCATTACGGTCATTTCATAGACTGAGAAGTTCATATTCTTTTTGATCCATTCTCGCAGTAATCAGAAGGTCACCACCACATCCATGACCTCTACACAGAGCCTCTCTTTGCAGCAAAATAAACTGGATGGAATTGTGGAAGAGTACAGATATATCTTCTCCTCAACCATCGACGTATTGACACACTACCAAGTCAAGCATACAATTTATCTAACCCTTGGTGCACCTTTTCCTAATGGACTAGTATATCTTCGCTCGCTGATGGAAAATGATGAAATCAAGCACCAGATCCAAGAGCTTCTTCAAAAAGGATACATTCGACCCAACTCCTCCCCTTGTGGAAGCCTAATTGTACTGGTGTAGAATAAATATGATACATGGAGGCTTTGCATTGATTACAAAGCATTAAACAAAATCACAGTCAGGAACTGGTACCCAATTCCCTAAATTGATGACCTTCTTGACCAACTGAAGGGGGTAAATTTCTTCAATAAGATTGACCTAAAGTTTGTCTACCATCACGTTACCATTGAACCAACTAATGTATGGAAGACAAATTTTAAATCTAAAGAAGGTCTCTTCGAATGGCTAGTCATTCCATTTGACTTAACAAATGAACCAACAAATTTCATGAGATTCATGGATGATTTATTGAAACCCTTCACCAACGATTTTTTGATCGTATATCTGGATGACATCCTCATCTTCAAAAAAACTTGGGAGGAGCACATGCATCATATTCAATAGGTTTTGAGCACTCGGTGACAACACAAGCTATATACCAACTTGGAAAAAATATCCTTTGGCATGAACAAGATCTAATACTTGGGATACATTGTTCATGAGCATGGGGTACATGTGGATCCAGCTAATATCCAATTCATTCGTGAATGGCCAACCCCAATCACACTAATTGATCTTCATATCTTCTTGGGACTTGCTAACTTATACTGAAGGTTCATGTTGGGATTCTCCCATATTGCATGGGTTCTCAGCCAAGCAACCAATGGAGGTGGAAAGGAAATGTTTGCATGGGGTAAGGCACAAAAACAAGCATTTGATTATATGAAGCATCTATTTTTCTCAACTCTAGTACTCTCCTTACCTTATCTGCAACAATTGTTCAATATTTAGACTAATTCCTCTGACTATGCTATAGGCTTAATTCTCACTCAACAGGATCATCCAATAGCATACCATAGTGAGACACTCTTAGATACCATCCAAATATACCCCACCCATGACAAGGAAACGTATTTCAATGTGAAATCCTATTGCCGATGGAAAAATTACATTCTGGGAAAGGATAAAATCATCCACACTGATCACAAGCCTCTATAGTTCATACAAACACAGGGGAAGTTGCAGAACAACCACCATCAAAAGTGGTCCGGATACCTACAACAATTCCATCTCAACATCAAGTATAAGATAGGGAGCACAAATTGTATCACTGACTTCCTCAGTCGACCTCTCATTGTTGCACTCACCACCATGCTCCACTCCTATGGGCATGAGGCATCAGAGTGGCCCCAACTTTATCAACGTTACCCTGAATTCACCACCACCTATCAGCTCTTGGATACATGCATGAATGCCACCAATTTTCACATTTAGGATGGACAGTTATGCCATTTGAGCCACCTCTGTGTTCCCACAAGTGAGTGTGCAAAGATGATTTGGGAGGCTCACTACATTTCGATGGTAGGACATTCTGGCATGGATAAAACGACATGGTCATTCTATATAAAAATTTTAATTGGCCAAAAATTTGATAGGACATCAACAATTATATCATATCTTATACTACCTGTGCCATTTCCAAGTGAACCATCAAGAAGAAAGTCTTATGCACCCCTCTTCCTACTCCCTAGAGCCCTTGGGAATCCATATCGATGGATTACATGGCTAGCCTTCCATCCACTAAGAAAGGAAATGATTGTGTATTTTTGTTGGTTTATTAGTTTTCGAAGATGGCCATTCTCACATCCTACAAAAAGAGCATCACAATGACAGATACTGCCAAGATCTTTTTCGAACATGTGTGGGTCCACTTTGGGATACCATAGAACATCATCTCAGATTGGGACAACAGGTTCCTCAACACATTTTGGTCACATCTTTGGTCACTATTGGAAACCAAGCTCACTAAATCTTCTACTTTCCACCCCCAAATCGATGGCCAAAAAGAGGTTGTCAATCATATTATTGTCCACATATTGCACATGTATAACTCTAAGAATATGCGCATAACTCTCCATAGCTCCACCGACCATAACCTTTTTCAGGTGGGGCTGGGATTCCTCCCCATGTTCATTCTGAGGCCAACAAATCCACTAGATTCATTGAGTGGATTCAAAAAAACTGCCAACAAGTCCATGATATTTTGCAGAAAGCCAATGCTAAGTACAAGCAGTGCCATGATCAACATCAAGTATCACACCAGTTGCAGGTGGGAGATAAGGTCTCATTTCATTTGTAGAAATAGCACATTATAGGGCCCCATCAAAAGCTCCGTCCACTTCGTTATGGGCCTTACACTATCACCAAGGTTATGGGTAGTTATTCTTTTGAGTTCAACACTCCACCCTTCCTTGGATTGCACCCAATATTCAATGTGGATCTCCTTTGACCATAATTTCCACCACTATTAGACACCTCAGAGATCA
>ML788351.1:198477-219424 GCA_009831015.1 Picea engelmannii | reverse complement strand
CCACTTGGGAAGATGAGTCTTTTATACAGAAGCATCCAGAGTTACTCAAGCATTGTGGACAACACTTGTCTCAAGGGGAGGGGCATGTTAAGCCCTAATGTTGGCTCATTACCCCTTAATTGGGGCATATTATATTAGTAATGATATTTTATTTATGTCGTCTTTAGGCCTAATGGCCTAAAGCCAACATAATTAAAATAACATTACTAATCTAAATTACCTCCTAGTATCCTATATATACCAAGGAGACATTTTCATTTTGAATCATCTTGTACTTGAACATTTTAAGTGGGGTAAAAGGAGGTTTCCCCCTCAAAGAGGCTTATTATCTGAAGTTATCTCAGTTTCAAGGCGTTGAGTACTTTTCCTGAGGTTTTTCCATGCTAAATTGATGTTTGGTTCTTAACACAGACTGAGTATTGTTGGAACAACACACAGACTCAAGCTTTCCCTGACCAAACCTTTGTCCAAAAACTCTTGGACTTGCCTTTTAACCTCTTCATTCTCTTGCGACATCAATCTATACGCAACTTTGTTTGGAAAACTAGCTTCTGGTATGAGATCAATGTGATGACTCACAATTCTAATCGGTGGCAACGAACGAGGTAATTCGTCCACTATTATGTCAGCGAACTCTTCCAGCAATTCCTGAACGTCTTCTGGTAAATCATCCACCCTTGTGCTGGTCAAAACAATCCTTGGTTTCCTGACCACAATGAACTATGGATCCTCCTTCTTTTTAACCTCTATAAGAAGTTCCTTCCCACTCATGAGAAGTACAGTGTTTCTTACTTCCAGTTTCACCTCCTTATCCTTGATTGGAAGAAACATGTGAGTCCTCCCGTTCTTCTCTAGGGTGTATGTGTTCATTCTCCCATCTTGAATCACATTTTTGTCATATTGCCATGGTATACCCAACAATAGATGAAAAACATCCATAGGAATAACATCACATAATATCTTATCATTATATCCTGCTATATTAAACTCAACCAAACATTGTTTAGTGACAGTTACCTGGTGTCCTTTTTGTAGCCATGAAACTCTGTATGGGCTTGGATGATCAATCGTCTCTAGTTCCAGCTTCTCTACCATCTCTGTAGAAATGAGATTATCTGTGCTACCACTATCCACGATGACCTTGCATACCCTGTCCTTGGTCTTGCAAGCAGTCCTGAAAAGTCTGGTCCTTTGGATTGTACTCTTCACCTCCTTCTCTGGTGTCAAAATGACTTTTCTCATCATCATTGATCTTCCACCTTCAGCGTCTTCTGCCTCAACATCTCGCCTATGTGCTTCGGCGATGTGAGCTTCACCACCTTCCTTATTTTTATCTAGACACTTGTAAGACTTGTGCCCATTATTTCCACACGTGAAGCAGGTTATTACTCCACCTCTTCCTCTTCCTCTACCTCTAGTACGAGGAAAAGTGTTATTGTCATCATAATCTCCTCTCTGCTCAGTATGCTTCCCTCTCTGTGAGGTTCCACCTCTCTCAGTTAGAGTCTAATGTTTTTTCCAGTCCTCTTTGGGCTTCTGATATTTGTCTTGGGCAACTGATTTGCCTCTGGGCTGACTTCTGCCTTGGCCTCTCTGACTTTGCTTTCGGCTCAGCTTCTCTTTTGCTTTTAGAGCCATCTAATAAGCATATTCCACCATTTGGATGGTTACCATGCTCATCTCATTCTGTATATCGTATCTTAGGCCATTCATGTACCTGGAAACCTTTTCATCATCGCTCTCCCAATGACCTACCCTGATGTTCATCCTGTAGAATTCCTTAGTGTATTCTTTTACTGTCATCAACTTCCGTCTCAGGTTCTGCATTCTCCTGAACAGAGAAATTTGATAATCTCTAGGGATGAATTTTTCCTTCATCTTCACGATCATTCTATCCTAGTTCTTGATCTTCTCCTTTCCTTTGCAGCATCTGTCAGCTTGTAGTTCATCCCACCACAATGTTGCATGTCCTTTCAATCTTGTGACAACATGCTTGACTTTCTTATCCTCTTCCACATATTCATAGTCAAAGTACGTGTCTAGAGCTCTAATCTAGTCTAGAAGCTCCTCTGCATCCAAGTTTCCCTCATAAACTGGAATTTCCATCTTTTCTCTTGCACCCATTCTTGTAATAGCTCTGATCAAGCATTCGTTTGCTGCAACTTCTTCTTCATGTCTAGCCTCAATTTCACTCTCGGAATCACTGAGATCCCCAACACTGACTGTGCGTCTTTGTGCTATCTTCATGTCTTTGAGTCTGGCTCGTAGATCAAATATTTCTTTCTCCATAGTTGGATTAGTCATCTTCCTACCTCTTCTTCTCGACATTTCCCTCTCCTCTGGTGGATTGGGTGTTTTCTTTTCCCTCTCCTTGGTGGCATGGTGAATTCTTATTTCTTCTCTGCTACAGAAAGCAAAGAAACATTTTGGGCTCTGATACCAAACTGACATCAACACATAATCTTTCCTTTACCACTGGCCCAAAGAACTCTAAATGACTCTTCTATTTCCCTATCAAGAAATCTGCACCCACAACAAACTCTCATGGGATCCCCTCTTTACACTTAGGAGATCGAACTTCACAACTTCGCGAATCCAATGGTCAAGCATTGGTCTATCGAATCCTCGAAACCCGAAATAGTCAACGTTGACCTTTCCTTTTTCCTTTCAGGATTTTTCCTATCGCGATTTCAACGATCGCGATGTCGAGAAACTTGTCTCCCTGACTCCCAAGTCGCGATTTGCCGAAACTCCGATACACTCGCGAGCTTTGACTTTCAACGCCACTTCACTTCTGTCGGGACTTCGGATTTCATGGTATCTCGAATATTAATGAAATGAGTTCGGGACTTCACCCCATGAATCTCTAAAATGGTCAACGAAGGTTGACTCCATGTCATTAGTGCGCCACCTATCCGCTTTCTGCCTCCACTATGGCCCACACAATCCCCTTAGCTTTCGGGACTTCACGATTCTCGTTGCAAGGTTTATGGGACTTCAACCTATGTAACCTCGATATGGAAATCCCCATTTAAATCCAACATCCCTCGTGGCCTGGATCTATGGTCCTACTCCTCCTGAGCTTAGAACCTTTTAGGAATGATCGTTGTATCTCCCCTACTTCTCTGTGCGATCTGACGGCTCATGGGACTTCGCAAATTCTCTTCAGAGAATTCTGACTGTCTGTTCTTTCCTCTGAGAATCTCTGCACAACTAACCAAAGTGTTTCTCTCCATGGAAATCATCCCCCTGCGGTCCCTCGTCGCTATACCTTCCTTCAAATCCTTCGAAGATTCAAATCCCTTTGAACTTTCCCATGACTCTGCGTCTTCTGGAAAACCCTTGCACGCACTCCTTGCGACAGACTTCTAGTCACTTCCCAGTGTTGAAATCCTTCAACTCTGCACACACCTGCAACAACAGTCTCTCAACGCTTCACTCAGGTCCACAACCCTAAGACTTTGCTCAGCCTGCGCACTCCTTGCATGGCTCCTGTGCCTGTCTGCACTTCTGTGGAAATGAGAAGAAAAGTTATCTCTCCTGAGATTTCAGAGACAAATCTCTAAACCTTTTGTCAATGCACTCTTTGCGGACACTTCAACTACACTCCTTGCAGGAACTCTTGCTTAGATAGAGAAACAATTGAAACTCATTTTCTTACCCTTTCCTCTCAGATTTCAAACATTCAACAAGAAATCATTTATACATAGCATAAAAGCAATTGCATGACAGAAAGAGTAAAAAATTCATGATCATAACATTCAAAGATGCATACATAGATAATATATGAACACCATGAGTTTGAATCACAACTTCCTTGTATTAATCTAGAACTTCTATACATGGAGTCTACTACCCAACTCTATTCTTCTCTTCTATGCTCATAATACACTAATGCTGCCTCTCTTACAATATACAATGAGGGTGTCTATATCCCGTTTCCCTCTTGCGCTCTAAACATGTCTAATCTACACATTCAATTCTACCTACTTGCATTAACTACTATAAATGCCTTCTACCTACTAAGGACGAGAGCAAATCACTCAAGGTCTGTTTATATTTTACAAGTGCATTTCTTCTTAATGGCTTCATTTAAGATTGCGCAATAACTTCAAGGTGATTTCAAAATTTGTGTTGGGCACTTTTCCAGCTGTTCGCTGTCTCCACACTAGCTCACTTGAGATGCTCCTACATCAGAAACCCTAAATTTCAATTCAAGAGAAAAAAAAGTCTTCAATTGATAATTTTGATGACAGAGGGAAATGTTGATAAGTCACATATGTTGGGTATGTGTTATATTCTTTGCATGTGTGTGTGTGGGTGTGTCAGATTCAAAAACTGTGTCTGACAATCCCAACTTCCTTCGCCCTTTGTGTCATGTGCATAGGGTGATTTATTGGGGGTGTCCCAGGGGGGGCTAGGTTTGGCCCCCCTAGTTACACGCAACGTTCAGGGCAATGCCCCAGAAATTTGTTTTTGGATGGTTTTTGCTATTTTTAGCGGTTTTCTAAATTAATCTTGGTTTAAGGGATTATGGTTTTGGTAGCTACAAAATACCTAAAACATTATATATATTGTATGGTGAATGGTGAAATTAATACAATGAATATTTGAAAGGTACGGCCCCAAGGAAGGTTGGTTTTCTCCCGGTTAAGTGTTTCTAGTGTAAATCTCTGTGTACTATGTGTATGAGTCATTGATAAATTTTTGTTTTTCTTAAGAATTTGTATGCATTTCTTTACTTCACAGGTTTAAAAATTACAACATGCACTCCCAATTTCCAATAAACGAAAGAGAGACACAAATAAAGAGGGAGAAGATGAACACATACTTAGAAATGAAATTGGCCCAGAAGATATGAATCTGGACATGAATGTTGAAGAATTAGAAGTTGCAGGTAACAAACCGAGACTACAGGAAAGGAGAACAACTGCAAGATAATTGGCTACCCAAGAGTAGATTATATTTGAATAAGTGTCCCTTACCATGCATCATGCTACATTCAATAGAAACTCAAGAATCTTATTCATTGAAAAAGTGAATTCAAAGAATTTAGAATTTAGAGTTTTATTTTCAAGGGGTTTCACCCTCCAAAGTCATAAAATTCCATGAGGCCACAAGAGAAGATTTAAAGTTTTGAATTGGAGATATAGAAAATGAAAATGTGATTCGAAAAGATAGAGTGAGAGAATTGAAAAATTCATTGATGTCCCCACCACTGTTTTCCAATCCTATCACCACAATAAAAACCTTGAAGAATTTGGAAGGAAGACCATAATCGAGTTCAAGATTGAAAGGATCATCAAGTTTTCTAGTTGATATCAAGAGATATGTTGGGGACAACACCCAAAAGAGAATGTCCTTGATTCTCAAAACTTGGGAGTTGTAAACCAATTTTTTCTCTTTGGGTTCGAGGATGACACACTACAGGCAGTATCTTCAAGCAGACATGGAAAATGATGAAGAATTTTATAAAGGAGATATACCTATATTTTATAATGGAACCTTAGTTAATTTTTATGAAAGGAAGAGGATATGCCTTTAGTGGTCTGTTTAAAACAATTAAAGGCATGTTGGCTCAAGAGAATCAAAAGTTTAAAATAATTTTTAGCAGAATGTGATGTCATTAGTGAAAAAAGGGATGAATTATATTTAAAGTTAGTTGAGTTAGAACTAGTTGGCTTGACTGAAGAGTTGGAGGACCCACATTTAATCTTAACTTAATACTTCTATCTATAGAACAAATGGAAGAAAAGATAGATTCCCTAAAACTTTCATTAGCAAAAAAGTTTAACAACCTAACTGAATATTCAGAGATAGAGGTAGAGAGTTGGTTGGTCCGTTATGTAAGCAAAAATGATGATATTGAAGATATCCTCCATCGAATCTTAATGGATTTTAAATATATTTAGAATGCATTATTCAATATCAATTTTAGACAATAGATAACAGTTGCACCCATGAGAGAATATATTGAAAATTGGTTAAAGAATGCTTAAACAAAATAAAAGAATCAGATAAGGAGAAAACAGTTACAACTGGTCAAGAAGTTCCAACTAAATAAAGTATAAAAGACATCCCAACTAGAAAATGGGTGCGAGAGGATCCATGATTGTAATTCAAGTGGTCATTTTTCATAATTTTCCATATTCTATACTTCTCACTTAGAAATTATCCAACTTATGTATCTTCATTCATGAAAACTTATAGCTGATTTCTGATTGTTTTTCTCTTGTGTTCTAGGTCCAAAACTATTTCAGGGCATGACTTTAATGATTTTTCATAATTTGGGATTTCTGTGTATGATATTTTTGGCGTGTGCTCATCATATTATTTTTAGTTTTAAATGCCATACTCATCTAAAGTTATTATATCAGGAACCTTTCTTTGTGATTATTCTTTTTATTTAAAACTATATTTTCATAGTTCATTTTAGAAATAATAAAGGAGCACCACCTCTTTAAAGTAACAGGGGGATTTGTAATCGTGAAGTTGTTGTTAATATTTTGAACAATCTAAACATCAAGAGAAGGTAAGGGATTACTTATCTTTCTATCTAATTTTATTTATATGTTGATATAACCTGCTTCTTCCAAATAATGTTCTAATGTGTCAATGTACATGCCAAAAAGGGTTTGGGACAAGGGACAACCTTTCTTAACTCCTATATTATAGTTAATTTCTTCCAACTATACCTTAACATTTCCAAACTTGGAAATAATGTTCTCATAGAGCCTTGTCATAGGATCCCTCAACTTATAATGAACTTTTAACTCTTCCAACCTATTTGAATTTTTTTTCTTGGGAACTGCATGAATTTTTTTTTTAAAGTCATTTAAACAACACCCAAAAGAGAATGTCCTTGATTCTCAAAACTTGGGAGTTGTAAACCAACTTTGTCTCTTCGAGTTCGAGGATGACACACTATAGACAATATCTTCAAGCAGACATGGAAAACGATGAAGAACTTTATAAAGGAGATATACCTATATTTTATAATGGAACCTTAGTAAATTTTTATGAAAGGAAGAGGATATGCCTTTAGTGATTTGTTTAAAACAATTAAAGTCATGTTGGCTCAAGAGAATCAAAAATTTAAAATAAGTTTTAGTAGAAGGTGATGTCATTAGTGAAAAAGGGGATGAATTATATTTAAAGTTAGTTGAGTTAGAAATAGTTGGCTTGACTGAAGACTTGGAGGACCCACATTTAGTCATAACTTAATACTTCTATCTAAAGAATAAATGGAAGAAAAGCTAGACTCCCTAAAAATTTCATTAGCAAAAAAGTTTAACAACGTGACTGAATATTYAGAGATAGAGGTATAGATTTGGTTGGTTCGTTATGTAAGAAAAAATGATGATATTGAAGATATYCTCCATCGAATCTCAATGGATTTTAAATATATTGAGAATGCATTATTCAATATCAATGTTAGACAATAGATAACAGTTGCAYCCATGAGAGAATATATTGAAAATTGGTTAAAGAATGCTTAAACAAAATAAAAGAATCAGATAAGGAGAAAACAATTACAACTGGTCAAGAAGTTCCAACTAAATAAAGTATAAAAGACGTCCCAACTAGAAAATGAGTGCGAGAGGATCCATGATTGTATGTCAAGTGGTCATTTTTCATAATTTTCCATCTTCTATACTTCTTACTTAGAAATCATCCAACTTATGTATTTTCATTCAATGAAAACTTATAGCTGATTTCTAATTGTTTTTCTCTTTTCTTCTAGATCCAAAACTATTTTGGGGTATGACTTTAATGATTTTTCATAATTTGGGATTTCTATGTATGATATTTTTGGAGTGTGCTCATCATATTATTTTTAGTTTTAAATGAAATAATCATCTAAATTTATTATCTCATGAACCCTTCTTTGTGATTATTCTTTTTATTTAAAACTATATTTTCATAGTTCATTTTAGAAATAATAAAGGAGAACCACCTCTTTAAAAACAAAGGGGGATTTATGATCGTGAAGTTTTTGTTAAGATTTTGAACAATCTAAACATCAAGAGAAGGTAAGGGATTGCTTATCTTTATTTCTAATTTTATTTATCTGTTGACATAACTTGCTTCTTCCAAATAATCTTCTAATGTGTCAATGTACATGCCAAAAAGGGTTTGGGACAAGGGACATCCTTTCTTAACTCCTATATTATAGTTAATTTCTTCCAACTATCCCTTAACATTTTTAAACTTGAGAATAATGTTCTCATAGAGCCTTGTCATAGGATCCCTCAACTCAAAATGAACTTTTAACTTTTCCAACCTATTTGAAAAAAAATTCTTGGGAACTGCATGAAAATATTTTTTAAAGTCAACAAAACAACAAAGGATATTGGTTAAATATTTTTATGAAACTAAACTGCAATGATCCTAACAGTAATAAGGTTTTCCGCAGTTGAATGATAGCTCCTAAATCTGGTATTAGCTCTTTATTTGTGTCTTTCTATCCATATGCTAATATTTTTTTGTAAAATAATCCCATACAACTTGGCTAAAAAAGGGATAATCATAATGATCCTATAGCTATAGGGATTGGTTTTATCCTCACTTTTAAAAACAAGTACAATGAGGTTTTACATCTAGGGTCTAGAGAATCCTTACTTAATTGCTAAATTGAGGAGCTTAGGTATGTGAGGGATTGGGATAGGCCTTCTTATTTTTAACATTTGATCTTGGTAACCTTCAATGTCGTTTGATTTCCCATTTACAAGCCTCTTAACCCTAGACTCTATGCCTTCCATAGAAAAAACTTCTTCCTTTGTAGGAAGGTTTGGAATGGTATCCATGGCATTAGGGGATTTGTAAATATTGTTAAGGTAGGAATTCTAGTCCTTAGAGGGAATCATACTATTTTCTTTAGTTTTATGAGCTATAATTTACCTCGAGAACTTCTTAGGATACAATTTAGATAGGTGCAAAATATGTTCTTTCTTTTTATTAATATAAAACCCACTTTTCCTTTTTAATAAGGGATTTGCACATATTTATCTAATAAGGTTTTAAAGGTTCATTAGAAGCATTCCTAATCTCATACCAAGGGTGATTTGTTCTATTTTTGTTTTTACATAATATCTAGATAGATAATTTGTTAATCTAAATAGAAAGGGTTGTTATAAAATTATGATATAAATTTCTGATGTTGTGCTATTAATTTTGTATCGATTTAATTCATTATTTAAATCCTTTAATAAAACATCAAMTTTACTTTTATAAAAGAAAATGTGATTTGCTCGTGAYCGATACCCAAATGTSMTTTSYYGATYTRCTAAARCCTAATTACATAAAATATAATATATGCATTGTTAAARCDTAAGTCARCTAAAACTTAATTACATAGAAATTCTTTTTCTTATTATTATTTTATCTTATTAAGACCTAATTACATAAAATATAATATATGCATTGTTAAAACATAAGTCGACTAAAACTTAATTACATAGAGAATTTTTTTATTATTATTACTTTATCTTATTAAGGACACCGTGGTGTTGCCTTCTATTATCCTTAATTCTCGTATACCGTGGTGTTTCCTTCTATTTTCCCTAATTCTGGTATAGCACACCATGGAATATCATTATAATTTAAAGATTTGCGCTTATATTATAAAGATTTTAATTTAAGATGTGTAGTTATCTTCTAAATATTTTAATTTAAAGATCTGTAATATATATAATGAGAACGAAAAGGGCATCAACTATTTTCGAATTACTGTGCACAGTAAATATGCAATTAGGGCATCAATAGATTTATGCAATTATGTTTTTTTATTCACTTTCATTATTAGCCGTTAAAAAAAGCTTGCACATATTCAGCCCGTCTTTATTTATTCTGTGCATCGATGTTGAAATTGTGAATGTGCTTTATTTATTCTGTGCATCAATGTTCTATATGTTAGCCAGTTTATCTATTTATTGTGTGCATGGATGTTGAAACTGTGGATGCGCCAGTCCATTTGTTATTTTATTCAGTCTACTGAGGAATAAATGGTTCAATTCGTAGGTCACATCGTCTATATTTCAAAGTTAATAATTGAGTATTAGGTTAATAGAAATTTATGTTAATTTCTTTTGTGTTTTTTGTTTTTATGTAATGTGAATTTATTTTATTTAATTACTCTGTTTTATCATTGTGTTAATTGTTTTATTGTATTTAAATTAATTTTGTTAATTATAAGATTTACACAATTAATAATAATATGATAGAATTCTTTTTATATTTATGTTCTTAGGTTTTTTTTTTTATATTTATGTTTTAATGTTTTGAATTGGTTATGCTAATTATAGTGTAGAAAGGAAAATAAAAGATGAGGCTAAGAAAACTCCTCTCATTCATAGTCAAAGTTTAATGATTTTCTTGGCATCAATTTAATTGTCATTATCTTCTTAGGCACAATTTAATGACTTTCTTGGCATCAATCTAATTATCATTTTCCTTTTAGGCACACTTTAATGAATTTCTTGTTTGAAATTTAAATAATAATGTACATTTTATTAACTTAACGTTTTTAGATGTTATTGAGAGTTTATAAATTTAGTTTTGAACTCTTTTTTAAAATTTAAATAATGATTTTTTTTTTTTTAATTTAAATAATGATGTGCTTTTTATTAACTTTTAGTTTTTAGATGTTATTGAGAGTTTATAAATTTAGTTTTTAACTTTTAAAAAAAATCTAAATAATGATGTGCATTTTATTAATTTATAGTTTTTAGATATTACTTACCGTTTATAAATTTAGTTTTGAGAGACAATAATTCTTATGGACCTTTTTTTCTTAATTTCTTGTTTAATAGAAAATTTAGTTTTGACAAGAAATAATTATTATAAATTTTTTATTTCTTAATTGTTTGTTTAATAGAAAACTGACAAAAGGTATGTGTAATTGAGTATTACGTTAATGGAAATTTATGTTAATTTATTTTGTGTTATTTTCTTTTATGTAATATGAATTTGTTTTATTTAATTATTTTGTTTTATCACTGTATATGGTTGTTGTTGTTGTGGAGGCCAAGGGGTCCACATTGGTGGATCAACAAAGGGTGGGTTAGTTTGTTGCATGGGTGGGTAAGTTTGTTGCATGGGTGGGTGATTCATTTGATTAGTATATTGCATTTGATTATAGGGGGGGTAACTCGTTTGATTGAAAGAAGAATAATTATTCCAATGATTAGAAGATGCAAATGGCATGTTAGGATTCATACCTTGTCCCCGCGGTTGCCATTTACCTCCTCTGTTTTAATAGATAGACAACTTCAGCTTCTTCGTCCGTTGGTTGTAATGCTTCCTTGATCCCTGGTAAAGATGGACAATGTTGGGTTTCATGATCTTTATCATAGATGGTGCAGATTGGCTTTTTGTCCAATGGAAATTCTCTTTGTGGGTGCTTATCTCTGCATTGAGAACAAAAGATGGACAGGGCTTCTTCTTATGTTGCTTTCTTTTTCTTAATCTGCAGGGTATCAATTTTTGAGGCAAAAGAGCTTAACATTTCAGTTTTAAAACCTTCAAGTAAATTACCTATCTCGGCTCTTGTTGCTCCCCCACTAGCTGATTTTTGGACTCTTGAAAATGTGGTGTCCCTGTTGTTTGATCTATTTCTTGAAGCTCCTCTTGAACATATTTTTCATAAATTAACAATTTCATCACATGATTCCTTGGATATGTCCCCTTTTCCAAGCATATTCAGCATATCTAGACAATCATCCCTTACTCCTTTTAATAATATAGTTTTGAGAATATCTTTACTTACATTGGGGTGACTGGATCTTTGTAGATTATATTGTATCCTTTCTACAAAGTCTTCCAGATTCTCATCCTCTTTCTGCATCATCTTAAATAGTTCCTCCCTCTTTTCTCTTGTTCGGCAGTAGTCCTAGTATTTGTTCAAGAATTTCTATTTCATTTGGTCCCATGTTGTGATTACATGGCCTCCAAGGCTCATAAACCATCTTAGTGCATTCCCTTTTAGTGTTTTTGGAAATAGATTTAATTTTTGAGCATTAGAAATGTAATCATAACTTCTGCATAATATATCAAACTCAAAAAGAAATTCATCAGGATCTTTTGAAGACATACCATGAAAATTAGGTAATGCTGAGAGTGGAATATTTTTCATGGGGGCTACTCCTATTGGAAGATCGCCAATAGGAAATCCTAATGTAGAGAAATAATTTTCATCATTTACCTCTCCTTCAGGACCTGCCTGTTCTTCGTGATGCAATTGTTTTCTTCTGTCTGCTCCCCTGTTGCGCTTGCTCTATCCTCAATGTTTCCTGCTGGCTTCTGCACTATCTCAGGACTCCAAACTTCTTTCCCTGTTTCAAACTTTACTTGAAATGAAGGCTGGGACTTTTGTCTCCAATGGTTTGGTCGTTGAGCAGAAGATTCAGATTTTGATATAATCTCGTCAATGTAAGTCTTTATTCCTCCTTTTCCTTTTCCCTTGCCACCTGTAGGGTCAGTATCTTTGGAGTTTCCATGTCCTTTCATGCAATCTTTGTATCTGAAAAATCATAAGTGATTTTGAAATCTAAATTACCTTCCCCAGCAATGGCGCCAAAATGTTGGTCACTATAATTGCTTAATTAATTCAAACAATCAAGTACTACATAAATTGTCAACCCAGGGAAGTCTGTTTATTTCAAATATAACCATGCACTATATATGCTCAATTCCAAAAGCAACTTAGAGTCGAGGTAAAGAAAACTATATTAATCAAACTTGCCTTGAATAAATTGAAGTTCTGAATTGAATTATAGGAGAGTAACCTACCTATTGCAGATCTTGAAGAGATGATTAATCTAAAGAATCTTGGATTACATTAAAATAACAACTGCAACAGGAAGGAACAAGTATTTTATAACCAGAGAACATGACCCTATTCCCAAGTAGGAACTCCAACACCTTGTTTCTGATTAACACACTCTCATGAAAACTTTAATGAATAAAATGCTAACTCTATCTACATAGAACAGGACCTTCTAATCCCTTCCATTAAGTAGGGACCCTTAACCCAGTCTCTGAGTAGCACACTTGCGAAAGTAACTGAAAGCTAACTAATTCTACAGAGAACATGACCTTCTAATCCCTTCCATTAAGCAGGGACCCTTAACCCAGTCTCTGAGTAGCACACTTGCGAAAGTAACTGAAAGCTAACTAATTCTACAGAGAACAAGACCTTCTAATCCCTTCCATTAAGTAGGGACCCTTAACCCAGTCTCTGAGTAGCACACTTGCGAATGTAACTGAAAGCTAACTAATTCTACAGAGAACAAGACCTTCTAATCCCTTCCATTAAGCAGGGACCCTTAACCCAGTCTCTGAGTAGCACACTTGTAAAAGTAACTAAAAGATAAATAATTCTGCAGAGAACAGGACCTTCTAATCCCTTCCATTAAGTAGGGACCCTTAACCCAGTCTCTGATTAGCACACAAAATGATTATGAACTTTGTGAAAATAATGTAACATTCAATAAAATAAAGTTCTTAACAAGACAGAGTTCAATATTTCTTCAACAAAGCAAAATTCATTAAAAGTAGTGTTTCAACAAGACAAAAGTTAATCAAGGCAGAAACAGAAATTACACTAACACACTATAAAACTAACGGGTGAATCTTGTGAAGAAGGTGGGCCCTCCCTTCTCACAAGATTCCCCTGTAACGAAAAGGCTAGAGGAGGATGTTCAAAACAGTCTTTTATTCATCTATCAAAGTATCAAATTACAATCTGGAAATGAAGTACATCCCCCTCTCTGAAGCGTTCTTAATACATAAAACTTGAGATCCTTTCGAATGGTAATTTCCTCTTATTTAAAGAGGGAATCCCTTTGATACAATTGATCAAAAATTACAGATGTATATATGGGTCCTATTATTAGTCATATCAACTTTCTAAACCAGAATAGGATGTCCTAGTCTCACGCAACAGAATGCTATTACAAGTGTTGAATGAGGTGTTGTTTTTACGGCTGGAGTAATAGTTCTTTCTCGTTGCTGCTGATGTTGTTTCAGCACTGCAAATTGTGGGTTGTTTTAGCCACGGGATTTGTGCTCTTGACTGTTTTAGCATTCTCATGTAGGAGGGATGGTTGGTGCTTGGCTCACGGTGCAACTTGTAGAGTTGTTGTTGACCGCTGAATGTGTAACGACTTCCTTTGTGTTTTAGCATCGTCGGTCCTCGGCTGTGTAACGACTTCCTCTGTGTTTCAGCATCGTGACCATGAACTGTGTAAAAACTTCCTCAGCATGTCGATCTTACGTGTTTCATCATCTGTGACCCTGGACTGTGTAACAGCTTTGTGTTTCAGCATCTGCGACCCTGGACTGTGTAACAACTTCTGTGAATTGTTGTTTCAACAATAGGCCTCAAATGCTAATCTGCAGTTTGAACTGTTTCAACACTTATACATTTCTAATCAATGGTTAAGTATGAGAGTGATGTAAAATATTATGCAAAACAGATTAAATGTATAGTAATGAGAAGGGACGTTGTATACCTTTGGAATGATCAGATAGAGTGATAATATGAGTTTAAATGTGGGTGATCAAGAGTGTAATAGTGGCAAAAAGTATGGGCAAAAAGGTACATTGTGTGGTCCTAACACTAACTATGATCATATCTAGTGGCCCATTTGACAATATGAGTGAGGTGTAGGGGGATGTGAGCTGCAACATTCATCCTCCCCAATTCGATTAAGTTGATATTTTTTTAAATCCTCACCATAACCTCTGATTATAAGCACTTATTCGGTGAAGGGTTTTTAGTACCCTTCCTTCTTCGGATTTGTATGTGCTTTCCTTATGTATTTATATTTAGATTTCTAGTATTTATGACCACTTCCATATTTCACAGTAAGTTCATGCACCTTTGGGGCTTTTATTTTTCCCATGTTGATTATCTTTCTCTGCTCTTGTGTCAAAGATTCGATAAATTCCTCAAGAGAAGGCATATTCCAGATGGCTCTACAGGAGAATGTAACTGAATGGAATGTAGATATGAACACTAAGAATTCAGGACCAATTTTGGAGAGAATGGTGAGAACCATTTGTTTCTCCTCCTTATATTTATCAACCCTATAAGCATTGAGTTGTGACAGTAAATCCTTCAATTTTGGAAAGCAATATTGGAGATTGTCGAAGATTTTTTGAACCAATGTGAGCAATTCCACCTCAAGAATGTGTCCCCTCATCTCATCCTATTTTCCAAAGAGCCCTTCCATGGTGGTATATGATTCATTGGGGGTTTTACGGGAAGATATGTGAAAAGGGAGATCAGGAGAAATGAGACTACAAATTGTTCTGAATGTTTCATCCATTCGATTTAAATACTTGGATTTTTCTATGGTTGATGTTGGTTCTATTTTCATGTTCACTATTAACCTGTACAATCCTCTGCTTCAAATATGCATTATTATTGTCTCTGTCCATGCAAATTAATTGTAAGAATGAATTCTTTTGGGAATTCCATTTTTCCGCTATCTTGAATCTTTGGTACCAGTAAAAAATATTCGGTGTGTCTTTTGCTTTGCAGTTTTTTGGCTCTGATACCATGTAAATTTTTTGAACCTACACATTATATATCTAGCTATAAAATACCACACACATTTTCACAGATAAATTGAGAAATAAGAAGAAAGAGAGAAAGAATAGAAGAATTCTCATTAAACGAATGAATAATGAATAATTTACACATGATATACTTTGTATAACTCAACCAATGTGCACTAAAGGGAAATCCAATGTTCCATAGTGGTGGTATAGAGTGATCTAGACACACACCAATAGTTACAGGAGTAAACTTCCACCTAGCCTAGTCTCTCGGGCAGTTGTGGGAGTGAATTACCACCTAGTTGGGTTAGCTAGTCTATCAGTATTCAGTTAACTAACTGAAACAAAGTGAAGTGAGGACAAGATCAGGGAATCATGAGTAATGCACTAGTATGGTTATTATACCAAGGAAAATTCGCATTAACTGGTGATGATCCCAATGCTACAAGTGATAATCTCAATGTAGCATCTAGACTCCACTCAACTAATAAAACTGAAGTGAAAATTGAAGAGCATATTCTCCCTAGAGGAATAGTCTTCCTAAAATATAGGAGATTGAATAATGACTAATAAACAAGGAAAAACCTTAGGAAAAAAAATCCTAGGTGTGAAGTAATTCCAACAAATAAAAAATGCATTAAGCAACTTCTCCACCTCTATCTTAATAGTAGGGGCCTTCATAGGATTGACAACTCTAAGTCATTTTCGAACAGGTTTAGAATCTGGGTAGGTTTTAATCTCATGCTCGAAAATACGAGGGTCAATTCCTGGCATCTCTTCATATGACCGAGAGAATACATCACTTAATTATTTGAAGAGTTCATTATAGATCTGAATTTCTTCAGGTGAACAATCTGCACCGATATATAAATTTTTCAAATTTACCATGAATACGAGAGATATTGATCATGACAGTAGGATAAATACTCACCATGTTTCCTTTATCATAAATATCATGTATATCAAGTGTAACTACAGCATGATCGACTGTCTCACTCAAGGTATATCTAAAATCATCTTGTTTGATTCTAGCAAGCTCTAGGAGGAAGTAAGAGTGATGATGCATATCATCCCATGGCCTATCAAAACCATTCATGGCCTCTAAGATTGCTTCATCCAAAGGTAAAGTGTTATTGAGGTAATCATAATAGAAATACAATGAAGTGGCCCATACGGGCTTAATAACATGATCATCCTCGTTCATCTGCGAGGAAACAGGATCTGAGTTGGTAGCAGAGTCAAGAAAAACCTAATACATTATCTCTGTCACCAACAGTGGAATTGCCATTCCATTATGTGATTGACCTTCATAGGACAAGATTGAGGAAGCTAGGGTCCAAGTATCGTTAAAATATGAAGTGTGGAAAGGAACATACCTCATTGATGAAGAATACCTACTAGACATACCATAGATATGATGAATCGGTGCCACGAAGTCAAAGGTACCCTTAAGGGATTAATACATTCTGACACTAATATCCTTATTTATCGGCTGAGAATTTTCGATCACAGGGATCGAAGGTCAAACTAATGCATTGGGGATAGCGTGTGAAAAGGAAAACTGATCGATCGTCACGATTTTCCCATTGTGAGGAAAACATAAAGTATGGAAAATGAACGATATGACTGTATTCATATTATAAGTCCAGTTATTCCCTAGTAATAATTTATATTCAAGGGGTGCATCAACCACCTCGACATCCACCTCCACCGTATTCCCACCTAACTGGACTGGAAAGGTAGGAAGAATACCATGGGGATGGAAAGAATGACCATCAAATGCATTCATCATGTTTAGAGATTGAGAGAGGTTTGGAGATCCAATGGATTTTCAATAGGGTAGGGACATCACACACATTGCAGTGCTTTCATCAATAATAGTAATTTTGATGGTATAGTTTGAGTAATCTATATGTATTTGGAAGGCCACATGGTAAGGAAGGTGAGGCTTCACATCTGTGACGTCAAACTTGATAATCTTAGAGCCACATGTTTCTAGAGATCCCAATGTAGATAACATGGCATTCCTCTGTGAAGGACACGTTTGGAGTACCTCCAAAGATGACATCGCGCAAGGGGTTTGACCTAGATCCTCAACAATAGAGTAATTTTGGGCAGCTCTAGCATTAGGGTTGTGCATAGAGTGTTTGAGTACTCCTTTCAGAATACGAGGTGGAGGCTCCGGTTTTTCTATTTGTAAAGGCATCTCCAGAGGAGGGGGACACTCTAGACCTGAAACATCCTATGAAGAATTGTAATTGTGAGAATGAGTGGGTAAATTAACTTGATACTTGACCATATTGATGCATAGAAGGTCATTGTCTTGCATTAGTGGGTTTTGACTCCCACTCACTACATTTCCATCATTAGAGGATCTCAAGGCCATGTGTTGATTATGAAGAAAAGACTTAGTTAGCACATCGGGCGATAGAGATAAAAGCCTCACAACTTCCTCGATTTTGGGGTACAAGTGGGTAAGGTGACCATCAATACAAATATTACAAGGGAATTTCACCTTCTTCTTCTCTTCCTTGGCCTCACCAACATTAAATTTCAATATATCATTATTAGTGTTGTCCTTGGGTTTATTATCATTATTCCTCCCATCGTTACAGTTATTACCACATCCTTTCCTTTTATTCCCTCCTGGTTGTTGGTTACCATTCGGGTTAGTTGATCACTGTAGAGAATGTACATCCTCCAACTGAGTGGGAGTGGAGGGCACAGATGAAACATGTCTTGCTACAGACTTATAGACAACTCTTTCAAATAGATTTTCACTAAGTCTGGAGATTTGACATTTGTGGAGCCTACAATGCCATCAGCATGAGGCCCGAGATTTTGTCTAGGGTCATACCTTCACCTCAATGCATATGGAAGAATTTTGTATAACATCCTAGACTAAGCATATATAAGATATAATTGTTGATCTTTAAAAACCACTTCGAAATGTATGGTTGTAAATATTTGAGAAACTATTCCAACAAATACTTTGTAGGAATGTAGACCTTGATCAACCTCTTCTGTCTACACCACTCTTGGATATGATCTGAGATATGAGTGGCTTTGTCCTGGAAGAAGGATGATAAAAGTTATATTTCGACATCATAATGAACTGACAATTGGAAGTGGTTGAGGAAGACAAAAACCATCTTATTAAATGCCTCGTACATCCCCCATGGTATCTCTATATACCATTTCGTTGCGACCCCCATGAGGGTGCATTGAAACAATCATAAAAAAATAGAATCATTGTTAAGGGAATTAGAAAAGCACCAAGATGAAAAGTGGTGACGTGATCACCAGGATCCTCACTATTCCTTCCCTCAAATTTTGGAATATTAGAAGGAATCTTGGTGGGGATGGGGGGGGATGTTGAGTCATGATGTATCAGGGCATTCATTAATCTCAATAAGTCTAGAAAATTGAGCATGGATAGAAAAGGGAGACAGGGTTGAGACATCTGGCCCCAAGATCCTAGGAAAGACTGTTGTTGAGGAATCAGAACCCATCCAAGGTTCTGGTATGTACCATGGCCCTGTCTAGGATTGTAAAATCCCCCTCCAAACTGATTCATAAATAGTTTATTGAGCACCATTCCAGTAGGAATTTTATGATGAGGATTGTAAATATTTCCCCCAGGTGGAGTAGCTCCAGGTTGGAGATTTCCCAAAGTGTGAAAATGACCTCCGCTAGGTGCTAATCTAGAGGATAGAGGTGGATTCATCAAGCCACATGTGTTGGTTGGAATCCTTGTGGAGGAGGTAGGTGTAAAGGATAGAACATAAGAAACAACTTGTCCTTTTGGTTGAATACTCCATCCACGAGCATTAAGACTAGGATTAGACCCAGGGTGAAAAGGAGGTAGGCTTCTAACCGTTGTCATTTGAGGAATGCGAGCACCACCAAATGAGAATGGAATATGCAGAGGAGCCATGCCCCCATGTCCAATACAAATATTCAGATTATGTGCTGGAATGGAGGATGAAAATTGCGATGTGAAATTCGGCATACCATAATAAAAAGGGATAGAGGTCGTAGGCATGGAATGAGTATTGTAGCCCGGTGAATGAAGAAGAGGCCCAAAAAGGTTTGTGACTATAGTTTGAGTATTAACTATAGGCCATACATGAGTGATGACAGGAACCTTCGACACTACAACCATAGTGGTCAAAGGTGTAGAAGGAGTTCCATTAACTATGGTAGGTGTGGGAGTCAAAGGACTCCTAGTATCTTTCTAAATCGACTCAGTACTCATATTTGTATGTCCATAGGTCTAGTAGGTGGAGGTGTGTGTACCACATTTGATAAATTTACTCCTTTTACAAGGAAAATACTCAAGATGAGGTGGTAATTTCAACAAATGACGAGATGCACGAGGAAGCTAGTGTTTGTTAAGGTCCTAGCCCGCACATAGGTAGATCAATGTATTCAGATGTAATAAAGGTCAATATTAATAAGACATTTCAATAAAATAGAATAAGGCGGATGTAAGAAGACATAATAGAAGCTTCCTCTTCTAGAAGGATCTTCCTCTAGATGCTTCTCTTAATAGACACATTTAGTATAAATAAGGGTCGAGGGTATGAAAACCCTAGTGGGGAGATTATTGTAACAGAGCACTGCTCGACTGGAGGTTGCCCCCTCGAAGAGGCCTGTGAACATTGTTATTTGAATCAAAGTGTTATTTCTGTTGCTATTTCGTATATCATTTCTGTGTACTGTGAAGATTATGCTGGATATTTTACTGTTATTCTGTCATTTCTAGCATTTCATTTATGTTCTGCATATTTTATATATCTGGTATCTTGCAAGTGGTATCAGAGCACTTTCCTTGGCATAAATTGTGGGTTATTTTTTTTCAGGGTAGAGATGTATTCTGGCATCTTTAAGCCACAAATATCTATTGTTACGTGCATAAACCCGCGGTTGAGGGATTCATACATGCAGGAAATACAAGTGGTTCTTAATCGCACATATGCTGGCCACCCTTGTAACCCTTTTTGGTACCCCTTCAAGTGGTAGCACATCAAACAACACCTGTGTACGGATCGGCCTAGATTTCCTGAAGCCCTCTTTAGATAAACCTATCGGTCGCCGGTCTGATATAGTGTCACCGAGAACAACACTCGGGAAGATACTCTCTAGTACCTGGGTAGTCGGGTAGTACGGCTAAGGGTACGGTCTATCCTCCTTAGTTAGTGACCTGAGATATTGGGCCGAGTACTACTGTTGGATCCTACACGTATATCAGAGAGCTATAACACAGGGCAAAACCTTGTCTGTAGAACCCTTGAATACCTAACCCTTGGGGAACATAAACAACAACATAAAGAAATTAAACCGGTGAGATCTATTGACGCACATCTATGTTCGCGTTGCT
>ML788351.1:165601-187788 GCA_009831015.1 Picea engelmannii | reverse complement strand
AATGTTAAAAGGAAGTGACATAAATGGTATAAATAAACATCATTATACATTCATTTGATACAAGTCGAATTTCAGAGAGAAGAAGAAGTAAAAGAAGGCTAGATTTCAAGGGAGGATGAAGTCTTTTGGTGATGTGTTCTAAGGTATGTTATTTTCAGGTCATCTTACCATTTTTGCTATAACTTTTTTTCTAGAACTAGTCAGATGGTGAAATCGCTATTTTATTGAGAAGACATATCAAGGTACCTCTGGTAAAAAGTTCAGCTCTTGATTCGCTATAATTATGGACATACACTCTGTGAAATATAGGGTTTGTGACCAATCCTGAAACTAGTCAAAAAATAGGTGTTCTGGGTAAAACAGTCATAAATTTTTCATACATACTCCAAATGAAGTGGGACCACTTCCACTGGAAAGAGTATGGACTTTAGTTTCGTGTGTGAAAGTTTCAGAATCAGATGTTAAATATTGAGCGCGGGGCATGCTGTACAAGTTGGGTCTTCTGAACAGACCAGAATTGAATAAAGTTTTATTATCTCTCATATATTCTTGGGTGGAAGGAAGGGGCAAGGATAGAGAGTTCAAATATATATTGATATTGGAGGATTGTATCTTCCTCTTGGAGTTTTATCCCTCCCTTTACACTTGGAAGATGTAGCTACCTTTGGAAGTCATTACTTCCCTTGAACAAAAACTATTGATTATTTCTCATATATATTGTGCATGGTGTATTGTGGTGTATTGGTGTAACTCTTATACTATTGTTCATTGCTCATTGGATATAATTGAATGGTTTAAGTATAATTTGGAAAAGGTTTTTAAATTGTACTTGATACTGATTCACCCCCCTCTCAGTATCAACAATATAAACAAATATTCTAACAAGATAATATAAATATCCTACCTCTTCAAGATGTCCGATGAAGTCCATCATTGAGAAATTGACTCAAATCTATACACCTGCATCTTTTCCTGAACAACCAAGATACCCAAGAATATGGTGATAATATATAAAGTTAGCACATATGATAGCATAATTCATCAATATTCATAACAAATATTCCCATGGAATAACAATCCAAATATTTGTGAGACATTAATTGGACGAGAAAAGAGTATTTCTATTAAAATTTAATCAACTAAAGTGTATGACTGACAAACTTCCATGTTGGCACGTTCAGAACCAAGAAACTAAGTCCCTTCCAGTTGGTCCTCCACCACTACACTCCTCAACCAAAGGCAAGCTCATATAAGAGAGACAATGAGGTTCTCCATCACATAGGGAAGATCTTGGGGGATGAACAATGTATTCATACTTAAAAGGAAAAAGGGATGCAGACTCAATATGAAGTGAATAATTTCTCGAGAGTAACTTTGCTCTCAAAGTTGAATTCTTCTTCTTTTTTTCCACAACTTGGATATGGCCCATTTATATCCTTCAAATGGAACTGAAGGGCCGAGTCAGAATGTTTCTAGTATATGGAAGGTCAAGGATGATGGATCCCGTGACATGACATGGAAACTTGACACCATTTTTTTAATTTTTAGCACAAAACCCGATGTACGCGGGTTGTAGTGGTGCACCCTATGTATACACATGATGTATAGTTGTTAGGGTGCATATATGTAGAAAAATATATTTTTTTAGCTATGGAAATTTCAAAAATGGGGACTTCAATTCTTCATAGGGAAATGGAAAATGCCTTCTGAGCAAGTTGCATGGGGTGAGGAAAATCTTGTTATAACATTCACTCATTTTTCAAGACTTGGAATTTTTAGCAGAACTCGCTATCTCTCAATTTCTACATTTATGGAAACATTTCACTACACAAAAGTTGTTTATCTTGATGAGTATATAAAAAGTTGACTATATAAAATTTTCCAGTTTTGTGATCTAGGTTTACTTTTCCTTCTTTGAAAATCTCAAACATCCCCAAAATGTGGCCCAAAATAGTGGATTTTGGCCTATGTCAGTGTTCCCATTCTAATCCCCATAAGATTTATTCAGTTCCTTCATGGGTTATTTCTATTTCTAATTTATGGACTCTCCCCAATATTTTCGGCTTAATTTGGAGTTTTGTTAATGATCTCGACCCATATCTTTACAAACCACTATTTTGCAATTTATGTCAAATTCAAGAAGAATTGGACAAGGGCCCTCTATGGTGATTTTATAGAGTTACTATATACATAAAAAACCCAAATGTTTCATCCCAATATGATTTAATTTTCTTAATTTATGGCCAAAATAAGAAAATGGCTCCAGACTTTGCTAAACTGTGGAACCATTTTTCCTATGTACAATGTGTGCCATCGATATCAGGTCAGAAGAAATATGAACCATTGATCTACTCTCTATCATCCATTGAAAACCAATGTTCTCATTTTGTGCACACAATACTTCCCCAAACTATCGACCTGACTGTCGAACATTAGCCCAACTCCTCCGCCATTGACGCATCGACCATTGACGATGTTCGCTGGCGATTGAAAATACTTCTTTGGATTCATTTGACCCTTGATTGTTGACCATTTGTGGTAAGAGATGTCTTATGGATGACCCAAAATCTTCTTCATTTCATTTGATCCTTCCATCGGCCGTTGACGATTTCTCTTGGTGAACTTTAACACTTAGAAAAAGTTTGAATTTTCTCTAATTGATCTAGACCATCGATCTCATCCATTTCACAACCCCCAAAATGAATATTGGTCATTAATTGTATCAACACTGTCCAACTCTATCGACGAGATTCCATCAACTGCCAGTCATCAACATTTTCTCTTGGTGAATTTCCAAGACTTCACCAAAATCATCGATCTAACCATCAGTCATCGACGGATTCTGTTGTCGAACCTCTTACTTAGAAAATTTATATCACAGTCCATAAGAATATGGACCATTGATCTGATCTATTTCCTTATCCACTGAAAATTAATCATTCCCATTGATTTACTCAAACTTCCAAATGGCCGAAACATTACAAGTTTTTTAAATTTATCATAGAGAATCTTGGTCGTTGATCTTGAGATCAAATGCAATCTCGACCGTCAATTCACCAAACTATTTGCAACTCTACAAGCAGCCATTAAAGCTCGAATTTCGACCATTCTAGGTCAAATTTCAATCTGCAACTTCACCTCTCTACTCCATTAACCTTGTTAAACCATCAAGAGTACTTCAAACTCATATTTTTCCCACAGATTTTGGGATTTCTCTCTAAATTCTCCATTTTCCCCCAAATTGGTCACACACAAAATCTGCAACAATGAATTTCACCAATCCACTATGGTTTGAGCCCATACAGGCCCGATATATGAACCCAAATCTTTGATACTATAATGTAACATCTCCCAGCCCAACTGAGGGACATTACGGTGCATAATATACATAAGAAGGAAATTTATGCTAATTAATTTAACTAATTTACAGTTAGCTCATTCTCTATAGCTTACAACTATGAATTAAAACAAATTTAGATATTATCTACAGACATAAAATAAAAGCTTCTATAGCATGATAATGATCAACATGAAATGAAACTAAACAACTCATTACAACAACATATAAATAATTCTCATTTAAATAGAGTTCATGCACAATAATAACACAACAATAAGATAAAAACACTTATCTTTAAACAAGAGTTTTGCAACCAACTACTTGGGACGAAAATTCCACCCAACTATAGACTTGTTGTTCCATATCTCAATAACAAATAACCCTCGAGTTGAGGCTAGTAATCCACAAAAGAAGGTGGTCTCTCATTTTCCACTCACAACTCATAAAACTCACAACCCACTGATATCTTCCTACAACTATCTCGATTTTCCACCATCTCTCTTCCTCCTGACCTATATAACCCAATGAATGGACCCATTCACTAATCTTAGTTCCTTGAGCATCCCATTCATTTAGAAGGGTCTTTCTAGAACATGTAACTAGCAGTTTGTCAGCTGGGAACTCAAGGGAACTTGCTTCTAGAAAAACTACTAGCAAACAAAAAACAAAGAGTTGTTGTTTTAGTGAAACTCACACACAAATTCACTCTTTAGGCTTGACAACCTAGTTTTTCAATTTCCATCTCCAAATATGCTCCAATACGCTCCAACTTGTTCTAGAATTCTCCCTCCATGGCTGCACAAGCTCCAAAATATTTTTCTTTCTCTCTACTTGCTCCTCATGTACTAAAACTCAATGTGTAAATTTTGTTTTTCCAACCCATATGCATTTCCTCTCTTTGGCTTGACTTTATTGAATCACACTCTTCCCAAGATGATTGTACTCAACCCCCATGTGCCCAATAATGTTGGGATGTGACTACTCACACCCACCCTCTTACATGTATTCAATGATTGGCTTTGGGAATATTTTAGTGTTCCCATTCTAATCCACATAGAATTTATTCAGTTCCTTCATGGGTTATTTCTATTTCTAATTGATGGTCTCTCCCCAATATTTTTGGCTTAATTTGGAGTTTTGTCAATGATCTCGACCTATATCTTTACAAACCACTATTTTTCAATTTATGTCAAATTCAAGAAGAATTGGACAAGGGCCCTCTATGGTGATTTTATAGAGTTACTATATACAAAAAATCCCAAATGTTTCATCCCGATATGATTTAATTTTCTCTATTTATGGCCAAAATAAGAAAATGGCTATAGACTTTGCTAAAATGTGGAACCATTTTTCCTATGTACAATGTGTGCCATCGATATCAGGTCAGAAGCAATATGAACCATTGATCTACTCTCTATCATCCATTGAAAACCAATGTTCTCATTTTGTGCACACAATACTTCCCCAAACTGTCGACCTGACTGTCGAGCATCAGCCCAACTCCTCCGCCATTAACGCATCGACCATTGACGATGTTCGCTGGCGATTGAAAATACTTCTTCGGATTCATTTGACCCTTGATTGTCGACCATTGGTGGTAAGAGATGTCTTATGGATGACCCAAAATCTTCTTCATTTCATTCGATCCTTCCATCAGCCGTTGACGATTTCTCTTGGTGAACTTTTTTTTTTGTTTGTTAATTTGTGCAGGACCTGCGATTAACCTGTGGCTTGAGAAACCGCGACTCAGGGGCATCTAAGCCGTCAAAATCACCCAGGGATCGCACCCGGCCTGAGCCACACCAACCCTTAACATGGTTGGATTTTTTGTCCCCGCAGGTTTCGAACCGGTGACTTTAACATCACGGAGTGGCTTAACAACACACTCTGTCACCCACTGTCCTACACCTCGGAGACTCTCTTGGTGAACTTTAACACTTAGAAAAAATTTGAATTTTCTCTAATTGATCTAGACCATCAATCTCATCCATTTCACAACCCCCAAAATGAATATTGGTCATTAATTGTATCAACATTGTCCAACTCTATCGACGAGATTCCATCAACTGCCAGTCATCAACATTTTCTCTTGGTGAATTTCCAAGACTTCACCAAAATCATCGATCTAACCATCAGTCGTTGACGGATTCTGTTGTCGAACCTCGTACTTAGAAAATTTATATCATAGTCCATAAGAATCTGGACCATTGATTTGATCTATTTCCTTATCCACTAAAAATTAATCATTCCCATTGATTTACTCAAACTTCCAAATGGCTGAAACATTACAAGTTTTTTAAATTTATCATAGAGAATCTTGGTCGTTGATCTTGAGATCAAATGCGATCTCGACCGTCAATTCACCAAACTATTTGCAACTCTACAGGAAACCATTAAAGATCGAATTTTGACCATTCTAGGTCAAATTTCAATCTGCAACTTCACCTCTCTACTCCATTAACCTTGTTAAACCATCCAGAGTACTTCAAACTCATATTTTTCCCACAGATTTTGGGATTTCTCTCTAAATTCTCCATTTTCCCCCAAATTGGTCACACACAAAATCTGCAATAATGCATTTCACCAATCCACTATGGTTTGAGCCCATACAGGCCCGATATAGAAATAAAGGTATATAAATTTCTCTTGGTGAAATTTAACACTTCGATTTTTTTTTACTTTTCTCCAATTGATTTGGACCGTCGATCTCATTCATTTTACAACCCCCAAAATGAAGCATGGTCATTGATTGTATCAACATTGTCCAAATCTTACAATGTCCATCCATTGGCGATCATCCACCAACATTTTCTTTTGAATAATTTCCAACACTTCTCCAATTTCGTTAATCTAGCCATCGACTATCGATGGATTCTACTGTCGAACCTCGCACTTAGAAAATTTTGATCACAGTCCAAGAGAATCTGGAGTATCGATCCGATCTACTTTCTTATCCTTTGAAAATTAATCATGACCGTTGATTTATTCAACCTTCCCAATGACCGAAACATTACAAAATTTTTAAATTTACCATAGAGAATCTTGGTCATTGATCTCGAGATCAAACACGATCTCAATCGTCAATTCACCAAATTGCCTGCAACTCTACATGAGGCCATTAAAACTAAACATTTTACCATTCCAAGTCAAAATTTCACCTGCAACTTCACCACTATACTCCATTAACCTTTTTAAATTGTTTGGAGTTATTCAAACTTAGATTTTCCCCAGAATCCTTTCTCTCTAAATTCTCCATTTTTCTCCAAATTGGTCACAAAAAAAATCTCCAACAACGAATTTCACCAACTCGCTCTGGTTTGAGCCCATACAAGATTGATATTTGAACTTGAAGTTATGATACCATAATGTAACATCCCCCATCCCGACCGAGGGACATTACAGTGTGGAATATACATAAAAAAAAAAATTCTTCTAATTAATTTAACTCATTTACAATTAGCTCATTTCTTGTAGCTTACAACTACAAATTAAAACAGATTTAGCTATTGTTTAAAACCATAAAATAGAAGCATCTATAGCATGATAATGATCAATAAGAAATGCAACTAAACAACTCATTATAAAACAACATATAAATCATTCTCATTTATATAGAGTTCATGAACAACAATAACACATGTAAATAAAAAAACAACAAGATAAAGACACTTATCTCTAAACAAGAGTTGTGCAACTAGCTAGTTGGTACAAGTGTTCCACCCAATGTTATACTTGTTGTTCCATATCTCAAAAAAAAATCACCCTCGATTTTAGGCTAGTAATCCACCAAAGAGGTTGGTCTCTCACAGTCCATTCACAACTCATAAAACTCACAATCCACTAATATCTTCCTACAACTATCCTGAATTTCCACTAGCTCTCTTTCTCTTGATCTGTCTAACCCAAGAAATGGACCCCTTCATTGATATCAATCCCTTAGGAGTTCCATTTGTTTATCAAGGTCTCTCTAGAATAGGTATCCATGAATCTTTCAGCTGGGAACTCAAGGGAACTTGCGTCTAGGAAAACTACCAACAAACCAACAACAAACTCTTGTTGTTTTAGTGCAATCACCCATGAATTCACTCTTCAGGCCTGACAACATGGTTATTCAATTAATCTTGATGTACTAGGTCCATAAATTAACCATTTGAAATAAAATATAAAAGCATTGTGAACTTCATCGAAGATATATGGAATTTTTTTCTTACGTAGTGCAAGGTAACACATTTGTATAGGGTCAAATATACAGTTAACCTTTTTGGCCAAGGGTAGGCCTTTGAACATGTGACAGTAAGTCATGATGAAAATAAAATATGAAGACATATAAAACCTTTTACTTTTATGAAAATTTTCCAGTTGAAAAGATAAATCACTCTAAATAATCCTTGACCAATCAAATATGGCATTCTCATGAATTGAAAAATAAATTATATACAAAGCAAGCTTAGGAACAATAGTTGTGGACTTTTTTCTAGTTATCCTGGTGAATAACCATGCCATTTCTTTGTATGGGTTGTTTAATGAACATACCTGAATATTTGGGAGGTCTTTAGGAACAATTGTTGGGTCTTCAAGGTTACAGTCATGTAGAAGTTTGAATCCTCCTTTCTTCCTCTTAATGAAATATTMAACTTGAACACTCTTGAAAACCATGGTTGGYTCAAGGAGTTTTAACATCCTTTTAAAAATTGAGGGTGCTAAAGAGATGAGTGATTCTCATTGTAACTAAATAATTCTCCTTTCCTTATCAAACTTGTTAATACACCATGAAATCAGTTCCTTGAAATCATATACCTCTGGCATACACCTAGCTCATGCGATTATAAATGTCCATTTAATTCTGTTCAAATTATTTTCCAATGGTGGTAATGTATAATAATACCTATAAGTTGGTTACCACAGAAATATCTAGTCTTCTCATCCCAAATGATTGATGGTGTCTCCAAAAAACTATTATTTTTTTCGAGATGAGATATTTATCCAAGGTGAGGACTTAACAATAGATTTTCAAATTGCTATTATTGAAAGACACTTGTTTATTTCAACACATTCTATAACTCCTAATTCAAGAATTTTAAATAATGATTTGTATTAACATTTATGGGAATTTAACTTGATAAACTTGTCATTAATAAATATATTAACACTATACAAGCAATAGAAATTTCTAGAAAGAATGATTTAATGCATGTTGGAAAAGACGATAGGACGAGATGTACAATGTCACGAGGTGATGAAATATCAAGATGATGAATGAGTGGGACAAGCGAATGATCAATATACATGGGATAATGGGAAGACAAGATGGTGAAATGGTGGGGTAATGAGAGGATTAGGAAGGAGCAAGAGTGGGAGAATTAAAATGGTGGATGATTGAGATCAGGGTATGGTGGGAGCATTAACAAGAAGATGAGCGGGATAGTGGGGTGAGGGACAACATGGTGGAGGTGTGATCTAGGTGGTTTTCCACACCCATGGATGATTGTCCACTTAAAAAAAAAAATCTAAGTGTAGGTAGTGCATAATGGAGGTTGTGGAAATTACATAAGTGTTATGTGGGTCCCAAAAGTTAGGCATAGCAATGTAATGTGTTAGGAAATGGTGATGATCTCAAAATTTTCTATGGATGGAGGAAAATTAGGAATGGAATATACAAGATGAGTTACATAAGATTTGATCAACACATATAGGTCAATAACCAGCTCCAACTGTGGGACAATAAACCCCTGTCGGTTATTGAGAATCCATAAAAGAAAATAAAAACTTGGAAATTGGTGTTAGGATATTTAGACAATTAGGAGTTAGTTAAGATCTACTTGGTCTAATGTGTCGTTAGGTAAAAGTGTGTTTATTTAGTATGCATTATTATGCATTTGTAGTTAGGAAATCCAATTGTTAAAATATGTTCCCAACATAGAGTGATTTGACAGTTCATATTATCCTCGATATTAATGACCATTGATATGTGGCTTGACACCTAATTGGTCCATGATCTCTATTTAAATAGAATGGAGGGTAATTTTCTGATGATCGATTATGATAAACTCTCTTGTAAAATATATTTGTAATATTTTTATTTTTCATTAATAAACTTCTCCAAGTGGCTACATTGGCTGGGGTCATGGATGTTTCCTCATAGGGGTTTTACCACACCAAAACATTAATGTGTTGATCTTTTATCTGTTTGTGTGAGTGGTTACTGAAGTTGTTCATCCTCTATTGGAATGCATGTGTTGTAAGACCCTCTCCTATTGTAGATTGAGATCGTGAAGCTGAGTTACCTCATCTCCATTTCCTACCATTTTTGTACATTCATGGAATATGAAGATTGTTCCATTGTGTCTGGAGTTCTCATTTCATTTAGGAATTTTTTTCTTTTCACTGGAAAAGGTTTTTTTTTTCCCAATATATGACCATTTCAACTTGATCCGGAGGTATAAATCCTGAATATGCCCTTTTTAATTTTTTTGCAAAGTATTATTTAGGTTTTATATTGTTTGTTTCTAGGTTGCTACTCTTTTATATCTGTGTATTCTCTTTTCCCCATGCCCTTTGTGATCTTGGAAAATCCGAAACCCATAGAAAAAGGTACATTTTCCGGGTAAGCTAACCAAGATCTAACCCTTGTTTTCATCGAGACAGACAATTTTTTTCTTGTGTGAAAATAGTTTTTTTGAGCACGCTCTCGAAGGCCATCTTCAACAACAACAACAACAACACTCTTGCTAAACAATATAATATGTTTTTCTAGCCCACTTGGTTAAAAGTTTCCTTATTAAGTAAGAGTTCTTGAGTTCAAGTCTCTCTTTTTGTTACATTTTCTTTGAAAAAGTTCATGCACCATTGTAAAGTGTATTTCACTTCAAGTATAAAAGTGAATCACTATAGGTAGCTTTAATATTTTATTTTAGAGTTATTTATTTTGCATGCAAAATTTCTTTTATAAAGTAACTTCATTATAAAAGTGATCTCCACTTATTTTTATAAAATCCAGTCACTTCATAAAAAAACTTACACCATCACATGGTTCTTTGGTTATTGTTTATGCCTTTTTTTTAAAGATGGCATAACTTTCCCATCTGAAGTTCATTTTCAGTGTTGTTTTTTCTAAAACTGCCTAATTCTTCAAAATATTTCCATCCAAATCATCAGTTTCAGTTTTTAAATCCATATTATATACATATTTAATATGGCTTCTGTTGTAGGAAAATCTCCCTACAGACAGGTAGATTGCCTCTAAGAGCTTGACCCTAACTCTAAGATAGGAAATGCTTAACATGGACACTGACTTCCTTTCAAATCTATATAAACTAACACATGAGAAGGAAGGAGAACATAAGTACCTCTTTATCGACGTTTGTCCCTGCACGCTCCGAGTTGCACTCTGATCCTTTTCTCCTCGCTGAGTTCTATGGACAAACAAGATACAACCACTTCCTACTCTATTGATGTTATCTTGAAAAAAAATCTATCTATCAATGATAAGTTCATGTAACATTAGACACAAACTAGAAAGAAATAGGCCAAGCGTGTCATATTAATGAGAATAACGACAACAATACTTACAATCGTAGATGCGAATGCGACAGCTTCGTCGGGTCCTCTTCATCTAACCCTTGCTCGAAAGATCCACAACCTGGATAAAAACAACTTCACTGATCACTCTCCTTTGGATGACTGTGTGTTTCCTATGAGATCATAGGTTTCATACTAGCAATTCTTCCTCCAATCAGCTCTATTCCAGCACCACTTATGAGATCATAAGTTTAGTGTGATTCTCCATTTCCCATCCTCACTTATGAGATCATAAGTTTGGTATCATTCTCCATTTTGCAGTCCCCTTTCACCATTAGAAAGATTGCTTATATAGGTTAAGAGGAGCTTAACCTCTTGAGTTATCTTTAGAACAAGTTGGGGAACCTCCTCCTTAGATCAAGGATCTCCTAATGAAACCAAGAATTCGAATGCAACTTCCTTCTAATCTTGAAAGATCCTCCCCTTATTCTCCTCAACGGGCCAACTACTGCCTCAGATTAGGCAGCACTCCTGCAAAAGGGGTATCAGAGCATTGTAGCGCTCCCTGAGAAGCTTAAGGGAAGCACCAGCACTCCAAAAGTGAGTAGCACTGCTATAAAAGTGCAAAAGAGCATTATAACACTCCCTGAATCTTTGTAGGGGGGTTCCAGCGCTCCTAAGGCTGATATAGGGGAGTTCTCACCCTCAAAACCATTTTTTCAGAGCTCTTTTCAGGTGTCAAGAGTCCCTTGACTTCAGTTAACCAGTTCTCCTTCTCCAAACCAAGTACATGAGATGTTTTAAGTGCCTCCTTAGTGTCTTCATTATGGAAGTATGCTTGAATGATGTCTTTGACACTTCTGAACAACTTGTGACACTTGCCAAAGTTGTAAGGAATATGCAACACTTACGACAATTGAGAGGAATATGCGAGACTTATCCAGTTGAGTAATTTTGACGTGTAACAGAATGCCCCCCAAAGTATGAAGTTAGAAGATACGAACTGATGACTGAAATAATTTGTAGATGTTCAAGCAAGGGTATAGACTTGGATAACCTGATAGAAGCTGCACACAAACATCCAACAAATATCATGACATATTTCAAAATCCGAGGCAGGCATACCTATGCTTGGGTGATCAAGACTTGCGAGATATGGCCGCCATAAAATACACTGCGGATACATAATTGTATTGACAAGAAGGTATAGCCACTGAAGATACATTGTGGATCTATACTCTGATGACTCAGACTGATTGTAGCCACAAAGAATACACAGTGGATCTACGAGATGATAAAACATAGCCACAACCAATACAAAGTGGATCTATGTGACAATGTATGTGTTCTTTGTCCAATAGAAATTCCTTCGCAACCTTGGAAAAGCATATATCAAAGTGATACTCAACCAAGGGTCTTCTTACCAATCCCAATATGGTATGAATCTGACCATGTGAATAGATGTCCTGACTTCGAACATGGCATAAACCACTTGATTACCGGTCAATTGTGTGAACCGTTAACAAGTGCGAGGAAGATCACCATTAATGTCAATGATTCCCAAGGTACCATAGTACATTCCAGCGAATGTGAATAAATGAGATGAGGTCGAACATCCATTGAATCATTCGATCAGGGGTCAATGATGTAAACCCACTGCCGAATGTGAGGAGGCCTACCATTGAGGCATGCAGGTCCCAAAGTACTAACTAGTTTCTAAGCCTAATTCCTGGATAATGTGTTGAAGTCAAAAGGAATAGACTCTTCGAGGGAGGGCCTTGATGTATCCCCCATCAACGACACAAAACGGACATGGAGATGTAATTGGTAGATCAAATGGACATGGATTGACACAGGTTGAGGTAAGATATTTGGGATGGCTAACTCTCGAGGCAGATACTTCTCTTGAAAACTGAGGCACGATAGCGAAACATGACATGGACCAAAACTATGCAGTGGGTACTGTGACTTGCGTCGGGTGACCCAAAGGAGTGAAAAAAAATCAAAGGATTGGCTTAGTGCAGAGGTTCAGCAGATTATGATGTATGCAAATGACAAAGTGCCATGTTCAAGGGTGACTCTAAGAAGTGTTGGATGATGTTCTCAAGAGACTGCTTGGCTTGCTCCTTTCAATTTCCCCCCCATCCAGATAGATGAGTACCTCTTTTTGATTTAATGAGCTCGAGGAGGATAACACATGCTCGATATAACTCACCTTCGTTAAGTTCCTCTTCCTTTGTTTTAACGAACCAGAATAAGTAAGGGTTCAGTCCCATGTGGGCCTGTTGATGTGTGCTTTAATGAGTCCAAAGATAGAAAACGCGAAGGTTTTTTAGGATTATAGAGTTTGGAAAAACACTTAAAAGATAACTCTTTCAGTTCCTTTTTTGTACAGTAGTCCAACGAGACCAAACAATGGGTAAACTATCACTCGAAAGATACCCTTTTTGACCTTTTAACAAGTGTGAAAGGAAGCAAGGTCACTCGAAAATCTTTTCATATTTAGAGAGTCTAAAAAGGGTTTAAATTAGACTTCAGGGGGGTTCCTTTTTCGTGTGTTTGTGTATCCGTACGTGTTCGAAAAAGAGATAAAAGTTTACTCAGTTGCATTCTCATGTATTTACGAGCACGAGAAAGAACAAAGACTAAGCTCGGTATGCCCCCAACTTGAAAGCTAGTGGATTAGCTCTAGAATGATCATCAAAGGCTGGAGACATGCCCCCCAAGCTTCAATTCATTCACCGACTTTGAGGTTGTCGCCAATTTCTGTACTAGATGGAGAAAAAGGATACAGGTGGATAAAATGAAAGTTCTGTTGACGGGCGAAATTGTCCGTCCATCAACAAATGGCGCTAGAAGGAGGGCCGACTGACAAGCTGGCCTTGTAGGAGCTTTTATTTTTAAATGTATTCAATTTCCCCCATGACTCCCTAAATCACTGTGTTGGAACATGCTTTCAAATTCTTATTACCCGATGTTCCCACCGAGACAGTCTCTTGCTTGTCCAAACTCACCTTTGATGGTGAAGGCAATACATCTGTTAAAGATCACCTTAACAAGTTTTGGTGCAAGTGCATCAAACATGACATCTCAGATTTAGGAGTTTTATGCAGACTGTTCGCTTTTACTTTTAGAGGTCGAATCAAACAATGGTTTGAACCCTTTCCAGCATGTCACATCTTTGATTGGTTTCAATTTGTAGATGAGTTTCTAGATGCTTTTGAAATTTATAATTTTGATCAATTATGTGAAGAATTTCATACTTCGCTAATCAATGGTGATCCATCTTCAGAAGGCTTTTTGACAAAAGTCTATCATTTCCTCTATAAATTTAATCTCGATGACATGTCATTGGCATTAAATCTATTCTATGATGCTTCCATCCCTTCCATTCAGTCATGTTCAATCATGAATGAAGAACCAATTGCAAATCCTATCACTCAACTGCTAGAACAATCTTCTTCGCAAGAAGAGGGAAATTCTTCCGATAATGTTGAACAAGCTAGGGAGGTAAAATCTATTGATGAGGCTCTTATTGACAACCAAATCGGTTTTTCCTTTAAATCATTGTATTTTCATTCTAAGACTAGTATGGAAGATGATTCATTTCTGGATCAAGGTGAATACCCTCATTCCTGTAAATCATGCTCTAATCAACATTTAAAATCAGTCATTGAAGAACACTTAAGCAATGAAAATATTCTTGAATTTTCTAGTACTCCCATGAAACTGATTAGAGAAGAAGTCACGCAACTAGAAGAAGAAACTTTAAACCTTCATCCTCAAAATGCACTTTGTTCACAGGAAAGACTATATGTTGGTCACATAAATTTTGAATTATCTAAAAAGGCAAATCCATATGATCATATTATGTTAAGGAATTCGTCACCAAATCAGAGTAGGGGTTTTAAAGAAAGTGAAGAGAATTGTCTTGAGAATACCATTGTTGATTATCATAGTTCAAGAGATTCTTTTTATCTGCTTATTTCTGATTCATTTTATTCCTTATATCCTGATCTATTCCTAGATTCTGGTGGACTTGATATCTTACCTACAACATTCTTTTCTTTTCCACCACAATCATGTCCTTTCGATATGCTAAAATTTAGTGAAATCAATTCCAAACCTAACATTGATAAAACCAGATTTGACTCTTGTTCACTCACAGGGGAAAAGGACATGTTGCGAGATGATTTTACACAGTTTCTTGTTGAAAAGAACATTGCATTACATCTTATGGAAATCAAACATTCTAAGTTTCATACTCGTTCTTTGCTTAGCTTGAATCTTAATATTGATACTTCAAATTTTGAAATGATCAATCTCCTCGAAGGAAACATTCAAACCAATGATCTTATTGATTGCACGAATCCTCCTATGATGAGCTTTCCATTGATATATTCGTTTCATCAAAGTCATGGTTTGCATCCCCATTTTTGTGAGAGGATCTTAGGATGTCTTGAATATTCATATATTAAAAAATTTCATAATAAAGACAAAGTTGTGCTTGCTTTATTTTTACCTAAGAATCTTGGAAGTAGGCGTGACATATTTCTCTTAGATCCGCCATGTGAAGAAATTAATGAGTACTTAGAGAACTGTCAGAAGGAAGGGGAATTTCATCCTTGGCTGATGTTTATTCCATTTCCTCATAATCCTGATGAGTTTTTCAAAACTACTTACACTCACCCATGCCATTATGACCCTTATCACGACAAGATTGTGCAATGGATGGAGGATTCATACAACAAGAATATTCAAGGAAATGGTAAGATCATGCTTACTTTGTTTCTAGATGTTGATTATGAAGGTAAGCGTGATATGTTTCTATCATTTGTTGATATATTACCATTCTTTTTTATAATGCTTTATCTTGTTTCCATTACAAGGTTAGAGTTACTCCGATGGCTACATTGGAAACATGACTTCACGTAGTATTCTGGTTTATTTAATAGTTAGGGTAGATGTAGGAAAATTTCTTCCCTGAAATAACTTTTGAAAGTTTGTACAAACATCAATGATGTATTGCTAGATTGATATCTACGTTGGAAAAATTTTGTTGTTTGAAAGAAGTTCATTGATTTCAATCTCTGAGCAAAGCTTGTCATGATCATCTATTATCTTTTTACGCTGTCCCTTTTCCGTAAAGGAATGACTCAAAAGACGTCTCCCTGTCATAGGAAGTTATTTTGTAAATAAAACATTTCTGGAGAAAAATGAAGGACAGTGCTAAAAAATTCTGATGAGGTCTAAAAAAAAAAGCTAAAATATCGAGATTTTCAGCGTCACCCCGCTCAGCTATATATCTATAAAAGAAAAACAAAATAAAATTATTAATAAGAGTTGTGGGAAGTGCTTGTAAACCCGCCGGGATACTGAATAGGTCTGATGGCAGCGGGTAAATGCATGCATGGCGCCAAGACAACTTCGCTGGGGTACTGAACAGGCCCGCTGGTAGCGAAGCAATGTCAGGTACACGAAAATCTGCAAAGAAATATAAGAAACCTCTTTAAAGTCCTTTATTCTGATCTAGAACTTCTTGACAGGATACAGATGTCAGAGTGGGTTAAATGGCAACCCTGTCGAGGCTATGGATGCCTGCTGGCAGCAGTGGCCATGCCAACAGTATTGAAGATTTTATCATTAATATCGTGACTTGCTAATCTTAAGACTGTTATTAGTTTTCATCTTTTAAAACATCGCTGGAAAATATGGTAAATGATGATGTTAGTACGATATTCTGATTGTTGTTTTTGAGTTGAAATTTTCTTTGCTGTCCTAATCTGTAATTTATTTCTTTTGACAGAGATAACTGCTTCTCCCAGTGTGTCACCATTGTTGGTAGCCAATTCAATTTTTTCCATTGCCCTATAAGGTGCCTACACCTATGTCTCTTGAACTTCAAATTGTCGTCGCATTTTGCAAATAGACGATATTTTCATTTATTGCGACACTTGCAAATTAGTCTCGATTTAGTTTTCACGACTGTAAGCGTGAAAACTCCTCCATTTTTATTCGAACTGTCATGATCGTCTCATTGATATTCTGAATGGCACTTACCTTTGGTTTAATATTGTGTGGCTGTAAGGATTTTCAAACTATGCCTATTTGCCTATTCTTACTTTGGTTGCACAACTGGATTTTATTAAACTGGTAAGGCATTGAGCATGAAAATTTTGTTTTTAAGACTTGCCTAGTCATTGAATTACATAGGGGTCATGGTTATTTTTGTTTTTATGTATATGATGTGATCCTTATTATGGATTTTGGCTTGTCAATTCTATAATTATCGATTGCCACAATGTTTTAAAATTTGATTACACATTATACGAGGGCACATATTTAACATATGGGTGGATTTCACATTGAACATTTGTGGTTTGAAATAATACAATGGCGCATTGGTATGTTATCCACCGTTTGATTTTTATGGTTGGCCGAATGATAATGTTTTAAAACTATGCTATGATTGATTCAACAATGGGTTAATTCAGTGGTTGTACTATGCCATTACTATTATGCATGGCGGTGAATAATCCCACCACCCTCGCACACACACATTAATGCTTCCCCTTTTATCGTTCGTAGTTGTTAGCCCAAATGATTTTGCTCCTGTGTGTTGTTGTTTTCAACCCAAAACCTTACCATGTGCTCGCACCATGGCTCCAGTTGTAAGGGCTGAACCCAATGGTAGCCAGGCCCTGTTGATGTTCGACAGCGCTCACAGTGACCTTGAGGAATTTGGATGGCTCCAGTTCATACAAAAGTTTGATGGTTTTAATCCCTGCGTGGCTCGGCAATTCACATTAACCTTTGATGGCTGTCGAGCCAAGGTCGGGGATGTCCAATTGCAAATTGACGAGAAATTTCTCAGTTTAGCTACGGGTTTGCCTGCCACTGGACAATGGTGGTCTAAGAATTGCAAAGTGGAAGAGGTCCCTTGGACAATGCTCTTCCATTCATGTAAGGTTAGATCCTATGACAAAGGTTTTCCCGCAAACATGCTCAAGCAATGTTGGCACGATTTGCTGATGATAATCAAACAATTTATTACCTACGAGGGTCGTATGGTTTTGTTTTCTTACACCACCTTCGTTTACTTATGGTTTTCATGGGCTATGAGCTTAATATGCCTTATTACTTGCATAGGAGTCTGTTTAAAATGTCTAAGAGATACAAAAGGAACCAGGCTAATATCAGCCTTTTTCACTATGGGTTGATTAAAATAATTGTTGTCTATCATTTGGGGTTACACGGAGACTGTTGGAATGATTTCTTGGCTCGAAATTATTTTGAGGATTCGAATCCTCCACAGGTTGACAAACCTATGGTGACCGAGGACAAAACTGTACCCCCGGTACCCTACCGTATCCTGTTACCTAAACCCTTACCTGACTCACCTATCGACCTACCCCACTCGGTGACTAAGGATGCTAAAAATGTTAAGCCCGTGGGCAAGAAAACTAAAGCCAAACCCACTGTGAATTCCAAAGGCAAAAATAATGTCCATTTAATCTCTTGAATGGCAAGAAACAAACCTAAACCTCCTGTCAACCCTTACCCTATCATTTTGAGTGGATATTCCGACTCAGAAGTGGAACATTACCTGGCAAGTGAATATCCCTATTCCAAAGGTATGTGTGACGAACCCTCGTTTGAATTCGTATTGAACCTACCACCTTGCTTTCAAAACAACCCAAATTACACAGGCATTAAGTTGCCTTGTAAAACCCCCGGTGATTCGTCAAAACCCTCTCCTGCTCTACCTCAACCCACAACGCCACCCTGTGATTAGTGCGGCTCGTGGTTAGAAAGGTATTATCTTGATGTGCCAATGCTACAGTCCAGAATTCATTCTCTGGAGGATCAAGTTGCAAGGCTTACCAGTCAAAAGGCTAAATTGCAAGCCACTGATAAGAAACAGAGAACAACAGGTTCTATTTTGTTCAAGAATGTGGAGTCATCTACAACAGTCGTGAATTCAAAATTGACATAGCTCAAGCAGCCTCACTGGTATGTATATTACCTGTTTATATAAAAAACTCATAGCTCTGTTTATAGTTTGGATTTTCTCTGTCATACTATATGCATTATGTACATAGTTTTGTTTTGATTGATCGAATTTTGTTTCCCAGTTTAGCTTCAATTGAATTTTCTTCGATTCGATTGATTGTGCTATGGATTTAATTGGTTTGATTTGGATTAAATTGGATACTCTATTTTCAATTGAAGTCGTTGGTATATATTGTAAACACAAGATGTTTCTGGTATTTCAATTTTGAACACAATCAATGTTTCGATTCGAATTGGTTATATTGTATACGATATGGTTGGCAATAATGGTTAACTGTTATGGTTTTATGTTCCATGTGATTTTCGACCAATTCGAATACCATTCAATATGTTTCTGTTAATATGTACCCAAATCACAAATAGATACGAATCATAACAGTTATACCCAACTAGTTGATTCGCATTGGTTTACTTCACCATGTTATCAGTTCGATTCATAGTGCAATGAATATACTGTTTAAATTTGATTTGAGGAACAAAAGTAACTATATCCAGATGCATGATTTGTTTCTATAATTAAACTCATTCGTAATTCATTTTGATTATTTGCCCAGTTTACAATTGTAATCTCTGTTGATTCTATTACGATCTTGTCTGTTGACTGTGCAAGAAAGCAATCATGAATTTGATTGTGTTGACGATGTTGCATATGATTTCGTTTACACATAAGCGAAGCATTCTGTCCATCTTTACATTTGATTGAACGATATGAATTTGTGGTTATACTATTATAGTTATAATGAATCAATTATGATTGTGTTGGAATAGATCGTATCACACATGATATGATTCACTATTAATTTAATTGGATATGGAACCGTCTTGTTACTGTTTGACCCGATTTTATAGTGAAAGAAAAACAGAGTATTCTTACCTCTTTTTCGATTAAATCACTTCTGATTATGTTTCATATTAAATGATAAAATCATTTGAATCATTAGTGATTCGTTTTCAATGTTTATTAAAAGAAAATTGGATTGGATTATTTTAAAGAGATTTGATTTGATTTCTATTTGATCTTGTATGCTATTTTAGACTAGCTACAGAATCAGATGATTCTGTAGCTAAGTCTGTAAGATTAGATTTTTATTGTTTTGTTACTGAAATATCTTTCTAACTTGATATTTTTGGTCTATTGCAGATAAATTCGAAATTACAGTGGATTTGATGAGCAGTTAGGGGATATTTGAAATATTTCACTTGCATTTTAGTTTCCTAGTTTAGTTGATTTTGGGAATATCTTCCCAGATTATGTAAAACAGTTTGATATTATCCATAGGGAGGTTTTACCCTATGGAGAGACTTATAAATACCTATATTTTTTTTAATAATGATCATCCTCATTGGTGGGAAAACAAGGATATGGAATTTTAATACAGACTGAGGCAGAATTTGGTGTTTTGTTACAACTTTAGCTTCTCATGATATCAATATTTTGTTTCATGTTGTGTATATCAATCTGTATTTGGTTAATGACTACTTTAGCTATCTTAATCATTTGCAAATGATATAATTTTATCACTGTAATCCATATCTGATTTCTTCCAAACATTTAAGAAACATAGCAATTGCTTAGTTCAGTTTGTGAATGACAGATTTCTCTTCTTCATGAGTTGAATTATTAAGTATAAGTTTTTGCATAACAGGTTTCCCTTATTGCAGAGATTTATAAATCATATAATTGTTATGATTTTTTATGTCTTGTTTGTCCTGTTAACAACTCAAAGAGAAGCACAACCTATTGTTTATGAGAAGCTTTTGGATTAACCGGTGCGAGTTTATTGCCTCCGACCAGCTTCGAAGTCATCATACGCATGACAAATTAGGAGCGCTTCGAGGTCAGTTAGTCGCTTGTTTATTTACTGTTTTTTTAGTAGTTTAATTCAGATATTAGTTTAGTTAGAGTTAGTATATTAGATCGTTTAATTTCAGTAATTTTATTTCTTATTCATAAAATAAAATAAAAAACCAAAAATATCTCTGGCTGTCTTAGGACATAAAGCATATGAGTTTTACAAGTTTTATTTAAATCTGCCAGTTGTGTATATTGTATATTTGTGAATAAGATGTATTATAACTAGTAGCTAGACGGTTAATTATTAGAGTTAGTGTAATAGTAATTAGTAGTCAGTATATAGAATAGTTAGTGTAATTTGTATTTAGTTTTAGTTTATATAGTAGTTTGTTTTAATTAGATTAGTGTATTAGTTTGTTTTTAATTATTAGTTAGTTAAGTTTCTTGTATTTAGTTTTAGTTTGTTTTATTAGTTTTAGTTAGTTTTAGTTAGTTTTATTTGTTTTAGTTAGATTATTTTTCTCTTTGGTTTTCTTAGGACCTTAGAGCAGCCAATGGAGCCGTTAAACCCGTCGGGGTGGTTCATTCCAAACAGCTTGGGTTATTTAGACAACCCCGGACTGGTTCCACTCTCTCAATTGATGGACAGACAATTTCGCCCGTCAACAGGTTAAAAAATGAGACCTAACGAAAGACTCGACTCGACATCTACGAGATCTGGCGAAAGACTCAAATTGAAGGGAGAGGTGATTGTTTCATTTTCTAATGAGCTTGACACAGGAAAAGAACTATGCTCAAGGTTCCGAGTTCGATCCCCAGATTGTTGTTTCATTTTTTAACGAACTTTCTACAGAGAAGAAAACTATGCTCAAGGCCTCTATTTCATTTTTTAATGAGCTTTCCACAGAGAAGAGAAACTATGCTCGTGACATGCCCCCAACATGAAAGATGGTGGCCTCTGTTTCATTTTTTAACGATATTGCCACAGAGAAGAGAAAATATGCTCGTAGTTTCTTCTTGATCATGGCTTCCGAGAGGATAATTCTCTGGAAGAGTACCATGTCAAAGGATAAAATCTGGTCATGGCCTCCAGGAGATCAGGCTCCAATAACCCTATCGAAGAGATCACCATGTCAACTACCGGATCCAAATCATTGGAAGTTGAGGTCATGGGAGACAATGCCACATAATTGACATGCGGTAGGGGTGATACTGTCTACATATAAGAACCACTTAGGGAGGTAACCCAGTCAGGGCTAATGAATGAAAGTTGATCAATAGTCACAATTCTTCCATCGTGAGGAAAATATATCACATGGAAAAGGGTGGATACAATAGCTTTCATGGCATAGACATAATCCCACCCAAGGAGTAAAGCGAAATCCAAGGGGTCTCGGACTACCATGACATCGATAAAGACAGTTTTCCCTCCCAAAGTTACAGGAAACTGAGGAAGGATCC
>ML788351.1:144766-165551 GCA_009831015.1 Picea engelmannii | reverse complement strand
GAAACTGAGGAAGGATCCCTAAAGGTTGACTAGTTCTTCTGTTAAAAGATAACAGATTCTGTGTAACCGGTGTAAGTTGCGGACAAACCAAAGCGTACCAAGAAACAAAAGACAAAATACTAATGGACACACCTTCATCTATCAACGTTTGAGGAACGTCCTGACCATGAACCTGTACTGTAATCTGGAAAGGAATGTGGGAGGGAAGACGAGGTCCATTTAGCGCACCCCAATCAAAAAGGATGGCTTCAATACTTGGAGGGGGTTCCACAGGAGGAGGAGGAATGCCCCCAGGCATGGTATATTTTGTATTAATAAGAAAAACATGGGCAGTATTGGGTTTACTCTCTAGAAGGAGAGTAGGATCGACCGATGATTGGATCGGATTGACCAATGGTGGACTTGGATAGACCCCTTCGACACTCTTCAGAGGAAGAGTGGAACTGACCAAGCAAGGGACTGGATCAGTCACTTTTACATTCCACATTGGAGGAATGGGATCGACCGATGATGAAACTGGATCAACCACTTGAGTTTCATTCTTGAAGGGAAGAATGGGGTCGACGGGTGGAATCGGATCGAACGTTTTGGTGTCACTCTCTAACGGGAGAGTGGGATCGACCGAGGATGAAAATAGATCGACCACTTTGGTATCACTCTTTTGATGAAGAGTGGGGCTGATCGATGATGGAACTGGATTAGCTACTTGGGTTTGTGGTTCAATTGAGGAGGACACTAGATTGACCACCTGATCAACTGGACTGATCGGGGATGGAACCGGATTGACCAGTCCATCAACCAATGATGGGTTGGAGGAAAGCTTACGATAACCTTTTGGAAGTTGAATTTTTTCTAAAAGAGAAGAAGCCTCTTCCATGCAAGGACAAAGGTGAGAGTAATGATTACATTTACATAACATGCAAGGGAACTTGATAGTTTTCTTCTTCTTACCAACCTGAACATCACTAGTTGATGGGGTATCATCGACATGACCGACAGAGGCCGATGACATAGAGGACCACATTTCTAAGACCTGGGTAAGACCGGGGAAATCCCTCAGAAAGTGGTCACCCTTACAAAGGCTGCAAGGGAATTTGGGTTTTGGATTCTTCCTTTTAATCTTGTTGATATCATCAACACTCCCAGTACTATTAACAGTAACTGGTTTCTTAGAGCCAACATTTGATGTTGTTGGGGGCTTGGTCCTTTTTAGGTTCTTCTTCTTCTTCTCTTTTTGTTTCTTCTTCTTCTGATCAGCCTGGTTACTTGCTTTGGATCTTTCACTAGGAGAAGAAGGAGAAATGGAAGGAGACTTAATGGGCGAAGAAGGCAAAAATTTGACATGAGGTTGATGTGTGGGTGGTGCATTGACATCCACAGTATTAGGTGCAACTGAAACATTGGGAGGATTCGGGATCACCGGAGTGGGGAACAACCAAACTGGTAGTCCGATAGTGAGTCCTAGAAGACTCAGTGTGGCAACATATGGAGGACCAAAGTTTCCAAATGAAGGAAAAGTATAAGGTTCCCCAGAAGAAGGGGTTCCTCCATTGGTACTCCCAGGATTCGATGCCATTAACACTGACTTGACCTAAGGTCCACTAAGTAAAAGAAACAGCATACGCAAATAGAATCTAAGAATCACAACCAAGCAAACATGACCTTCTCTCGATGACCATACTAGTTGGTGATGAAATCCAACGTCGCGTGATCAAGTCTAGAAGGGGTGGGGATAGGGTGGAACAGTTACAATGGTGACCTGCTTAACAGACTTATGCCCTGGTGCAAGCTTCCACGCAGTAATTGTGGATTTACCCTCCAAGGAGCCCGAGTGAGTTTGACCAATGTCTACTGTCACCTTGTGTAAGACCCTAAATATTATGGCCACTAATCTTACCAATTCACAGTCAGCCCCTGGGCGGGAACAATCGAAAGTCCAATCAGAACGTATGGGCAGGGTATCGAGCCCGAAATCAACTAAAAGGCTTCCACACAGTAATTGTGGATTTACCTTGAAGTGACCCCCATAATACGATTTGACCACCGCAATTAGTTAAACCACGGAGGGTTAGTCCTCGTAGCTCACCCGAATGCGACCTCGTGCGTAACCCCTATGTGAGAGGGGGATCCTAGGCAGACTTATACGATGATTGGATTTGACTCTCCCTAATTCAGGATGCTACTGTTTGTTTTGAGAAACTTTGGAGAGTTATGCTCACAGCCTAATCCAAAGTACTAAGCCTATTCTACTGTTGGTGGAAGATCCTAGAAAAGAAAAAGTTCTAGATAACTTTTAATTAGCGTTGATTTTTATAGCTGTTCTTTACTCAGAGGGTGTATGAAAGTGAAACTGATGGAATGATGACTCAATTCCCAAAAATATGCTTGAAATATGATAAGCAATCGTTTCTTTTCAAAGAATACCTATTTAAGGGAAAGAGGAAGAGTTGTTTTCACTATCAAACACTTGATAAGGAATGCCCTCAAACAATTTTGTCTTCAATCAAATCCAATAAAGCTACAACATTTCAGAAATGAAAACTAATGTGAAAACTAATCATTCAGATGTACTTTTTTTGTTTGTATATGAATAATGATCAATTCAAAACAATGCTCGTCTTGCTAATTACCTTCTTGGACGAATGAAAATCAAATCAGCACAAGCAAAAGTCATACAAACAATACACCCTTTCGTTGTAATCAAAATGAAAAGTGAAAGAAAAGAAACAATCAAAGAGAAAACAAACTTCACACCCAAAAGAAAAAGTTGAAGAACAATGATCTTGACTAAAATCAAGATGAAGAGATCTGTAGGCCTTTGATGACCTTCACCAGGGTTTTTCATTCAGTTAATGAGGAGAGAAAGACAATGCATGGGTTTCAAATTCCAAATAACAGAAAAACTCAGCAACAATAGTGAAGAAGGTTACGAAATACAAACAGTAAGATGTTTGTTCTTCAAGCAAAAGACAGATATCCAAGATGGAAAGAAGAAGGATTGACTCACTAGGTGACCCAACAAGAGAGGCACAGAGAAAAACCCTGAAAAAGGCAATTCTGGAAGGTTTTTTAGCCAAAGGAGGGCTGGCCCTCTGCTTCCAAAGGCAAGGAGTATTATAACTCTTTGTAGAAGTCTATGAGGGAGTGTTGGCACTCTGTTAACACAAGGACAGGGGCGTCAGGTTCAAAAACTCCCAAAAATGTCAAAAAATTGCAAAAATTGCAATTCAAACTCGACAACTATGCTGAGTATGATGGGGTAGGGAGACAATCAGCTCATGAAACCAATCAAAAGAGGAGTGAACCAGGTCTGAAACAATCAAGTGGTAGAACAAGGTCAATGAGGAGAAATCGAAATAATAAATTTCGATTTCAGGCTATCTCCCCAGCGGAGTCGCGAGTTTCTGTTGTAGGAAAATTTCCATGCAGATAGGTAGATCACCTCTAAGAGATTGACCTTAACTCTAAGAAAGAAAATGCTTAATGTGGACACTGACTTCCTTTAAAATCTATCTAAACTAACACATGAGAAGGAAGGAGAACATAAGTACCTCTTTATCGATGTTTGTCCCTGCACGCTCCTAGTTGCGCTCCGATCCTTTGCTCCTCACTGACTTCTATGGACAAACAAGATACGACCACTTCCTACTCTATTGATGTTAGCTTGAAAATAGATCTATATATCAATGATAAGTTCATGTAACATTAGACACAAACTAGAAAGAAACAGGCCAAGCGTGTCATATTAATGAGAATAACAACAACAATACTTACAATCGTAGATGCGAATGCGACAACTTCGTCGGGTCCTCTTCATCTAACCCTTGCTTGAAAGATCCACAAACTGGATAACAACAACTTCACTGATCACTCTCCTTTGGCTAACTATGTGTTTCCTATGAGATCATAGGTTTCATGCTAGCAATTCTTCCTCCAATCAACTCTTTTCCATCACCAATTATGAGATGATAACTTTGGTGTGATTCTCCATTTCCCATCCTCACTTATGAGATCATAAGTTTGGTATCATTCTCCATTTTGCAGTCCCCTTTCACCATTAGAAAGCTTTCTTATATAGGTTAAGAGGAGCTTAACCTCTTGAGTTATCTTTAGAACAAGTTGGGGAACCTCCTCCTTAGATCAGGGATCTCCTGATGAAACCAAGAATTCGAGTGCAACTGCCTTCTAATCTTGAAAGATCCTCCCCTTATTCCCCTCAACGGGCCAACTAAAACATCAGATTAGACAATGCTCCTGCAAAAGGGGTATCAGAGTGTTGTATCACTCCCTGAGAAGCTTAAGGGAAGCGTCAGTGCTCCAAAAGTGAGTAGCGCTCCTGTAAAAGGGCAGGAGAGCATTATAACACTCCCTGAAGCCTTGTAGGGGGGCACCAGTGCTCCTAAGGCTGATATAGGGGAGAGCTCACCCTCAAAACCATTATTTCAAAGCTCTTTTCAATTGTCAACAGTCCCTTGACTTCAGTTAACTAGTTCTCCTTCTCCAAACCAAGTACATGAGATGTTTTAAGTGCCTCCTTAGTGTCATCATTATGGCAGTATGCTTGAATGATGTATTCGACACTTGTGAACAACTTTCAGCACTTGCCAAAGTTGTAAGGAAGATGCGACACTTACGACAATTGAGAGGAATATGTGACACTTATCCAGTTGAATAATTTTGATGTGTAACAACTTCTTCAAGTAATCATTTGCTTACCAATACAAACTACTTCCAATGGAAATCCCATATGGAGGATTTATTAAGAAGTAAAGTCATGTATCATATTACCTTGGGAAATGAAACATAACCTATTGATGTTGATAAGAAAGTCAAATGGGATAATATTAATGATGAAGCACGTGGTGGAACACCCATCCTGGTTACGACAACAACTCCGAAAATAGTTGCAAAAAATTATTTTTTTGTTTGTTTAAAGTGTGTGCGCGCGTGTAGAAAAAACATCCCCCTCGACTCTACGTCACCACTCGAACCAACAAGATGCAAGTAAGACGAACACAACCAAGACGACCCGACATATCACAGTGAAAACAAGAAATAAACGCCACTGGACATAAGGCGTGCAACTAGCAGCAGTAAGTAGAAAAAGACACCAGGGGCTAGGTACAATACTGTCACAGAATGAAAGAATCCAAGAGTAGAGTCGCAGTATTGGAAACTATGCCTTTAAAGAGCCCGAGACTACTGATACGGCTCAGAGTGTGTCGCAAGAGTGGAACTGTGCCTTTAAACAACCCGGGACTCTTGATACGGCACTGGATTCCTTCCACTGGATTTACACACAGACATAAATACTGAGATACAAGAGGGTTTCTACCTCCTGCCCGACACAAGAAGACCGAGCACATGGAAAGTTTACCCCCCAGTACCATACTAACTTTAAGAACAACACCCTTCCTTTACTAACTCAGAATAATTCTATTGTGCTTAAGTCGAGAACGTGTCACCATATAAGCTCATCCTTAACAACAACATTACAATTCCGTTATCATGAACTAATATACGCATTAATTGATGTCACCATGGACCTTGCGCAATAACATGCACCTTCATCAATAGGTGACCTCCATAAAAATACAGCTACATTAACCTTTTCATAAAGACAACACCAAGGTATATCTTAAGTCAACTAACCTAACAATAGTCCATCACATTAAATCCACCATATCCTTACTACAATTGCCATGACTTGAATGCTAACTTTAACATGAGCATATGGTAAATTTATTTAATATCCCTCCTAATTAAATGCCATCATTACCAAGCAACTTTAAAATAACATAAACATTATCAATTTAAAGGCATATTACCAAATAACTTCCAATCTTAAAATAATTGACATCTTTACATTTATATGTTATCAATGGTACTACACTAATCTTCACATAACCTAACCACATCCTCACCCTTAAATGCTAAAATACCTTCCAATAAAATAACCAGGGGCTTCACATTTTATTTGATTATGAAAAAAAATGAACTACCCAAAACTTGGCAGAACCTAACCATTCCACACAACATTGCATAAACATTAGTTCCATGAACCTTGATTCCTTAACCTGGGTTCACGATAACTAATAGCGTAATCCTTAAATCCATATAAMTGTTAGCATAAATATTCAATACAACATTAGTGTAAACCTTAAGTTCCATAAACTTATTGCACCAGGATTCAATACAATGTTAACATAACCATTAAATATTCATCACATTCTCATTACTTTAAAACAATAACATTAAACATAAGCATTWACTTTAGCCTARCATCACCTCAATCATTCCYTGATCTAATAACACCATTCAAATGTTCATTACATTTTCATTATTTTAAAACAAATAACACTAAATATCARCATTCACCTTAGCACTAATGTAACYGTTTCATTGCCTAAACATCTTTATAAAACAATAAAATATTGAAATAACATTTCCCTAAGCCTTCCTTTCATCATACAATAATACAAGCGTTAGTCACTGTCATAGTCTCATTGCACTAATCATCTTCATAAAGCAATAAAAATATAAAAATTAACATTACCCTAAATCTTCTCATTAAAATTAAAATTAAGATAGTAAAAGTAACATTACCCTAAATCTTCCCACTAAATATTAAAATTAACCATACCCTAAAAATATTAAAACTAACATTACCCTAAATCTTCTTATCATGTTAAAACATTACAATTGTTAGTCGCTTGTCATAAAGGATGATAACTGCACACTTGGCATTAATCAAATCATGAACAAAATTTATATACAAATCTTCTGTTCATTTAATAAACAAAAATAATGATAAAAATTGTAAAACAAAACATATATTTCATTATTATTACATCTAAAAACGTTTGGTTAAACTTAAAAATATAACCAATAAACTTTATAAATACTCAAACGTACATATACAAATATAACCAAAAGCATAATAAATACACCTTTAAAACGAATTTAAATACAACCAGTTGTACATATTCAAAACCATATTCACGAGATATCATTGGAGTTCAGAGGCCAGTGATAAGTTTGGACGAAAATCAAGTCAATGACATCTAGTGAAAAGTAAGGATATCGATTTCTACCTTTCACTTTGTACCCACGCAAAAGAACGAATTTTCCATTTGTAATAGAAGCGAAAATAAAATTTTGTACGCTTGAAAGAGCGCGAGTTTTCAGCCGTAAAGTTTTTGGGACTCATTATTATTCGACACCTGAAAAGTGGGCTTGCCCTAACCATTCGCCAATCCAAGGGAGGAAAGGCAGCTGGAAACCAACAGTTATGAGCGCATGCAGGGAATCGGTGGGCTACGGATGCGCGCAGGCCAAAATCACGCAGCAAGCAGCCATCCCCACAATTTACATTAAGACCCACGCATTGTTTCACAATGAGGTTGGGAACCGGTCACTAAATGACCTCGTTGTGCACGAGGGTTTCATGAGCAGGAATTATGAAGGATCGGTGCGTTAAGCCTGGAAGCAATTAATCTATTGACGGGAATAATTAAGAAAATAGATCTGGAATATAACAAGAACCTGAGGGTAGCCTTCCTCTGACCTGACAGAGGACACTGCACCGTATTGTCACCCCAAGGCTTTAGCCTGGAAAACGCGGTGCGCTGCTGTTAAACTAAGCGTGAGGGAAAGGACTAACGCGAGCTGAGGTGATGGTCAACGAATACACAAAGGTATATTTAATGGTTGAGGCGTCGCTGGAAGGCTGGGCGAATGCCAGCAATGGATTCAATCAGGTTGGGCGTAAGGGAAATGCAACGAATTCTCGTTCAGAGCATGGATCCCTGAATTAAGATTGGCACCATAAAATTTCCTTTTTAAACAAGGTGGTCATATTACAGCAACACCATTAATTAACCGATATAAATCAATTTATCACTATTAATCGCATAGACCGATAAAACGGACTTCGCATTTAATCCCATGCACCTTTCCCTAACATTTGTACATTAAACAGGTTTACTTAGTCGCCATCCAATTCTTGTCGGTGGAATCGTTTTTCCCACCTAAAATTTATATATGTAACTAATCAAGAACATATAATTTTATCAGAAATAGATTTATAAAAGTTTATTATAAATCCTCAATATATAAATATATTTATCAACCTTATAATAATAACAATGGAAAATAAATCTACACAGTTCTTGCCTGCCGCCAAGCTAGAAAGCCGAGTTATAAAAAAAAATTTAACTGAGTAGAATCGAAAACCCTCGAAACTATTGGTACCCGTATATAAGATAATAAACAGAATAAGGCCGCTTCACCCCGTCCATTAGAAGACTTCTTTGAACGTTCTATGGTCGGGACTGTAAACTTAAAGCGTACAACGTCCAACAGGCCAACTCAACTGCAAATTTATCGGTTCCAAGGATCTCAGACATGCAAGGAGCACAAATTCAACCAATGGACGAAGGCATCCAAAGATTAGAGATGGATGGGTTCAGCCATAAGAAATTTCTCAGATGGATGGGAGGTTTCTTAATTTTTTTCTTTTTTTCTTTTGTAAAGAGGTGCAGTCACATCTAACCTAATTCTTTTGAGAAAGAATTACAGGTGCTTGGATCTCAGTCAGGCCAGGAACATGAATCCTTTTGGTGGAGTAAAAACCTTGCCAAGGAAAGGAATACGCAAGCCAGGGATCAGGGCACAGGGTTTACTGCCGGGAACCAAGAGCGAGTAGAACAAGATTTCCCAACTCAAGGGTTTTAATAACAAATACCAAGAAAAAATAAATTCCAGCACTAACAATAAAAATTTACACAGTCCTGCACAAAATTTACACATTTACACAGTCCTGAATGTACACGCTAACCATATTACACAGTCATTGAATAAATTTTACGCCATCCAGAATGAGAATCAAACATTATGCAGACCCTAGTAATGAAATAAAATAAAAGCATAACCACAGTCCAAATGTAAACAATAACTATTGCACTGTCTTTCATTCTACCTAAGGGCGTACCTTTGCCTGTTCGCCTTCTCCGAAGGTTTGTCTATGCACTCCATGCAATCCGGCTTGCCGACTGTCAAGAACTCACCGGTACCTCCCAGCCAAATGCTAGGGGTACTCTCCTTCCCCCTCAGCCCCCCGAGCCGCAAAGGGGCCACACACAATCAGAGAGTAACTAGCTTCTCAGCTCGCCTCCAAGGCTGAGCTACCACTCAAGTCTGCTGAGAATCCCCAACTCCTACAAGAAACCAATCCAGTCTCTAGTCTGGCAGCATAACATTACCAATCCAAAAAAAATCCCTTTCTTTTCAACTCCCCCTTTCTTTTATCCAGACTCAAACCCTAATCCTCTTCCTTTTTAGATTTTCCCCCCTTTTTCCTTTTTATTTTCTTATTTTTCCTTTTGTTTTATTTTGTTTATTTATTTATTATTATTTTTTTTTTTAAACTCAAAGAGTAAGTGCGCTCATTAATAATTTCCTTTTATTTTTTTTTATTTTTTTATTTTTTTACATGCATAACTTTTATTTATTTACAATTTGTTTATAATACATATACATATGTATATTTTCATTTTTCTATTATAAGCATGCATTCATCTTTGTAGTTTATCATTATCCATCATTTAATTTACCATTAATATATATGTATATATAGGATAATGAGAGATTAAGGCGATGGTAAACTAGTATAGGGGAAAAGTAAATGTATTACATAAAATGAATAAAGAGGAATTACGGGGAGGGATGGCGATTTAGTAATGTGAACTAGACAAGTAAAAGGGAGATGGATACTGGACTGATCAAGGCGAAGGAGGATAGTTTAATTAAGTAGACAAGGATAATGAGAGGATAATGGTCTGAGTTTTTGTTTTCCCCTTTTTTTTTTAAATTTTCATTTGTTAAGGCCACACTAAATCCCCCCCCCCTTTTTTCTAGAACGTCTTAGGCTTAGGGTTTAGATTCTGAGCTAGGCGACGTTAGGTTAAGGGAATTTCTTAAGGTTTTATTCAGGTGATGATGACTTAGGGTTACTTAGGCTGACCCCTCCTCCACAATAATGCGACGTGCCCTTCAGGACGCACCACATGCTCCAAGGGTGCCACTCGCCAACTAAGTTTCTTCGGTGCGACGTGCCCTTCAAGATGCACCACGTGCTCCAAGGGTGCCACTCGCCAACTAAGTTTCTTCGGTGCGAAGTGCCCTTCAGGATGCACCACGTGCTCCAAGGGTGCCACTCGCCAACTGGACTGATTGGTAGACCTCTATAACCCCTGGAGTACACACTCCGCTAGGTGAACTTGTAGGAGACTAAGGGTTCTAAGGAATAAGGCCCCCTCCTTATTGCGCGCCCCTTAGAATCATCGTGACCGACTGTCGCAGTCGGCCCTCATGGCATCGTGGGTCCTCTCGAACTAGGTAATCGTTAACCTACAGTTCAAGCCATGACGGGAGTGCTAGCAGGCGATGGCAGGGCTGCTGTCCACCCCTCTCCCTCAACCTCTCTGCAATTGTGTGTGGCCCCTTTACTCCATATGTGAGTCAGGTCGGCAAGTTATCGTCAGCCTGCATCACTAATAATCATGTCAGAAATGTCAACATCAAATCATCAAATCAAATGAAACATCATAATAAACATATCAACCCAAAAGCACACTCCCTGACTCAGTCCGGAGTCCAAGGGGGTTCTACCGATGCCTCTGCATCCTCAAGGTCAAAAACCCTGCACACTCAATAAAACTGAGTCAATAGCACCCATCTACATCAAATAGTAACACATCATGTCATATGTCAATCACATCATAATCAAATATAAAAGGTCTAACATCAAAAAGGGTCCAGATCACTTGCAAGCAAGTGTCCTCAAATAATAAGTGTTCTCAATGCGCCAAAACAGGATGTTACATACACCCCCTCTTGGTCTAAGCTTCGTCCCGAAGTTTCTCAGTATAATGTAGAAGTAAAGTATCACAGTATCATAGGTCTATCCATCAAACAAAAATTGAAACTGCTGACGCATATCATCTGCGTCCTCCCAGGTCGTCGAGTGTGGACTATAACTGTCCCACTGGACCTTGACCTGATCTTCCGTTCGACGTCGTAACTGTCGAACGTGATGATCTAAGATGCGGACCGGCTCAGCCATGAGCGCTCCCTCATTCAATACCTGTAAGGAACTCAGGTCAATCACATGTGTAAGATCACTAATATAATGTCTCAAAATAGATACATGAAAAACATCGTGCATACGCCTCAAAGAATCAGGTAAGGCTAGTCGATAGGCCACGGCCCCCATTCTCTCCACAATCTCGAAAGGTCCCATGAACCTAGGAGAGAGTTTAGCTCCATTTCCAAACTTGATTGAACTCTTATGCGGTTTAACCCGCAAGAAGACTCGATTGCCGACCTAATAGCTACGGTCGACTCGGTGCGCATCGGCATAACTCTTTTGTCGATCTTGTGCTTCTTTAATCCTTTGTCTTATGGATTGCATCTGCTCTTCCATTTCTTGGATCGCTTCTGGTCCCACCAGGACCCTATCCTCAAGCCGATCCCAACTCAAGGGCGTCCGACACGGTCGCCCATAAAGAAACTCAAAAGGCGCCATCTTTATGGTGCTTTGATAACTGTTGTTGTAAGCGAACTCTACTAGAGGCAAGAATTCCTCCCAACGCTTTTGTTGGTCCATCATGTACATGCGCAACATGTCTTCCAAGGTTTGGTTAGTACGTTATGTCTGTCCATCCGTCTCTGGGTGATACGCAATACTAAAGTTAAGTTGGGTTCCCAAGGCCTCTTGGAAACTCATCCAAAATCGTCTAGTAAACACCGATCCTCGATCGGATATAATCTTTTTAGGCATGTCATGCAACCTCACAATCTCACTGATGAAAACTCTCACTATGTCAGGTGCCTGATATGTCATACGCACGGGAATAAAGTGAGCACTCTTTGTCAGAGTGTCTACTACTACAAAAATCGAGTCGTGTCTCGTTGCCTTCAGTGGCAATCCAATAATAAAATCCATCGATATAACCTCCCATTTCGATTCTGGAATGGCATGTAGTTGAAGTAATCCTGCCGGGTGTCTATGTTCAGCCTTTACCTGCTGATACTTGAGACATATAGCCACAAATTTGACTATGTCGGCCTTCATTCCTTTCCAAAAGAATAATGGTTTGAGGTATGCCCTCATCTTCGTAACTCCCGGGTGAGGCATGTAAACTGCTCTATGAGCCTCTCTCAAGAACAACCTCCTCAACTCATCATTTGGTGGTACATAAATCCGACTTATAAACCTCAATAAATCGTCGCGATCAAGTGAATATCCCTCATAACATGGTACCATCATTGTGTTTTGTCCGATAAAATCCTTGACTTCTGTGTACCAGTCATCCTCACACTGTAAGGTTAGAATCTTCTCACATAGGTTTGTCTGAAGAGGTAACATCGAAAAGATGCGTGGCCTCCGACTAAAAGCATCCACCACTCGGTTCACTATTCCCTTTATGTAAGTAATCTCGAAATCGTACTAGCTAAGCAATTCCGACCAACACCGTTGTCGCGCGTTCAGGTCACTTTGTGTGAAAAAGTGTTGTAGTCCACAATGATCAGTTTTTAATTCAAATTTTCATCCCACAAGGTAGTGTCTTCAAACCTTCAAGGCATATACGATGGCTAGTAACTCCAAATCATGCGTCGCATAGTTCTCCTCGTGCCTTCTCAGCTTCCTCGAAATGTAAGCAATCACTCATCCGTCCTGCATCAAGACTCCACCTAAACCTTCCTTGGATGTGTCAGTGCATACCAAGAAGTCTGCATCCATGTCAGGGACCTTTAGTATCAGCGCGGTTGTCAACAACTCTTTAAGCCTCCGAAATGCTTCCGCGCATTTCTCCGTCCAAACAAACTTCTTCTTTTTCTTCTGCAATTCTGTGATCGGATTTGCTATTTTCGAAAAACCCTCGACAAATCGTCAATAGTATCCTGCTAATCCCATAAAAATACGAACTTCTATGACATTTGTAGGCGCAGTCCATTCCATAATAGCCTCAACTTTGGCTGGATCCACGGCGATACCCTCGCCGGAGATGACATGCCCTAAGTAGTGAATTCTCGATTGGTAAAAGGAGCATTTGGACAACTTGCCATACAATTTGTGTTCTCATAAACATTGTAGTACCAAGCGTAAGTGCTCGTCATGCTCTTCCGTCATCCGAGAGTAGATCAAATATCATCAATGAATATTTGGACAAACTTGTCCAAGTGCTCGCGAAACACCCCGTTCACCCAACTCATGAATTCCCCTGGGGCGTTGGTCAGTCCAATTGGAAAAATAGTAAACTCATAATGTCCAAATCTCGTCTTAAAGGTGGTCTTGTGGATGTCATCCTCCTTTATCCACAACTGGTGATACCCGGATCACAAATCGATCTTGGAGAACACCGTCACACCCTTCATTTGATCGAACAGATCATCAATTCTAGGTAAGGGATATTGATTCTTGATCATAGCCTTGTTCAGTTGATGGTAGTCAATGAAAAACCTCCACAAATCCGTCCTTCTTTCGTATGAAAATAACTGGTGCACCCTACGGTGACACACTAGGATGTATCAATCCCAGGTCCAACAACTCTTTCAGTTGCATCTTCAACTCTTGCAAATACGGGGTCAACATTCGACAAGGCATTCTTGCTATCGGTTCAGTTCCCGGTTTCAGGTCTATGGTAACCTCCAGTTCCCTTTCTGGTGGCATCCCAGGCAACTCCTCGGAAATACATCCGCAAACTCCTTAACCACCGGAAGGTGTTCTAGACCTTCCGCTACCCCCTTCTCGTTTAGTGCAAGGATCGCATAAAGTTTGCTCCCCTTGCGCATACCCTTTCGTAACTGTAAGGAAGAGACGAGCCGCAGGGAAACTCCCTGGTTCCTTCCTACAATCACACGTCTCTTTCCTTCGTCATCAACCAAGCTCAACCGTTTCGTCTTACAGTTGAGTATCGCCTCATGCGTTTCCAACCAATCCCTACCGACCACGACGTCATAGGATCCTAAGAGTGTGACGTATGAGTTGACCCTCGTTACAAACTCTTCCCGGTTAAGGGTATAGCTCGTAACCCTTCCTCCAACCTTCTGTTTGGCTTCGGAAGCCATCTCTATGAAACTAAAATCATCCTGAACGACTGTCTTCTGGATGACATCATGCAAGTTTTGAGGCATCCATACCTTTAAACCTTGCGGGCAGGCTTCCGTCAAGGCCCAACACGAACCTGATGGCCTTAAGCTTCTCAGTGTTAAGGTGCGGAGCATATCGGAGTAGCACCATAAAACGTGCCTCGTACTCGAGCACCGTACGATCTCCCTGTCGTAATGCGTTGAACTCATTGAGTTGACGCTCAATGAATTCCTCAGAAAGGTACCTCTCTCGGAACCGTTCCTCGAACAGTTCCCATGACACGTCTTCAACGGTCATGTTCAGCTGCGGCAGGAGCGTCTTCCCCATAAAAGAGAACTCCCCTTCAGTTGAAAGACTGCCATGCAGACCTTCATGTTGGAGGTACAATCGCGAAGTGCGAAGTGCATCGCCATATTCTCCAACCATGCCTCGGCAGCTGCGGCGTCCGAGGCACCAAAGAACTCGAGAAATTTTACCTTCTTGAGTTCACGGTGAATGCTACCAGTAATGGTTGGTGCGCGCGGCAGAACCACAGGGGGTGTCGGTGCCCTGGCCTTGTCTCTATCCCAATGGCTGATCAGAGCCTCGGACATGCACTGAAAAGATCTCATCATCTCAACAACAACGCCAACTACTATATGCTCTTATTTGAGCACCTGCTCGACTCCCTGGGGGTTAAACCCCTAAGGCGTGGATGCTACTGGAGGCATCACACCTCCTCCCCTAGCACTCGTCGTCGGCCTCCGCGGCGTTGTCTATCCATGATTACCTTCGCGTGCACAATCAACTCAATCAACAATAGTATAATAAAACCAACTCATGTCAACGAAAGCCATAGCGAACCCCAAGTCGCGTGTTGAACCAGCTCTGATACCATATGTAACACCCCTCCTGGTTACGACAACAACTCCGAAAACAGTTGCAAAAATTATTTTTTTGTTTTTCTAAAGTGTGTGCGTGCATGTAGAAAAAACATCCCCCTCGACTCTACGTCACCACTCGAACCAACAAGACGCAACTAAGACGAACACCACCAAGACAACCCGACATATCACATTGAAAACAAGAAATAAATGCCACTAGACATAAGGCGTGCAACTAGCAGCAGTAAGCAGAAAAAGACACCAAGGGTTAGGTAAAGTACTGTCACAGAATGAAAGAATCCAATAGTAGAGTCGCAGTAGTTGAAACTATGCCTTTAAACAGCTCGAGACTACTGATACGACTTAGAGTGTGTCACAAGAGTGGAACTGTGCCTTTAAATAGCCCGAGACTCTTGATACGGCACTGGATTCCTTCCACCGGATTTACACACAGACATAAATACTGAGCTACAAGAGGGTGTCTACCTCCTTCCCGACACAAGCAGACCGAGCACACGGAAAGTTTACCCCCCAGTACCATATTAACTTTAAGAACAACACCCTTCCTTTAATAACTCAGAATAATTCTATTGTGCTTAAGTCGAGAACGTGTCACCATATAAGCTTGTCCTTAACAACAACATTACAATTCCATTATCACGAACTAATATACGCATTAACTGATGTCACCATGGACCTTGCACAATAACAGGCACCTTCATCAATAGGTGACCTCCATAAAAATACAGCTACATTAACCTTTTCATAAAGACAACACCAAGGTATATCTTAAGTCAAATAACCTAACAATAGTCCATCACACTAAATCCACCATATCCTTACTACAATTTCCATGACTTGAATGCTAACTTTAACATGAGCATATGGTAAATTTATTTAATAGCCCTCCCAATTAAACGCCATCATTACCAAGCAACTTTAAAATAACATCAACATTATCAATTTAAAGGCATATTACCAAATAACTTCCAATCTTAAAATAATCTACATCTTTACATTTATATGTTATCAATGGTACTACACTAATCTTCGCATAACCTAACCACATCCTCACCCTTAAATGCTAAAATACCTTCCAATAAAATAACCAGGGGCTTCACATTTTATTTGATTATGAAAAAAAATGAACTACCCAAAACTTGGCAGAACCTAACCATTCCACACAACATTGCATAAACATTAGTTCCATGAACCTTGATTCCTTAACCTGGGTTCACGATAACTAATAGCGTAATCCTTAAATCCATATAACTATTAGCTTAAATATTAAATACAGCATTAATGTAAACCTTAAGTTCCATAAACTTATTGCACCAGGATTCAATACAATGTTAACATAACCATTAAATATTCATCACATTCTCATTAATTTAAAACAATAACATTAAACATAAGCATTAACTTTAGCCTAGCATCACCTCAATCATTCCCTGATCTAATAACACCATTAAAATGTTCATTACATTTTCATTATTTTAAAACAAATAACACTAAATATCAACATTCAACTTAGCACTAATGTAATTGTTTCATTGCCTAAACATCTTTATAAAACAATAAAATATTGAAATAACATTTCCCTAAGCCTTCCTTTCATCATACAATAATACAAGCGTTAGTCGTTGTCATAGTCTCATTGCACTAATCATCTTCATAAAGCAATAAAAATATTAAAATTAACATTACCCTAAATCTTCTCATTAAAATTAAAATTAAGATAGTAAAAGTAACATTACCCTAAATCTTCCCACTAAATATTAAAATTAACCATACCGTAAAAATATTAAAACTAACATTACCCTAAATCTTCTTATCATATTAAAACATTACAATTGTTAGTCGCTTGTCATAAAGGATGATAACTGCACACCTGGCATTAATCAAATCATGAACAAAATTTATATACAAATCTTCTGTTCATTTAATAAACAAAAATAATGATAAAAATTGTAAAACAAAACATATATTTCATTATTATTACATCTAAAAACGTTTGGTTAAACTTAAAAATATAACCAATAAACTTTATAAATACTCAAACGTACATATACAAATATAACCAAAAGCATAATAAATACACCTTTAAAACGAATCTAAATACAACCAGTTGTACATATTCAAAACCATATTCACGAGATATCATTGGAGTTCAGAGGCCAGTGATAAGTTTGGAAGAAAATCAAGTCAATGGCATATAGTGAAAAGTAAGGATATCGATTTCTACCTTTCACTTTGTACCCATGCAAAAGCACGAATTTTCCATTTGTAATAGAATCGAAAAGAAAATTTTGTACGCTTGTAAGAGCGCGAGTTTTCAGCCATAAAGTTTTTGGGACTCATTATTGTTCGACACCCGAAAAGTGGGCTTGCCCTAACCATTCGCCAATCCAAGGGAGGAAAGGCAGCTGGAAACCAACGGTTATGAGCGCGTGCAGGGAATCGGTGGGCTACGGATGCGCGCAGGCCAAAATCACGCAGCAAGCAGCCATCCCCACAATTTACATTAAGACCCACGCATTGTTTCACAATGAGGTTGGGAACCGGTCACTAAATGACTTCGTTGTGCGCGAGGGTTTCAGGAGCAGGAATTATGAAGGATCGGTGCGTTAAGCCTGGAAGCAATTAAGCTATTGACTTGAATAATTAAGAAAATCGATCTGGAATATAACAAGAACCTGAGGGTAGCCTTCCTCTGACCTGACAGAGGACACTGCACTGTATTGTCACCCCAAGGCTTTAGCCTGGAAAACGCGGTGCACTGCTGTTAAGCTGAGCGTGAGGGAAAGGACTAACGCAAGCTGAGGTGATGGTTGACGAATACACAAAGGTAGATTTAATGGTTGAGGCATCGCTGGGAGGCTGGGCGAATGCCAGCAATGGATTCAATCAGGCTGGGCGTGAGGGAAATGCAACGGATTATCGTTCAGAGCGTGGATACCTGAATTAAGATTGGCACCATAAAATTTCCTTTTTAAACAAGGTGGTCGTATTACAGCAACACCATTAATTAACCGATATAAATCAATTTATCGCTATTAATCGCATAGAATGATAAAACGGACTTCGCATTTAATCCCATGCACCTTGCCCTAACATTTGTACATTAAACATGTTTACTTATTCGCCATCCAATTCTTGTCGGTGGAATCGTTTTTCCCACCTAAAATTCATATATGTAACTAATCAAGAACATATAATTTTATCAGAAATAGATTTATAAAAGTTTATTATAAATCCTCAATATATAAATATATTTATCAACCTTATAATAATAACAATGGAAAATAAATCTACACAGTTCTTGCCCGCCGCCAAGCTAGAAAGCCGAGTTATAAAAAAAAATTTAACTGAGTAGAATCGAAAACCCTCGAAACTATTGGTACCCGTATATAAGATAATAAACAGAATAAGGCCACTTCACCCCGTCCATTAGCAGACTTCTTTGAACGTTCTATGGCCGGGACTGGAAACTTAAAGCATACAACGTCCAACAGGCCAACTGAACTGCAAATTTATCGGTGCCAAGGATCTCAGACATGCAAGGAGCACAAATTCAACCAACGGACAAAGGAATCCAGAGATCGGAGATGGATGGGTTCAGCCATAAGAAATTTCTCAGTTGGACGGGAGGTTTTTTTTTTTTTCTTTTTTTCTTTTGTAAAGAGGTGTAGTCACATCTAACCTAATTCTTTTGAGAAAGAATTATAGGTGCTTGGATCTCATTCAGGCCAGGAACGTGAATCCAGCCCAAAGGGTAAATACTTTTGGTGGAGTAAAACCTTGCCAAGGAAAGGAATACGCAAGCCAGGTATCAGGGCGCAGTGTTTACTGCCGGGAACCAAGAGCGAGCAGAAAAGGATTGCCCAACGCAAGGGTTTTAATAACAAATACCAAGCAAAAATAAATTCCAGCACTAACAATAAAAATTTACACAGTCCTGCAAAGAATTTACACATTTACACAGTCCTGAATGTACACGCTAACCATATTACACAGTCATTGAATAAATTTTACGCCATCCAGAATGAGAATCAAACATTATGCAGACCTGAGTAATGAAATAAAATAAAAGCATAACCACAGTCCAAATGTAAACAATAACTATTGCACTGTCTTTCATTCTACCTAAGGGCATACCTTTGCCTGTTCGCCTTCTCCGAAGGTTTGTCCGCGCGCTCCATGCAATCTGGCTTGCCGACCGTCAAGAACTCACTGGTACCTCCCAGCCAAACGCTAGGGGTACACTCCTTCCCCCTCAACCCCCCGAGCCGCAAAGGGGCCACACACAATCAGAGAGTAACTAGCTTCTCAGCTCGCCTCCAAGGCTGAGCTACCACTCAAGTCTGCTGAGAATCCCCAACTCCTACAAGAAATCAGTCCAGGCTCTAGTCTGGCATCATAACATTACCAATAAAAAAAAAGTCCCATTCTTTTCCCCTCCCCCTTTCTTTTATCCAGACTCAAACCCTAATCCTCTTCCTTTTTAGGTTTTCCCCCCTTTTTCCTTTTTATTTTCTTATTTTTCCTTTTGTTTTATTTTGTTTATTTATTTATTATTATTATTTTTTTAAACTCAAAGAGTAAGTGCACTCATTAATAATTTCCTTTTATTTTTTATTTAATTTTTATTTTTTTTACATGCGTAACTTTTATTTATTTACAATTTGTTTATAATACATATACATATGTATATTTTCATTTTTCTATTATAAGAATGCATTCATCTTTGTAGTTTATCATTATCCATCATTTAATTTACCATTAATATATATGTATATATAGGATAATGAGAGATTAAGGCGATGGCAAACCAGTATAGGGGAAAAGTAAATGTATTACATAAAATGAATAAAGAGGATTTATGGGGAGGGATGGCGATTTAGTAATGTGAACTAGACAAGTAAAAGGGAGATGGATACTGGACTGATCAAGGCGATGGAGGGTAGTTTAATTAAGTAGACAAGGATAATGAGAGGATAATGGTCTGAGTTTTTGTTTTCCCTTTTTTTTTTTAAATTTTCATTTGTTAAGGCCACACTAAATCCCCCCCCCCCTTTTCTAGAAGGTCTTAGGCTTAGGGTTTAGATTCTGAACTAGGCGACGTTAGGTTAAGGGAATTGCTTAAGGTTTTATTCAGGTGCTGATGACTTAGGGTTACTTAGGCTGACCCCTCCTCCACAATAATACGACGTGCCCTTCAGGACACACCACGTGCTCCAAGGGTGCCACTCGCCAATTGAGTTTCTTCGATGCGACGTGCCCTTCAGGATGCACCACGTGCTCCAAGGGTGATACTCGCCAACTAGACTGATTGGTAGACCTCTATAACCCCTGGAGTACACACTCCGCCAGGTGAACTTGTAGGAGACTAAGGGTTCTAAGGAATAAGGCCCCGGCCTTATTGTGCGCCCGTTCGAATCATCGTGAGCGACTGTCGCAGTCGGCCCTCACGGCATCGTGGGTCCTCTCGAAATAGGTAATCGTTAACCTACAGTTCGAGCCACGACGGGAGTGCTAGCAGGTGATGGTAGGGCTGTTGTCCACCCCTCTCCCTCAACCTCTCTGCAATCGTGTGTGGCCCCTTTACTCCATATGCGAGTCAGGTCGGCAAGCTATCGTCAGCCTGCATCACTAATAATCATGTCAGAAATGTCAACATCAAATCATCAAATCAAATGAAACATCATAATAAACATATCAACCCAAAAGCACACTCCCTGACTCAGTCCGGAGTCCAAGGGGGTTC
>ML788351.1:70457-92690 GCA_009831015.1 Picea engelmannii | reverse complement strand
TATAATTAGTTTAATAAACTGGATTAGTTCATAATTAGTTGGTTAATTAATAATAATTCAATTGTTAATTAATTAATTAATTAATGATTAGTAATATAGTTAGGTTAGTAACTAGGTTAGTTTTGAATTAAATAAAACAAATTTAATAAAAATAAACAAAAAACAAAACACATTAACATAAACAAAAATGTGAAACAAATATGCAATAATTTTAAAAACAAATAAAACATAAAAAAAAACGCGTAACAAATCACATAATAAAAAACTAAAAATTAAAAACAAATAAACCTACGCTACCCTAAGTCTACCCCACCCCCTACCTCAATGCACATCACTCATATATCATGTCTCGTCCATTTAACATTTAATCAATCAAACGGCCCATAAAAATTCTGGACCCCCCCTCACCATTTAGAATTTAACGAGNGGGGGGTCCGAAATAATGGTTTTGCAAAACCACACCCCCTCCACGTGGTGGTTTCCTATTCCTACAGACGCCCCCCCCAAAAAAAAACTGCTTACCACCTCAGGGGGGGTCCGGAATACCACCCAGCGCAAAAAAAAAACCACTTTTTCATATTTTTGCCATGTTTTGCCTGTTTCACCATGTGTTCGTCCGAGGCAGTTTCTGGGCAAACGAAGATAGATTTTAAAAATCCGAGAGTGGTTTTTGCTTGGAACGGGCTGAGGAACAAAAAAATCTCTCAGTTTTTGCAATGGAGCTACAAGCAGGGATAATCAAAGCCATATTCGAGGCCCTTAATTCCATATTTCCACTTTTATGTTACAATCCCGATCTTGCAGGAGCTCTTACGGCCATATGGAGAAAAATTTGGTGAAACTGAAGGAATATTTTGTCTAGAACATGCCCATATACAATAAAATCCTTCAGTTTTCACCCAGGTGTCATCGTTGAAGAGAAAACCACATCTTTTTGGACCCCTTTTTCATAGAAAACCAGTCCGTCTTTTATGGTAGACAAGACCCAAATTCCGCCAGAATGAATGAAGCAGATCCACAATTCGAGGCATAAGTTGAGGAAGATGAGGGAGCAGATGGCAGCTCGACCAGAGGGAATTTAAATTCTCCAGACAATTGGCAAAGTCTTCTCGCATTTCGGGCAGAGGTTTAAACACAATTTCCCCTAGCTGGCAGCAAATCTCCAACAACCTCAAGCATTCGAATGACTCTGCATTTATCTTTTGATGTTGTTAGATTGAATTTGCTAGCAAAACGTAACAAACCTCCAGTGCTCTAGATTTCATAGAATTGTTGTAACTTCTTTTCTATTTTTAGAAAGCAGAGTTATGAGCCTAAGTCCAGGAGAAGGATGAATGATTTTTCTTATTTATACACATGTAAAAGACAAACAGAGGGTTCGACCTATGAGGTTCCTTGCTGGACAGTGGGCTATGTTTGGCCAGAGAACTCTTTCTGTAATCTTTAGATGAATGATCAGTAATAGACATGTTGTTTATAGGATTCTTGTGCAGAGGTGTTGGTGGTGTTTCCCTTCTTTGTTGAGTGTTTTCCTGTTATCATTTCGTTTGTTTTCAATTTCTCATTATCATAAGAAGAGTAACAGAGCAGAATTTATTATCAAATACTCTGCATCTGATCTTGTGATAATCTTTATGTTTCTCCTCTAAAAAGCTAGTTTATGAATTCTTAACTGCTCATTTTCTCTCTTTTTCATCCCCTAGTTCTTCCTCAAATCGACACCATCAAAACTAAATTCGATCCAACACTTCCACTACCTTTACCTATGTAAAATATTTGTCTATATCTGAGAATGAATCAGATATTTAAGCGCAGACCCCATTTGCCCAATGGCCCTCCTTGCTATTCCAAAACAACCATTTAAAAACCCCAACCCCACACTTGCATAACTAGCCTAATACATATTAAAACAAAGCTATATCAGACAGAGAGATCCCTCTCTGAGTCTTGGAGGGCTAGATCCAAGACTCAAAGTGCTTTTGATGGTGCCTCTGCGACTGCCTTACAACCTTGGGCAAATTATAGAGTGCTAACAGAATGGTGACCATACTGGGGACTCTCCCCAGTAGTACACTTCAAGCTCCAGATCTGATCACTAATGGTGGACAGTGACCAGACACAAGAAGGCTGAGATCGTTCACCTGGCGACTCCAATCATCTCCAGACAGTGCCAACTCGAACATTCCACTGGAGGAAGAACCTAAAGCATGGCCAAGCAGCCTAGAAAGATCAGGTACTCAAGCTCAAATTACATTCAAGACATCTTTGGTTTCATCTGCAATTACTTTCTCTCTTATCATGATCCTAGTCTAGAGTATATTGTTGAAATTCAGGATGACCTTTTTCAACCTGAAGAGCCTCCAGAGATTAAACCCCAAATTGCAGATTATGTACATGCTCATACACCTGTGCACATCCCAGAGGCACTTGTAGAAACCCTAGTGAGAAATAAGCCTCCTGCTTTATCTCCTACTCTTTCTAAACCTCTATATGGTTGTAAGCCTCTTTCTTCATCTCCTTTGCTTGAAAAAGTCCCAGACCGATACCAGCCTCTAGATTTTCCTCCCATTCTCCATGACCTCCCTGTCAATTACATAAAAAATATACCTAGGTTAGATGGAGAAAATGGGAAGATCACTACTGAAAACCATATTCAAAACCTTGAGGATTTCCTTGACCTTTATGAGGTTGAATATGATGATGTCAGTATCAAGATGTTTTCCTTGTCTTTGCAAGGCAAGGTTAAAAATTGGTTTAGAAAACTGCCATCTGCAAGCATAAAAAAATTTCATCAATTTATGCAAGTTTTCCTAGATAGATGGGTGGTCATGAGAAATTTTTTCCTCCTCCTAGAAGAGTATGACCACTTGAAAAGAAAGCCAGGGGAGACAATACATCAGTTTTCAGCCAGATTCAATAAGGTGTATCATGCAATACCTATTTATATAAGGCCACCCCAAGGATCAACTCACTTGCATTACCCAGATGCCTTCTATCCTGAGATGACATTTCAGTTAAGAGAAAGGAACACCACAAGGCTTGAAGAAATGCAGAGCATTGCAGTTAATGTAGAGACCAACTTGCTGATCAAAAGGTCAAAGTTAAAGGACAATGAAAAGGAGCAGCTGAAATCATCAGAAGCTAAACTGCAAATTTTGGCCAGTGCCATGGAAAAGCTGATGCAGAAGATTAACATAAAAGAGGAGCTTGTTGTCCAAAGACATCATGTTCCATTGATTTCCGAGAAAGACACGGTCATAGTTCCCGAACATTTTTCTACTCATCCTGGGTACCATGGTTTGAATAATGATTCGTTCATGTATTCAATTCACAACACAGTCAAAGATGAAGTTCCACCTCGACTTGCAGAGGAACAACCAGCTAATATGATGTGCATGTTTGACGACATTCCTTACTTGGATTGTCCACCCAAGTGTGATCAGTATGATGATGAGCATGAGGTTGAAATAGAGGTGGACTGTTCAAAGAGATCAACAACATGTCATTGGCAGGAAGAAGATCATTTACAGTTCAGGTATGACAATCATCCCTTGCACAACAGTCATGACAGTGATGAGGAAGAGACAAAAAATTTCAGAGTAAGGGAAAAATATTTGCCCTTATGTTTCTCTTCTTTTCAATTTTTTTGAAGAAATTGTAGATGAGTTGGCATTGGTAAAGAGGGAGGATTTTCTGATCAACTAGGGGAAGATGCTAGTGCTGATGTGGAGGCTTTTCTAAACCCAAAATTGCAGCACTTTACCTACTCTGATTTTCAAATTCCAAATGAAAGCTTAAAGCCTGAGATAAACTGTGAGTTAATCCAAAATGACTCTGTACCATTGTGCTTTAATTCATTTCAAATTTTGAAGGAGACTCTTGGACAAGAGTTGAAGGATAAATACATAAAAGGTCAGGAGATATCATTTGAATCAATTCACTAGTCTTGTCAGTCTTTTCAGGATCCAATAGCTGATCGGTTGGATGGCCTGTGGGGTCAAAATCATTCCCCATCATCCAGCTATGGGATAAAACGCTGCTATGATATGGATATGTTAGGACAGTCATCTACAGGGGTTTGTTCAGCAGAGTCATCATTTCACAAACCATCAGAGCATCCACAGTCATATAAAGAAGTGTTGAAAGACACATAATGCATAGGTGAAAAATCGAGTCTTGATGCCGAGTTGTTTGAAGTTGAAAATCAAAATATGGGCCAAACCTATATTGATCCTATAAATACATATATGGATAAAAATTTTAATACAGCATATTTTTCCATCACCAGTGTTTTTCCTGTTGTTGAGGTTTATCAAATCTTATGTAAGGAAAAGCAGGCTGGAAATTACTCTCAAGCACGAGTAACAAACTTATTTCTGAGTTTCATCACAGACAGTGAAAGAAAAGAGCCACTAAATCAACTGCTGGATTGGCTCCATTGGCATTTTTCCATTACCTAGCTGAGAAATGATTGTAGTAGGGTAGGTAGGAAAAAATGAATAAGCTCAGCATTCCGAGCATCTCTTTTTTGGTAGTGTTTATTTTAATTTGGTTTAAGTTGCAAGATCAAAATAGGTACAAGTTGCAAAATAAGGTTTTGGGACCAGACCAATGGATAAAGCACCGGTCTGCATGATTCACAGGTTCGTGGTTCTTGACACCTCATGAAAGAAGTTTCCATCCCCAGGTGGAGCCTATGTTGGGGTCCTATAATTATAGGCAACTCGATTCTTCGACTGTTGATTTGGCATTTTTCTCGTGATGACGAAGTTTGGCTCGGTTGATCCCATTTTCTTCCCTCCATTCTTTTCACTCGATCCCCCATCACCCTGCAGCATCCTTTATCAACGATGTGCCCTCACTCCCTTGTCTTGTTGCCCCATTGACTACCTCTCGCCCGTCACCCATCCATGAATAATCAGACTTAGGATGAACAAAAAGAACAATAGGTTAGTTAGATTAAAATAATAATAAATGTTAATATAGTTAGTTTAATAAACTGAATTAGTTAATAATTAGTTGGTTAATTAATAATAAATCAATTGTTAATTAATTAATTAATGATTAGTAATATAGTTAGGTTACTAACTAGGTTAGTTTTAAATTAAATAAAAATAAACAAAAAACAAAACACATTAACATAAACAAAAACGTGAAACAAACATGTAATAATTTAAAAAACAAAAAAAACAAAAAAAAAAACAAAACATAAAAAAAACACGTAACAAATCACATAATAAAAAATTAAAAATTAAAAAAAAATAAACCTATGCTACCCTAAGTCTACCCCACCCCTACCTCAACGCACATCACTCATATATCACGTCCCGTCCATTTAACATTTAATCAATCAAACGACCCATAAAAATTCCGGACCCCCCCTCACCATCCGAAATTTAAGGAGAGGGGGGGGGTCCAGAATAATGGTTTTGAAAAAACACCCTCCTCCACGTGGAAGATTCCTATTCCTATGCCTGCCCCCCCCAAAACCGCTTACCACCTTAAGGGGGGTCTGGAATACCACCCAGCACAAAAAAAAAAACACTTTTTCATATTTTTGCCATTTTTTTCCTGTTTCACCATGTGTTCGTCCGAGACAGTTTCTGGGAAAACGAAGACGGATTTTAAAAATACGAGAGATTTTTTTTCTAAGAACGGGTTGAAGAACAAAAACCTCTCTTAGTTTTTGTAACGGAGCTATGAGTAGGGATAATAAAATCCATCTTCGAGGCCCTTTTTTCCATATTTCCACTTTTTTGTTACAGTCCCGATCTTGCAGGAGCTGTTACGGCCTGCTAGAGACGAATTTGGAAAAATGGAAGGATTTTTTCGTCCATCATATGCCCATATACAATAACCTCCTTCAGTTGTCTCCGAGGTGTCATCGTTGAAGAGAAAAAAATGTTTGTTCAGACCCCTTTTTCACAGAAAACCGGTCCGTCTTTTATGGCAGACAAGACCCAAATTCTGCCAGAATGAATGAAGCAGATACACGATTCGAGGAAGCAAGTGAGGAAGATTAGGGAGAAGATGGAAGCTTGACCAGGGGAAATTTAAATTCTCCAATAAAATCTCCAATAACCTCAAGAATTCGACTGACTCTGCATTTATATTTTGATGTTGTTAGAGTGAATTCACCAACAAAACTTAAAAAACCTCCAGTGCTCCAGATTTCATATAATTGTTGTAACTGCTTTTCTATTTTTAGAAAGCAAAGTTATGATCCCAAGTCCAGGAGAAGGCTGAATGATTTTTCTTATTTATACACATGTAAAAGACAAATAGAGGGTTCGACTTGTGAGGTTCCTTGCTGGACAGTGGGCTATGTTTGGCCAGATAACTCTTTCTATAATCTTTAGATGAATGATCAGTAATAGACATGTTGTTTACAGGATTCCTGTGCGGAGGTGTTGGTGGTGTTTCCCTTCTCTGTTGAGTGTTTTCCTGTTATCATTTCGTTTGTTTTCAATTTCTCATTATCATAAGATGAGTAACAGAGAAGAATTTATTAGCAAATACTCTGCATCTGATCTTGTGATAATCTTTATGTTTCTCCTCTAAAAAGCTAGTTTATGAATTCTTAACTGCTCATTTTCTCGCTTTTTAATCCCCTAGTTCTTCCTCAAATCGACACCATCAAAACTAAATTCGATCCAATACTTCCACTACCCTGCCCTGTGTAAAATATTTGTCTATATCTGAGAATGAATCAGATATTTAAGCGCAGACCCCATTTTCCCAATGGCCCTCCTTGCTATTCCAAAACAACCATTTAAAAACCCCAACCCCACACTTGCATAACTAGCCTAATACATATTAAAACAAATCTATATCAGACAGAGAGATCCCTCTCTGAGTCTTGGAGGGCTAGATCCAAGAATCAAAGTGGTTTTGATGTTGCCTCTGCGACTGCCTTACAGCCTTGGGAAAATTACAGAGTGCTAACAGTACCAAGACTCTTGTCCTAGGGAAATGTATGAAACTTCACCACACCATAATGTCATTTCATTCTCCCATCCGAAATATTCATTTACCTGGTCTTGGGCTTCGGCTGCAAGTTTTCATAATCCTTGCCCTTTATCTAGTTTGGTAGACTTCATATCTAGATCAAATTCTTGAACTACTACCATCCAGTTCCATCTTATTTCCCCCATATCCTATTTAGTGAATAGGGATCAAAATGTAGGGTGGGGCACGATTATTTTGGTGTGGTTCTTTAGGATGTAGGACCTGAAGTGTTTTACTGCCTTATATACTGCATAGGCTTGTTTATCTATAGCAGGATAATTAAGTTCAGATCCTTGGATATTAGTGCTTATGAAAAAAATCTGATCCTCATTGTTTTCATCATACTTCTAAGTCAATACTATACCTAACAACTGGTCGGAGGCGAAAGTATAGAGGAAAAAATCTTTGTTGAAATCGGGACTTTGTAACACAAGGGATTGAGATATAGAAGTTTTGATGTTGCTGAAAGCATCCTTCCGCTCATTGTCCCATTTAAATTCAACATCTTTATGAATCATCTTTTGTAAGGGTTTGATAGTTTTCGCGAAATCGGGAGTGAATTTTCTCACGAAATTGATTTGACCGAAAAAAGACTACATAGCTTTCTTGTTGTGAGGCAATGAGAGTTGAGATATGGCCTTAATCCTTTTTGGGTCTATGTGAATGTCTTATTGAGATATAATGTGGCCTAACATCTTACCTTCCTCGATGTAGAAAATAATTTTCTTATGATTTAAGAATATGACGTATCTCCTACACCTTTCGAAAATCTGAGTTAACTGTTGGATGTTCTATTCTCTGTTATTTGAATACACATTTACATCATCCATATACATAAGCACAAACTTGTTGATTAGGCCTCGAAATGATACATCCATGGCCCTTTGGAAGGTCACCCCTGTGTTGATTAACCCAAAAGGCATGCGCTTATAAGAGAAGGTTGCCCACTTGGTTCATAAGGTAGTTTTCAAATGATCTTCCTCTGAAACCAAGAATTGGTTGTAACCTAAAAAACCATATAGTAGAGAGAAAATATTTGAGCCAGACACGGTCTCCAGGAGCTACTCCATTAGTGGGACTGGGTAATTGTCCTTTTCTGAAGCTCTGTTGAGTTTCCTAAAATCTATGCATAAGTGGATTTCTCCAGACTTTTTCCTCACAGGAACTAAATTTGCTACCCATGCAGAATGTCTAACCTAGAAGATGATTTTGGCATCCAAAAGTTTCTTCAATTCCTAATACATAAGAGGTTTCAGGGATGGGTTATACTTTTAGAGATTTCATTGGAAGGGTTTCACTTCACATCTTAATGGGATAGTGCATTAAATGATGCGGGTATCATAAGTTTTTAGACATCGATAGGACCATGCAAATACATCTTGGTATTGTCTGAACAGTTTGAGGTATGCCTTTATTTCCTCTTTAGATATAGTCTTGTCGATATTCACATTATTTGGGTTTTTTAGGGTTTTGATATTTATAGTTTCATGCAGGGGGCAGGAGCTACCAGTCTTTTCATTTTTAGGCCCCTTAAATTGTTCCTTTAGGTCAAAAAGATTCTCCAAGTTAGCTATCCATTTCGTAATTGTGTAAGACTTTGATTTGTCAATAGGTTGACCTATCTAAGGATCAAATCCTTCTTATTGTTCCTGGAATACTTCATCATCAATAGGTAAGTCTTTGAAATTATCTTTGTTAGTTAGAAAGTTTATGATCTGTTCATCTCCTTCAAAGTCTTTTCAATTAGAAATGTTGTTAGGCACTGATGGTTTGTAGAGTAGTTCCACAGTGAATCAGGAGGCAAGGATATTCTTTTCTCTGGGTATTGTGGTGATATTGAAAGCTTAAAAATTCTCTATTAACCTATGCACTTCTTGTTGATAATTATTTAGGTGCGGGGAATTGAAATGTATAGCATTCCTTACTTGTCTAACGATAATCTCCGAGTCTCTGAAAACTGCCAATTCTTTGATGTTTAAGTCTATGGCTTTATTTAACCCCTATACTAGAGCTTTATACTTGACAGTGTTATTGGTGCATTCAAATTCTAGTCTACATGATAGGAAATGGTTTTTACCTTTTGGATCAATGAGGGCACACCCTTCCCTTGATCCTTCCTGTGATTTAGATCCATTGAAATATATGGTCTGAATTTGTGAGATAAAGTTAAGCGTTTATTCCCTCTTATTGCTTTGTTTCCCTCCTATCTTTTGTTTCGTTATTTCTAGCATAGGTTCTTGACAAAAGAGGCTTTCCTCTATCGATATCGACGATTTATCTTGAAAGACCATTTCAGATTTTTGAGTGAGAGGGACATCAGATGGAAGAGGGGAGAAGTGATCCATATTTTATGAGAAGAACGAAATGAATACAGATTATTAACAGGTTCTTAACACAAAATAATAGAGGTACAGTAAAAATGGTTTTCTATTCAATAACAAAATAATTTGAAACTGTAAAATGCAGCGGAAACAAGCTTGCTAGAATGGTGATGGCTTTTCTCTGAGAAGAGATGTGACGACGGTGTGCATTCGCAAGAAGAAGGTTACAATGAGGCTCTAAAGGCTTTTTTACAATAAGAAAGAAGGCCAAAAACCCTATACATCCAAAAACCTAACCCTAGGAGATGAAGCGCCAAAAGTCATGTGGGCCCCGTTTGGGTAAGTTAGTACATCAACTTCTTGGGGTCGTAACTTTTGCATACGATCTCCATTTTAGCCATGTGATAGAACGTTGGAAATGTATTGTTGAGGAGATTCATTTTGGGGGCTCAATGTTTCCTTTGAATACCATTTACAAGATCCATCCTAAAAAACCTTCATTTAGGCCCTCAAAATGCCCCCGGAAGTTAAAACTGCTAAAAATAGTAAATCGCCAAAATTGTCAGAAAACTATTTTGAGCCAGTTGGAAAAGGTTGGTGGCCACCGATATCCATATGGATCAATCCTCCCTCCTTATGAAGAAATGGTATCCATTACATTGATTTACCCCATTAGATGAGGAAATTTCGGCTGAATTTGTCCCTGATTGAGCCACTTGCCTTGGTGCAGGAGCTGCCCTGCTTTGATGAATCGATAAAGCTGGATCCTTTTTTTTCAAGTACCCTTGATATATATGTCCACAATTTGATCATTGGATTCCTATTGTAGGCAGTCGGGATTGAGCTCTGTTGGTGTGAATTGTTTTTCTACTTCTGAGGTGTCCAATAATGGTGGGAAATAAGGGCGAAGGAGATCCACGTTGAACACTGGGCGCAGACTAAGGAAAGGAGGAATATTGAACTCAAAAGCATTATCCCCCATGGCCTTGGTGATAGTGTACAAGCCATAAGGGAGTGGGTGAAGCTTCCTATGGGGTCTTTTAAGACCTTGTTTCTACAAGTGAATCCAAACTTTGTCGCCCACCTGAAACTTATGCGGCACCCGATGTTGATCATGGCATTGTTTGTACTTGTCATTGGACTTCTGTAGGATATCCTGAACCTATTGGTGGATGCGCTGGATCCATTCAATTAACCGGGTGGCTTTGCCAGCTTCATTTGGAGCAGGAGATGAGTCAGTCAAGGTGACCGCAAGGGGAAGTGCAACATCTATGGGTCCCAATTGTTGGAATCCCAACCCCACTTGAAAGGGGCTATGGTCAGTTTAGCTATGCAGGGCACGGTTGTAGCTATGATGGACATAGGGAAGGCTCTCATCACATGTGTGAGGGTGCTTTGAACTATATATGTGAAGGATATGCACAATCATTCAATTTACAACCTCGGTTTGGCCATCTGTCTAGGGGTGGAAGGACATGGATTTTGTGAGCTTGGTGTCCAGCAGTGACTAGAGGCTCGACCAGAATGTGCTAAGAAATTAACTATCCTGATTTGAGACAATGGTTTGTAGGATTCCAAAATGTACCCAGACTCATTCAAGGAAGATCTTAGCAGTGGCCTCTGTTGTGATGCTCTTCTTGCAGGAAACCTGATTCGCCATCTTAGAAAAGCAATCAACAACCACAAAAACACAACCATTTCCCCGCTTGGTGGATAGGAGGCTCGACATGTAGTCCATTTTGATGGATTCCCATGGCCTATAAGGAGTAGGAAGAGGGGTGTACAGTCCTTGTTTCTTAGTGGTCAGTTTGGCAATGGCGCAGGCAGTACAGGACCTCATATACTTGATGACCTCCTATCAAAGTTTCGACTAGTATAAATGTTTCTGTAGCATTGCCACTGTCTTTTCAATGCCGAAGTGTCCTACCACCTGACTATAATGGTATTCCCATATCATCTTTTCTCACTCACTTGATGGAACACAGATATGTCCCAGACGACAAAAAAACCCATCCTGAAGATGGAAATTATCAACAACTACGTTTGCACCCAACATTTGGTAGGTGGTGGTGAAGTCAGGGTTTGTCTCATAGAGTTGGGGCCATCCATATGTCTTATGGCCGCAAGATTCTAGCACCATGGTGAGTGTCGCGACTGACGGTCTGCTGAGGAAATCATCATCGTGATTGGTGCTTCCTATTTTATACTTGATGTTAAGGTGGAATTGATGCAAATATGTGGACCACTTTTGATGGCGGTCATTCTGCAATTTTTCTTGTATCTACATGAACTGCAGTGGCTTGTGATCAGTGTGGATAACTATCTCCTTCCCAAGAATGTAATGTCTCCACTGGTGGCATGCTTTCACAATGGATTACATTTCTTTGTCGTAAGTAGGGTAATTACAGACAGTATCTGATAGTGTCTTACTATGATAGGCCACAGGGTGGCTGTGATGAGTGAGAATGACACCCAAAGCATAGTTTGAAGCATCTATCTTGATCTCAAAAGGATGTTGTATGTCTGGTAGTGAAAGTATTGGAGTTGAGCAAAAGTTTTGCTTCAAATCATCGAACGCTTATTGTTGGGACCAGCTCCACGCAAATTTATCCTTACCACCACCTATGTTTATTTGGCTGAGGGCCCATGCAATATGGTAGAAACCCAACACGAACCTACGGTAGAAATTGGCAAAGCCCAAGAAGATTTGAAGCTTAGTGAGTGTTGTTGGGGATGGCCAGTCATGGATGACTTGGATCATGACTGGATCCACATGTATGCCATGTTGATCAATGATGTAGCCCAGGTAATGGACCTTGTCCATGCCAAATGAGCATTTTTCCAGGTTGGCGTATAGATTGTGCTGCCGCAGGGTGTGCAGAACCTGTTGAATATGCTTCAAGTGTTCGGCCCAAGTCTTGTTGGAAATTACAATGTCATCCATATACACCACTACAAAATTATTGGTTAATCATCGTAGGAGATCGTCCATCATCCTCATGAAAGTGGCTGGAGCATTTTTCAAACCAAAGGGCATGACCAACCATTCGAAAAGGCCTTCCTTTGACTTGAAGGTGGTCTTCCATACATCTGTATATTCTATCGGGACCTGGTGGTAGACAGACTTCATATCAATGTTACTGAAGTATTTTTCCCCCATGAGTTGATCAAGGAGGTCATCGATTCAGGGAATTAGGTACCAGTTTTTGACTGCGATTTTATTCAAATCTTGGTAATCAATACAGAGTCGCTAGGTCCCATCTTTCTTCTATACCAATAAGATTGGGCTCCTGCAAGATGATGATTTGGGGAGGATGTGCCCCTTATGGAGCAGTTCTTAGATCTATCGCTTGATCTCCTCATTCTCTAAAAAAGAGTGATGATATACTAACCCATTGGTTAGCGGTGCGTTGGGAGTCAGATCAATGGGGTGCTTGACCTGGCAGTGCAAAGGTACCACTGTAGGTGAGGAGAATATATCCTAGTATTCTTCCATGACCTTATCTACTTGATTTTTCTATGTGGAGAGGTCGGCCGCAGAGACCCTGGATGTGGCTGTGATCTTTTTCTTATTCTGAGAGAGAATCAAAAAGAGGACAAACTTCCCCGTCTGAGAGATGACCTTCCTGCATTGCTTAGCAGAGATCAAGGAAATAGAAAAAGGTGGGATGACCTCAGGTATCCTATACAATTTCTTGTTCAAAGTAATAACAACACTACGAGGCCTAGACTCATATACAACATGATGTTTACATAAATAAGGTTGTCCCAAAAGAACATCACACAATACCTCATCTTTCAAGGGCTTGATTTCGTACGACAGTTGACACTGTTGGCTGACATAAAGATTGCTTCCTTGGTAGAGCCATCCAATGGTGTACACTTGTGGGTGCAGTGTTGTTGGCAAGGCCAGCAGCTTGACCACCTCTGATGAGATGAGGTTCTTCTAGCTACCACTATCAACGATGAAGTGTAGTAGGGTGCCTTTTACCCACATCTCTGAATGGAAGAGGTGCTCTCCTTCTTCTGGATCGTCTGGTTCACCAGGTTGGAGCTTGGTGGTAGCAACGGTGGCACTAGGTTCCACATCAATGATCCATCTTCCCCTCTCTAGTTCTGCCTTAGAGTCATAATCTGCATCTGGTTCAAAGGCTTTCACTTCGTCCACTAATGAATTCTTTGAGTGGTAGTCAGCAGTGTTATGCCAAGGGCTCTTATGGAAGTCCTACCACTTCTCGGTATATTTCTTTTTCTTTCCAGTGTCCTTCTTTGCTTATGGCTTGGACTAGTTGTCCTGATACTGTCCATCTTTGCTCTGTCCTTTGTTCGGTGGGTTGGGGCCACCCTTTCCTGGATTTTGTTGTGAGGGGTTCCCAGGACCAAATTGTCGCTTCTTTTGTTTGAGATTCTACTCGATTTTGATGGCATATTGGTAGGTCATGCCCGAGGATGAGATGTCCAGAAATTCCATTTCTATCTGGATGTATCTATGCAGAGCACCTCTATACTTGAGCACCAGATGTCGCTCTGAATCTTTGATACCCAACTTGGTGTGCAATGTATGGAAGATATTTGTGAAATCTAGCACTACTTAGTCTCTTTCTTGCCACAGTGTGGTCCATTTGGTATACATGTCATCATAACTTCCGACAGGGTATTATTGTTCCTTAATAACATCAATGAAGGATTCCCATGTGGTCGTGACTGAAAATAATGAGGTTTCCTCTGTTTCATTTTTCTCACAGAAAGTTTCCCACCAATCTTTGACATGGGGAACGGCTTTGAGGAGCGCAAAAGTAATCTTTTCTTTATTCGAAAAGTTATGGATAGAAAAATACCCTTCTAGTAGATTCAACCACTTGTATATAGCATCTTCATCTATATGAACTTTAAATAAAGGAATATCAAAGTTTATTTGTACCTTGAATTGGGCGGCGCCTCCATTCGAAGAAGATGTGTTGCCTATTGGTAGTCGTCGAAGGATTTACGCGAAACTATCCATCATCTCATTCCTCTGTTGCATGAGGGATTACTCAATAAAGAGTTTGAAAGGATCTCCTGTCTCATCATATTTCTTTTCTCCTTCCATGGGAGGTCACTTGGGCATGTAAGAGATTCTTTCCTCAAGAGAAACAAGCTCAATACCCAGCTCTTTATACTCCGACCTCGTTGGGGACATGCATTAAGACGATAAGGAGAAGACCTCCCTGATACCACTGATCCATATTTTATGAGAAGAACGAAATGAACACAGATTATTAACAGGTGCTTAAAACAAAATAATAGAGATACAATAAAATTGGTTTTCTATTCAATAACGAAATAAGATGAAACTGTAAAATGTAGTGGAAACAAGCTTGCTAGAATGGTGGCGGCTTATCTCTGAGAAGAGATGTGACGGAAGCATGATTTCGTAAGAATAAGGTTACAATGAGGCTCTAAAGGCATTTTTACAATAAGAAAGAATGACAAAAACCCTAGACATCCAAAAACCTAACCCTAAAAGATGAAGCACCAAAAGTCATGTGGGCCCTGTTTGGGTAAGTTAGTACATCAACTTCCTAGGGTCGTAACTTTTGCATAATATCTAGGTTTTAGGTGTGTGATAGCCCGTTGGAAAGGTATCATCAAGGATATTTATTTTGGTGGCTCAATCATTCCTTCGGCTATCATTAAGGATCTTGGTCCTGATAAACCTTCATTTAGGCCCTCAAAATGGCCTCAGAAGTTAAAATTGCTAAAAATAGTAAATTGCCAAAATTGTCAGAAAACTGTTTTGAGCCAGTTGGAAAAGGTGGGTGGCCACCGATATACATTTGGAACTAGAAGTTCCCAAATTAGGAATCATAGGAATAATTTCCTAGGATGGGGAAATCTGTGTATGAGGGTTTTTTTGAGGTCTCTAAATCAATGACTGTATGTTTCAGGTATCTCTCCCTATCGATTCTGATCATATTATTGTATCCCTTCAGTGGTATCCAAAGGTGTGCCTAGTTTGTACTAAAGTACCCATTCAACTTCTCAGACCAATCTTGACTTAGTAATAACTCAAAGGCCTCTGGGATGTCTACTACAATGATGTCAATCACTTGCACAAATTTAGGATGTGTCTCTATCTTGATCATTACATCTCTGAGTTCACCCATGACTTTGACCTGGGTTATGTCTAGTTGTATTACATGTTTATCACTCTTGAGAGGAATGACATTTAATTTTTTGCAAATAGACAAGGGCATCACATTGGAAGATGATCTTGAATCTACCAAACAATTATGGAGGTTCTTGTTGAAGACTTCAAATGTTAAGAGGAATGGTGGGACAAAAGGTTTTCCCTTATTATCTTCTGAGCAGGTATTCACAGCTGGTTTATTTACTAGATTTGTGGAAGTTAGATTTGTTTGTTGATCATTTCTTGTCCTGGGGTTTTCTACTGATTTCATAGCTTGTAACTAGAAATATTTTTGCTGAGGGATTCTACACATGTCCATGATCGATATATTAGCCTTCAAATTATTCAGATCTTCAACTACGTTGTACTCCAATTTGGGTTATTCTCTGGTATGCATGATAATAGGGTTATTATGGGGAGCGAAAGGTTCTTTCGGGTGATTGGGAGTTGACCTTTTTCCTGACGTTTGAGTGGTAGTGGGATCCTTCGAGACAGGTGGACCTTTACTTCTAGTTTGCACAACCAATACCTCTCTAGGTGTTTCTTGAACTTGAAATAGGTCGTTAGAAGGCATAATTAGGTCATGATCCCATATTAGCATGGTCGTATATTTTGGTGGGTCAATCTCTTCCTGGTCAACAACATTCATAATTGAACTTATTGGTTGTTCAGTTAGGGAAACCTCATATAAAAATTGGTTGGCCATCAAATTCATGGAATGCACCCATTGACAACAGTCTCTTTCAGAGTGGTTTTTTTGGTGATAGGTACAGAAAGAATCAGATGCAACATTCCCTAGATCAATATTCAAGTTAGCTAGGGGAGGTTCAATTTCTTTGAATGATGGGTTTATTTTAAAGATAAGTTTATAGGGCCTTTGGTCTTAGTTTCCTTCCCCTACGTTTCTCTTCATGTCTATGATCTCATTTGATAATTTCTTAACTATGCATTATAGATCTTCTATGTCTCCATTACCCTTGTTAGGAGTTTGTTCTGCTTGTTTCCCAGGAAGTCTAGCCATAAGGAGTCCTCTCCTAGGAGGATGTTGAACTTCTTTCTTAACTAAAGAGACCTATCCTTATTTACACCCTTTCATTTGAAATTATATCCTTTTATCTTCTTCAAAATTCTCAGCTAAGGTTCATTTGGTCACCCTCTTCACAAACATGGAAATAGAGGTTGGGAGCGTATTAGCATATACTTCGATTTGCAAGTCTTGATTTGGCTTGCCTTCGGGCTGGAATTTGTTTAAGATGGTTGTGAATATTTGATTGAAATATTTAACCTTATATTTCAAACTCATAGTGGCGGCGAACAACTTATCCATCGGAGCTCTTGTAGTAGTCTCTTATACAAATTTATCTAGAAAATCTTTTTGAAACTTTGTCCAGCTAGTTATGGATCCTATAGGTAAGTTAAAATACCAAATGGAGGTTGAGTTCTCAAAAGTGTAGGGGAACAACCTGAAAACTACGTCTTCATGTTGGACGTTCATAAGCTTGATCGCTAGTATAAATTTCTTGATATGATCTTCAAGAAATCCCGAGGTTTCAGGATCGAACTTAGGAAGTAACTTCTTTGGATGTCAGGGAAGGTTATGGACTAGTCTTGGGAGAGCCAAAACATCTCTGGCCAAACAAGGTTGATTTTTTAGTGGTGGGTTTCCCCTCTCTTCATTATGGTCATTGTTGTCCTCCATATCTTCATATTCTGAGTTAAACTCCTCCTCTTCCAAAAAACTGTTTGGTTCAGAGACGTCGTCGATTGGCGTTTTGGGCACTAGATCAAGAGGATATTGGATTTAGATTATTTAAAAATATATTAATTCTTGTACATTGTGCATGAAAACCTCATCAGGAGTATCAACCATTGGTCTACTTATTTGTTTTTCTCCGAGGAAGTATCATATCTAAGGACAATGCACCAATATGTCAGGCATATGCTCTTTTGATTCTTCTGAATTGATTTAATTCCTCATGAGGAAGAGTGTAAGGTATGTCAGAGTACAAATTTTCTTCTTCAGACCCTCATGAGTTACTCCTTTTAGGAGTTCTCAACATGTGTAGGTTATCTTGGGAATGACTAGCCATGCATGTGGGATGTTTTGAATCTATACGCTGTTTGAAGTACTATGAAAAATATGTATTTATCCATTCATTCTCAGGCCCTCCTTCTAGCGCCAATTATTTTTATGGGTATTAAATCCCTTTAGTTCAACAGTAGGAACTAAACCTACCACTGAGGCCAATTAGACTTTGCAATGTTTAATAGTGGAATGGTTCTCCAGATCTTGCGATCCGACCAATTAATCGATGGGATTTCATTTTCTTGTGAAGGTGTTTCCTTCAGTTGGGACTTTATCCTTTTGTGTTTTCTCTTAGCTAGGACCAAATTAAGATTGTAAGACGGTATAAACCAACTTGGCAACAAAATAGAATTAAGTTTAACTACTGGAGAAGAGGTTGATCTTGGGATAACCCGCTACTCAAGCATGGAGACGACAATTCTATACCAGATGCCTAGTAATAATAAATTAACCATGTGAGAATCCAATTACTATCTGAGATACTAATTACCAGAAAGAAAAAACATATGTGATGAAACAAAGAAAAGAAAAATAATCCACCTACTTAATCATCCATCACATGATAACACAATGATTCATCTTCATCATTAAAGTAAAGAGCAACAAAACATTGCATCAGATAACTTGACAATAGATTTAATTTCTCTTACTCATTACAACATCATTCATGAGACGAGATACAAAATATTTATTCTCACATCCAATCACACAGGAAGTTTGATGAAAATATAACTTCGTCTCTGGTCCAAAAGGACTTCTTAATTAAATCTAGCTCGAAAATAGTTCTTAAAAAAAAAAAAGGAGTTTCTTGCATCAACCATCGACCTTTCATTGATCGGTCGATTCTCTTATTTATAATGTAAAATTAACTAAAAATAATGACTAAAGTGCAGTTAAAAAAAAAAAAAACTCGCCACGTGGCATTGTCTCCTAAATATTTTCCAATAGTCATCTCAAGATATGCCTTTGAAAGGGTGACTTTTCTCATACTTCGACCAAATGATGAATAACGCCTCGCAGGTTTGGGCCCATGGAAATTTGTGTTGTTCCATTGGAGCTGCATAAATTCTTCTACCCTCCACCACATATGCCCGATACTTCACCAGACTGGTGTTGAACTATTTTAGCATAGTTCAAGCTCTAATCGGATGTTCCATAAATTGTTGCACTTGTCTGGGTGTAGTGTCAGTCACCTTCTCTAGATCTTCGACCCATAATGAATCTTGCTTGGTATGATATTTGACTATGTCACACAAGTCAACGAAGTCATCGGGGGTGCCAAACTCAAGTAGTCTGATAGCCTTCATCTCATGTTGATATTTGGATTAAGTTTCTCTTGGATTTCTTAGCGAAGTTATGAAGCCAATTTTTCTTGATAGTCGGAGGGATATTTATTACACATCGTAATTAAAATCATTTATAAATTTCTTACAGAAGAATACTCGACAAAATATATGAAAAGCGTAAGCGGGAGGAAAATAGAATGATGCATACATGTAAATCCCACTTAGTATGGTTGTTTGATACTTATGTGATCTTTGCAACCTTTTGGATTACCTAAAATGTCTCTGTTAGTGCCGCCATTTTTCTTCAGTTAGGGTGGGTTATATCCGCATGCAACATCATGATAAATCATGTACGAAAAACATGAGATTCAAAGTCACACTAGTGGTTGGTTGGCCCTTCGGATTGGGAAAGGATGTCAGATTTGAACATGTGCCAAAAGTACGAGTAAGTTCCAAAAAATATCAGATATTTTCATAAGGGAAGTCATTAAATTCTTCAGGTCAAGGTAGGTTGCTCAAATAAAAGTTGCATCAACAAGTGCATCAACCATTATTAGCTCATTATGGAGGCTTGGGGAATTAAAAGGAATTGAGATGATCATACCACCCATCCTCCTCAAGTGCTATCGACTATATCTCACATGCCTCGGATCATACCCATCACGGGGATGTGACACATTAATTCTTTAAAGCATCCCGTCACAAGGCATTCAGTGTTCCATGATAGATTTCATCTCGCTACCCTGCTTTGTTATAAATTCTGGATGTTTTGGATGTGTTCTAATTACCAGTTGATCTTATGCACCATAGGTGACTCGTCTCGTGAGATAAATTCGATCAACTTATTGGTTTTGGGCCTTTGTTAAATCCTCCACACATACGGTAGATACATTGTCACACCATGGGGACTCCTCAAAATGTAAGACAGGGCCTGCGAGGAAGCCAAAGCATGTGACCTGAGCCACAAAATGCCTGGGACTCATTCTTATTAGTAGTAGGTGCTCTCAAGGCTTCAAAGGGAGATTTTGACCTTCACACGGAAACAATGGTATCACCTCGTGAGAAGCTTGAAGTGGAAGAAGTTACGTCAAAAGTGCACAAGGTGGAAGTCATGCTTCCTCAATAGTAGATACTGAAGAGGAGAGGAAGGCCCAGGAAGAATAAATAAGTGGGAGAGAAAAAAAAAATCATGATTGAGTCACATGCACAATCAGCTGCCGAGGAATTCCTAATGCACGCTATCCGGCTAGAGCCTGTCGAAACCATAAGTTGAGGAAGTGGGAACCGAATGAGAAGGATAGAAGCCTTGGGTTATAACGTTCGAGCACCTAGTTAGTAGCTAGAGAAGACATAACTCGACATAGATAGACTCTACTAGGAAAGTAGAGAAATACGACAACAGTTGGCGGAAAAGACCCTTGAGGTGTTAGCACCTCAAGGTCATGAATGGAACACAACCTGGCTTAAGAGGCAGCTTTGGGAAGCACAAGATATGATCATGCAGTTGCGGGAAGCGTAAAGGGTATGGGAAAACAAAATATGAAAACACCTCCAGGCGTGTGAGGCATTTGGGGAGAAATTTCACACGCAGAAGAGGCATGATTGGTGAACTGTATTTTGCATTTTCAGATGCGATGCAGAACTTTGAAAATTTTCCATTTTTGTAAGGAGATCTTCATTTTCTTAATGTAACTGGTTTGGCTGGACAAAAGGTGTAGACAGTGTCTACTATATGTAACCTAAGCTTGATGACAATCTAATATATAAATTCTCAATATTTTAATGAACGGGCTCTGGTTATAATAGTTGAATGCATCATTTCCTCTCTTGGCGTGTGTATAATTTGTTCTTTGTCCACATTTTCTTGTAATTTATCCCTAATTTTATACTTAGTGTTGCTCTGATTTGCTTTGTTTTTTCATTGATTTCATTCTATGAAAAACCTCCAACGTCGATCAATTTCATCGTATGGTACCGACATGGCACCACTGACTCGGGATACATGGTACTAAAGATCGAGAACTTAGATAACGGCTAATGTTAGGAATCGGTACTTTGTTCAAGTCAAACGCTTTAAGGTCAACTTGGGACTATCGATGCCAAAAAGGTATTGGGGGTTGGATTTTGGAAATAAACCTATCATGTGTCTTCCTTGTGAGTTATCATCCTTGAAAAACCCCCGATACTGAAAATGTTTTGGAAGTCGACAATCGTTGATATCTTTCCTCTATTCGTGCAACACCTACTCATTTCGCTCCTTACCAAGGTTGAAGGGAATCGGTTGTCGGTGATATATTTGTATCATTCTTGTTGTGAAAGAGCATCTTTTGTTTGTCGATGCCGACGAATATCGACACTCGATGACCTTGGTTATCTCGAGTGATTTATTTCATGCTTAATCCTTCCCGATGTCCAATTTTGTAAGCGCGTCGAGGAAAGGTTTGACTATCAATTCTCTAACTTAGATGTTAGTATTTTAAGTTATGTGTTTTCGCAATTCTCAAGTAGACTTTAATATACTTAAAAGAGAAACGAGATGATAAGCAAAGGCAACAATATTTATACTAAAGTAGAATTAGACAGTGAAAAAGATAAAGTGGTACCCAAAAATTAAAATTTGACATAAGATGTTTAGGGTGTGTTAAGTCCTCAACATGATGCTCAAGATTCCTTTGATGTCTTTCTTTTCTTGGGAGAACTATCTCTTTCTTCTCTGCTCCACTTGTTTGTCTGATAAAACTACCTCGCACACTTATGTTTCCTACCAATACTCCATGTAGAGTCTCTGCATCAAGTGAAATATTAACTGCCTGTCGAGCTCATTCTCTGGAAATCCCATGTCTTTTTATGTTGCTAGAAATAATCACTCAGGGTGATTTCCCAATTATTCCTTTCTTGATTTCGGCAGGCATCTTCTTTTTTTCTGGCACAACTAACAAAACTTGAACCAGTGCATACTTGGTATTATTTAATCTTGGTGTGCAAATGGAAAAACTCGGTCATGTGTGCACTCTATGTCATTCCTCACTCATTTACTTATGGGTGTGAAAAACTATGAAATGAGTGCACACAACTCCATTTGTGTGCATGCACAAAACTAAACCCAAAAATCTGGGTGCCAACAATAGTGAAGGATGAAAAATTATTTTGACATGAATTGTACTTTGATTTTGAGAATCATCTAAATTAAAAAGAGATTCCACTACTACGAATGAATCATTTTTTTGTTTATTTTCTCAAGGAATTAAATATATATTGAAAGAATTAAAAGAATCCATGAGTTCACATGCTCTTCTTGCATAATGTTTTATTTTTTACTTCTTGATTCTATACTTTTTATTGATATGATTTATAGCCAACTCA
>ML788350.1:432787-446260 GCA_009831015.1 Picea engelmannii | reverse complement strand
TATATATAAGCATAATGGTGTTGATGATGATGATTAGTGTCCACAAAGACTGAATATGGGACCTTAAGAGGGTAAGTGATTACTTGCGATTCTTTAGGATTTTGTTTCTGTACTCGAAAATCATTAAGAGAAACTTTCCAAGATCACTATAGTTTTGTTGAGTTAAGAGGTTAGGAAGGTTGGTAGTGTGACTAATATTTTTAAAATGAGATCTAATCTCAGTATAGGCTAGACAATCTAAGGGAAAGCGTTTTTCATCTTCAACCTTCTTAGTGTCACAAAGGTTACACACTCTTTCATCCCATGGCATTTTAGGAATTGGCCAACCCCCAATTTTACTATGGAGCTTGTGAAAATTTGTTCTTATCTTAGCAATGCTTATTTTTTTATTTACACTTCTCAAAACAAATAGATAATTTTGATCTTCTAGATTAGGGTTGATTACATCCTTATAATACCTTAATTTTATTTTTTCCTATGACTCTTTATCACACCACATTTTCTCCTTAAATTTTGATTTGATGATATTTTTAATTTTATCTTTATTCTACAAACCGCTGACTTCCATCTTTATGCCATCCTCGTTTGAGTCGATGGTGGTTACGACTCTGTTTTGAAGCAATTTTTGGAAGCCTCTTGTCTTCCATGTTGTTTAACTTGTTCTTATACATTAGGTATATAGTCATAGCCATGCTATGAATGGGGGAGAGGATTGTTTTTAAGAGGAGGATGAGATAGGGTGTATTTCATTTAATTTTGAGATTATAGGTTATCAAATTCTTTTGTATTTCTCTGTCTTTCTCCAAGATTCACGAGAGATACTACTGCCCCAGACTTCATATCCATAAAGAATAACATGTGTAACGAGAGCCTCAAAGAGGATTTTATTCTTATCCCAAATCCAAATATCGATTGATTTACAATTGTTTTCAAGCCCATAATAAGCTTTCCATCCCCCAATAATCCTTTTCTCAATGCTTTAATTCCAATTGAGCTTGTGGTGAATATCAATTCCAAGATATTTGTATGAAGTCACTTCCTCCAAGTTGTTGTTGTCATATACAAAGGTATCATAAGTGATCATACTAGATTTGATAATCATGACATCAGTCTTATCAGTATTAACTGTCATACCCATATTGGAGTAAAAATACTTGAGGATTCTTAGTCGGTTTTCAAGATCATGGGGACTCCTTGCCATAATAATGATATCATCGACATAAAGAATAAGATTGATGAGTATACCACTGAGAGTAGGGTCGACACAACCTTATTTTTCCAAGCAATCTTCTAACTTGTCAATGGATATGCCAAAAAGGGTAGGGGACAAGGGACAACCTTGTTTGACTCCAATATTGTAGTGAATCTATTTTGACCAACCCTTAGTGTTTTTAAACTTAGCAATAATGTTCTCATAAATCCTTATTGCAACAACTCTCAACTCGAGAGGCACTTTTATCTCTTCCAACCTATTCCAAAGGTTTTTTCTAGGAACCATGCCAAAAGATTTTCTAAAGTCAACAAAACAATAAAAAAGATTGGTTTTAGTATTGTGGAACTCCTCTACAATGATCCTAAAGGTAACAAGATGGCCGACAGTTGAATGACATCTCCTAAACCCAGACTGCCCTTATCTCTTTTACTGTGACTTTCTAGCCAAAGGCACGAAGATAATAGACAAAGAAAACATGTTTGGTTGAATGCATGTGACTTGATGGAGTTTTTTGTATCGCTCAGTTGGATTGAAGGCTTGGTGTGAACAGGTTGGACACACATTGTTGAGATGAGTCCATGTTGGGATTCACTATACATGGACATTGGGTTTTGTTGTTGCAGAATTTTAGTTGCAGTGACGAATGGATGTGACGAAGTATGTCATGGAGCTTGGCACCTTGGTGATGAAGGATGGACAACAAACTTGGATAGGGTGTGGTGACTTGGGTGCATCACAATTTTTGAATTGGATGAAAAATGAACTTTCTCCTGGGCCACAACAAGGAGGTTTGTTTGCAAAATTAGATTTGGTGGTTTCGGATGAGTTGCAAACTTATGATAGTATGAAGACTTCAACCATTGGTTGTTGAATATGTCATGAACAAGTATGATCATTTCTAGTTCTTGGCAAGATTTGGGTTGTTTCATTGGTTCCTTTGAAGGGAGAATGGGGAGACTCGATTGAGACACTTGGGGAACTCCAAGTGTTGCGAGCGTTTTTGGATTCACGAATAGTTCAAAGCGCCTTAAGGGAGGAAGATGCAAACAAGTATTTGGAGCAACATTCTTAAGCGAGTTCCAGAAGGGGACTTAGGAAAAATTGGTGACAGAGATGGGACAAGTTAGATTGTTTTCCATCTCTCTTGTAAAGTGCATTGAAGGGCTCGATGTAATGAAGAAGATAGCGAGACACACATTTCGCTTAAGAGAAGGTTGGATGATGAAGTTTGATGCATGAGTGCCTTAGACACATTGGTTGGGTCATGAAGTGACTTGACTATAGCAACAAATATCCCAACAATGAAGTGTATTAGAAGAGGCAAGATGATTCATTCCAAGAGGTGAATGGAGGAAGGAAAGAGTCGACCAAGGGAACTGATGACAGAAAACTGAGATGGGTCAAACTGTAGATTGAGTGGATTGGGTAATGTGCTCCTTCTCTTGGGAGAGGTAGGACGATCTCAGGATTCTTATGGATGATTACAGAATGACTCAGAGATCCATGGATCGTTGGTTGGAGTTAACAAAGGAATTGATTCAGACATGCTTTGGCATGGAAGTCTTTGGGTGACTTGCTCCACTTGGAACTGTTTGGATAGTACGTTGGAAAACATGTGATGGAATTTTGTGGGATTATACAAATCGAAGGATCGTGCAAACAAGATGAAACGAAGCACAAATGAAGAGTAGTGTGGTAGTAATTGTTGGATGTGTGAGACTTGTGCACTTGGATTTTTTCATGGACAAGTGACAAAGAACATGGGAGGTTCACCGATGAATCTAGGCTCATACTTGACTTGGGAATACTTGTCAAAGTGAACCATGGTTCCATGGAGGGCACGATTGCAACAGTGATGAGGCAGTCCCGGGGATCCTACAGTTTGTGGGATGAGAAAAGAGAGTGAATTTTCTTGGTTGCATCGGTGGTAGACATGCGGTGACCTCCCTGAGGTTTTTAATATCTTGGATGGGAGATGATCTGGGTACAATGATAAAAATAAGTGACAAAAACTTTCACAATAGCAATGAAGTAATAAAGTTTAAATGAATACTTCATTTTGGGGTGACATCATAGCATGACGGGGTATTGAGCGCTCAACACACCCTAAAAGCCTTATCAAATTTTATCACTTTTTGGGTACCACTTGTTTTCTTTTACTGTCTAAATTGAGTTCACATGGGGGGAATGGTTTATTTTATTTTGTTTTCATGACTCTTATCAGTCAAGTCAAAGTGTTTGAACTTGTTACATGAAACCTTGTGTCTAAAATAACTTGACATCCTAACTTAGAATCTGTAGCTAACATTGCACCTAATGCGCTTGTGTTTGGCGTCGACGAAATTCAAGCAGGTAAAGTGGCCACATAGTTACAATAGTCGTTGAGCATCGATGCACCATCGATATTTGAAGAAGGTGGAGTTTGTTTGCATGAGTTATTCGCCACGAAGTTTCAAGAGATAGTCGATCCCCATTGGCGTCGACAAAATACGGAAAGGATAGACATTGACAAAAGACGTAAAGAAATCATCAATAGTCGATGACTGATGTACTTTATTTGGGTCATGGTAATCTAGAAGGGTTAAAACAATATTTTTTTTCTGCGATAAACATATCGTCGATCTCTGATACACTTTTGGCATCTGGGCTTTTTTGAGAGAGTCGATTCAAGAGAACTTGGGTAGGTTAATCGTCAATCGTCAATCCTTGATACTTTTCGGTGTCAGCGAGATAAGATCAGGTTTTAGAATGTGTAGCTTAAGGAAAGTTTTGATTCTGATTAACATGAGTAACTGAATATGTTGGTCTCAAGTGCCATGTGTATTTATCATGTAAGGGTGTCGTCGCCTAGTTTCGTCTCGAGTCGTCTTAAGGATTCTTGTGTCCTAGTCACACCTCCTAGTCAGATTTTCCACGTCATCTATGTACGGAAAGATCGATCGACGTCGAACATTTTGCAAGAAGATATCAACGAAAAATATTCGAAGAAGAATCCCGACCCCGACTCACCAACTGTACTAGCGAAACGATGGGATGTTTTCAGCATAAGATTCGATCATATTTTTACATTTAATAGACGAGTTAATGCTTCATCCCACATTTTTTTCTACCTCGTGCATCGATTGAAATGCAACAATTTGAAATCGTCGATAGGCCACATTACAACCTGCACCTGCTCCATCAACCCACGATCCAATTTAATTTAAAACATCTTTGAAGATCTTGTGACAGATTTAATAAAACTACACTCATAGCCTGAATTGAATGGCTGATGCGACAAGGTAATGTCATCCTTGTTTAAATATCTAGAACAGTTTTGAACAAATTCATTTTGCGCACAAGTTTGAATTCTAGAGCATCCAAAGAAGCAAAGAAAGTGTCTTGAGACTTTGTTGGTCCTCAGATTATTAAAACTAGGTTAAACAAGATGTAGAGGTATGTGTTCAAGTTTTTCAATTTGGAGTTCATGATTTATATATGCATCTAATTTCTTACACAATCTCTAACTATGTTATAGCTGCAGGTAAAATGTCGCCAGGAAATCCAACCACCAGACACTCGTCGAGAGAACCCAAGCTAAAGGAAGCTGAAACAGGTGAAGGTTTTTCTCCTGGTACTGTGAGGCAGTTGGAGTACACTCACAGGGCAGAACCGGTCATAAAAAACTCAACGAATAAATCCTTTGTCCAACCTCCGGTCTTCGGTGATACAGGAGCAAGCACTGGATCCAAGGTAATGCTCCCACAATTAGGGGGACCTTTTCAATAGAATCCACTGGGAGGAGTACCCAGAATATATCCCACACAGTGACCTGGATGTAAGGGCGCTCGATGACCAGGTGTTCCTGAATATCCGATAGTCATATTTACACATGGTAGCCAACAGTACCCTGATTTTCCCTTGCATAAAGGTTTTGAAGTGGATAATCGACCATACAGATGTGCAAAAGTACTTGATAAACGATGAGAATGGAGGCTGTGTCAGAGTTTTCCTCCCAAAAGAAGTCCAGAAGTACTACAAACTCAGAGACCCAGAGGAGCGGCTAAACACAAACTTCGTGGTGAATTTCTATGAATTCCACGACACCAGCCGGTTGATGGCCTCATTGTGGAAGGAGGACAAAAATTTTACAAACTGGAGTAGTGGTTGGTATGGAACAATCAACCTGAGGGAGCCATACATCCACTTGATGGTTCTCATCTATCGACTGTATGGAGAGAAGGACTGCTCCAAGTTTTCAGAAGCATGGATGCCCTTGGCATACACAGTGGAGATCTTCGGAAGCAGCTTCAACTGGGGAGCGATAATTTCCAAACAATTGAGCATTTCTCTACAATAGGCTCATATCCCAAAATAAGGGGAAACACCTTCTTTCCACATGGCTTTGTACCTTCTTGATGTGATCTATGTAAGAAATGTCTTCACTGGCATGAATTTAAGATGGCATGTTGCAGAGCTCCATGTTCACATTTTTTTCAACATACTTTGGGAGAACATGTACAAAACATCCTACGCACTCATTTGCGATGAGTTCATCGTTCGTATTCATTTTACAATATTTAAAAATGAATGCCCAAGATTGTCCACACCAGCCAAGAAAATGGTAGAAAAGGTAGGCCATTGGTATTTGGATGAACGCTCAACCTATATTAGGGTGTTCAGGGCCATTGGAGCACTGCATCTACTCCCCGCTCACCTCCCAGACCAGCTCATTATGGGAGAAGTATGCTATCACACCATCCTGCAGGGCTATAATGCCACACTAGTTAAGGACAAGAAGCAGTATTTAATACCCTATGGTTTCGATGTGGGGTTTTATCTAGTAAAGGAAACTACTCAAGACAAACAATAAGGATTGAACCAACTTGAATTCAGGTTCCCAACAGGTTGATTCTGCAAGCATGACCCTAAAGTCCTGGTCCTCCAACATGCTTCACAGGTATCATCATGTTGGCCATACGCACATGATAAATTTGAGGATGAAATTTTCACACAGTGTGCTTAGGACTGGGAGGAGGTAGTACAGAGGATGGCCAACCCAAACATGACTAGGTTCAATACCTTGAGCATGGATGGACAAGTGGAAACAATAGAGTAGTCGGCTCGAGGCCCTCAGAGTTTAGGAAGAGATCAGAGCAGCAAAGACTACAGAGTTGCAAAGAAGAGGGCTACTCTTGCTAGAAGGGGTGTAGAGAATCATTGACTAGTTACATAATGATATCGACCTCGTAGATATGTCAAGGATCCTTGGTGATGACCCAATCGCAAGCAGAGGAGATCCAAGTGGCTTATATCCAATACAACTTGAATAAATCACTGGGCCCGAAAACCATGAAGTTCCATCACTGCTGATTAGATCACCAAGGGGAATTTTAACCCAGCTTGAGATATCAAGGAAAATGGGTAAGACAAGTGTACCTAACCCCTTGTTCGACTTACTAACCATATATGATGATGAGGAAAGTTCAAAGGTTTCCCTAGTGACTCCAATGCATATTACAGAGGAAAGGGAATGTGAGAGAGAATCTACCCCAGGTATCGATGCTCCAGTTCAAAGCCTTCCACAGAGAGACCATGAGGTCGAAATTTCCTTAGAAACTGAGCTACTCGACTTGTCGAGAACCCCAGTGGATATATCGAGGGATGATATGGGATCGAGAGGTCAGAAATAGGAAGTTCCACAGTAAGAAATCGACACATCAACATCTGATTACCAATTAAGTACTAGACCTATCCCTGACTCTTCAATTCTGACCGATACCTCACCAGCTGATGAGAAACAAACGGAGGTCGAGCCATCGGGACATATGGAAGAAGTTCAAGAACCCATCCTAGAATAGGTACACACAATCGGGAGCCTGGGAAATACTCTAACCTGGGGAGAACAACAAATCCCCGAACCAGTTGATGAGGTCGTCGATATACAAGCGATCGCCTACGAATGAAAGAGAAAAAAAATCATGAATAGAACCACTAAGAAGAGGAGGATTTCGTTGGATAGTTCGATTCTCATCACCACTGAGGAGAAGCTGCTCATCAAAGAACACGCCAAGACGTCCGAGCTTATTGGTGCTAGGATGGCTATCACAAATGCCACATTGGATAGATTAAGAAGGGATGAAAAGGAGTTGGCCACTGCACTTAAGGAGTTAGAGAATCTGCGCCATTTGGAAAAATACTATAAGGACTCCACACAGGCCATGGGGTTTTTGAGAAGTGAGTTTCAAGATGCCTATGAAAAATTCATGAATGAATGACATATTTTCACTACAAGTATAGTTGATTTCCAAGAAGACACCCTTATGGCACTAGAAACCTACAAGGACATGGAAAGTTGGTATGAGAAGGATCACTAAGCAATAGAAAGGATCGATTACATCAGTACGGTTTAAAAGGGCCGAGACGCCAAAGAGAACGACATTCGGGTGCTGAGGGATAGAAACATAGATCATATCAGGAAAGCGGCCTAATACTGGGTGAAAATGCCTCAAGAAATTCCGCGGGAGATTCAGGAGAAATAGGTCGATTGCAAAAAGAGCTGGGAAAAGGTTAATCGAGAGATGAAATACATCGGCCTCCTGGAATTCGGCTCACCCGAGGACTTTGTTGACCTACATGACATACTCAAGCAACATGCAGAACAAGACTCAGCATGGACAATGGAGATAGAAAAGGTGGCGAGCATGGCACCAATTCAAGTACAACAGTTCATGGAGCGTTTGATCAAGGCTCAAGCAATTTTGCAGCGGTTAAGTGTCAAAATAGTCAACTACGGAGCACGGGCAATAGAAGTGAAAGAAATCCTTTCAGCCCTGATGGACCAACACAGGTTCTCGTACACCAAGACATGCGAGGAACTCTTCATCAAATGGTCGGAGTATGAGAAGAGTCATCTGCTTCAGTAAAACTATTTGATGATTCTTAGAATACAGAGAGATGAAAGCTTCATGTGATGATATTTTGTTTTACTTATCTTGCACTCGTAGTAGTTGTTTTTAGTTAATGATTCATTATAAATAAGAGGATTGTCCTTTTAGTAAAGGTCAATGGTTTTGGCAAAGAACCTCATTTTTGGAATGGTAAAGAACTATTTCCGAACTACCTTAATTGAGAAGTCTTGTTTAGGACCAGAGACAAACTTATGTTTTTCATCAAAGGTGTTGTGTGATTGGATTTGAGGAGGAATTACTTCCGACTTTATTTCATGAATGGATGTTGTAATGAGTAAGAGTTTCTGAATCTATTGATAAGTTAGTTGTTTCAATATTTTTTGTAGTTCTTGTCTCTAATGATGAAAGAAAATCGTTGTGTTAATGTGTGATGAATGTTAGAGCTAAGGAAACTATTTTTCTTGCCATCATTTTATTACATGTATGTCTTCTTTCAATAATTGTATCTCATTCAATGATTGAAATACCTACAAGTTAATGTATTAGTACTAGGCTTGTCACATGTATGAATATCTTTGTCTGCATTCTTGAGAACAAGGGTTATTCCAAGCTCAGCGTTCTTTAGTAGTTAAGAACCCCCCCCCCTTTTTACCAACTGGTTTATACCATCACACATCTTTTGATCAAACCTATCTAATAAAAGAAAAGACAAAAAGAGAACGTTTAAACTGAAGCAGGAACATTCACAAGAAGATATCATGTAAATCATTACGTAAATCCCATCGATAAATTGGTCGGATCGAAAGATCTGGAGAACCATTCTACCATTAAATGTTGAAGAGTCTAATTGGGTCTCTGTGGCGGTTTTGGTTCATGTTGTTGAGTTAAATGGATTTAGGACCCCTCAACAGAATTGGCGCTAGAAGGAGGGCCTGTGAATGAATGGCTAACAATATTTTTGATATATTCCGCATAGCTTACAGATTCAAAACACCACACATGCATGGATAGTCATTCCCAAGAGAGCCCACACACACTGAGTACTCCTGAAACGAGTAACTCACCCAAGAAAGATGAAGAACATTTATTCCCTGAAATACCTTACACTCTTCCTCACAAGGAGTTGAACCAGTTCAGAAGGATCACAAGAGCTTAAACCCGAAAATTGGATCATTACCCTTAGCTCCGCTACTTTCTCGTATAAAACAAGTAAGCATACCAGTGGTCGACACCCCCGACCAAGTTTTTTTTCACACAGTAGAATACATGATATATTTCTCCCTCACCGAGATCAAACATCCCCTTAATATGATCCCTGAAACACCATTCGGTAACTACTATGAGCCCAACGATTTTGAATCTGTTGAGGAATGGTTTAACTCAGATTGCTCAGCTTCGGAGTCGGATGACATGGAGGATAACAATGAGCATAATGAAGAAATGGGAAACCCACCTCAAAATAATCAACCTTGGTTGGCCATAGATTCTCTGGCAATCCCCGGACGGGTACATAAGCTCCCTCGACATCCATAAAAGTTACTCCCCAAATTTGACCTCGAAACCTCAAGATTGTTTGAAGACCATATTAAAAAGTTCATACTAGCTATTATACTGATGAATGTCCAACATGGAGGCATAGTATGCAGTATTTTTCTCTATACCTTTGAGAATTCAACCTTCACGTGGTATTTTAACTTTCATGTAGGGTCCATAACTAGTTGGATGAAGTTTCAAAAATATTTTTTAGACATATTTGCAGAAGAAACCACTACATGAGATTTAATGGTTGAACTGTTCGCCCCCACCATGAGTTCAAAAGAAAAGGTTAAAGACTTTAATCAACGATCTACCACTATCTTGAACAAATTTCAACCCGAAGCTAAACCCACTTAGGAGTTGAAAATTGAAGTTCATCTTAATGCTCTCCCTGCTTCTATTTCCATGTTTGTAAAAATGGTTGCCAAGCATACCCTAGATGAAAATTTTGAGGAAGCCGAAACAATTGAATTCCAAATGAAGGGATGCAAAGAGATCCAGGTCTCACTAGTTAAGAAGGAAGCTCAACCTCCACCCAGAAGGGGACTCTTGTTGACTATTCCCCCAGAGAAACAAAAAGAACAAGGTCCCAAAAAGGGGAGTGGAGACATAGAAGACCTATAATGGATGATAAAGAAATTTTCAAATGAAATCGTAGACATGAAAAGAAGTGCAAGGGAAGGAAACCAAGGCCAAATGGCTTATAAACCCTTTTTTAAGAGAAATCCACCGTTCAAAGCAATTGAAACTCCCCCAACCAACATAAACATCCACCTGGGCAATGTAACATCTGACTCTTTCTATACCTATCATCAAGAGAAACATTCTGAAAGAGACTGTCCACAATGGGTGCATGCCATGAATTGGATGGCCAATTGGTTCCTAGACCAAGTTCTCGTTACCGAACAATCAAGCGGCTCAGCGGTGAATGTTGTCGATCATGAGGAAGTTGACCTGTTGGAAGAAACAACCATGTTGTTGTGGGATCCTAACTTGCCAATGCCTTCCGATGATATATTTGAGGTTCAAGAACCACCCACTGAGGTTTTGGTTGTGCAAATGCAAAGTATGGGTCAGCCGGTCTCAAATGACCCTACCATTTCCCAAACTTTGAGAGGAAAACAAATAGTTGATCACCCGAAAGCACCTTTTGTCTCCCAAAGAAATCCTATAAACATCCATACACAATAATAACCCAATCTATACTACAACATAGTAGAAGATTTAAAAATATTGAAGGCAAATGTATCGGTCATGGACATGTGTATAATTCCCCATCAAAAGGACTTTTTGTTACAAGCCTTGAAGTCAGTGGAAACCCCTATAATGAGCACTGACCAAGGGGAAAATCTATTTCCCACAGATCTAAAAAATAAACCAAATGTGAATGCTTTCTCTATAGATAAAAAAGGAAAGCCTTTTGTCCCACCGTTCGTTCTGTCGTTTGAAGTCTTCAATAGAAACCTCCATAATTGTTTAGTTGACTTAGGGGCATCCTATAATGTTATGCCACTATCTATCTACAAGAAACTAAAAGCAGTCTCGCTTAAAAGTGATAAACATGTTATACAACTAGACAAAACTCATGTGAAAGTTATTGGAGAACTCAAGGATGTCATGATCAGAATGGCTACACACCCAAAATTTGTTCAAGTAATTGACATCATTGTAGTAGATATACCAGAAGCTTATGGACTTCTACTTATTCGAGATTGGTCCGAGAAGTTGAATGGATATTTTAGCATGGACTGGGCTAACCTCTGGTTTCCATTGAAGGGACACACAAACATTATTAACATTGATAGGGAAAGGTATCTCAAACATACTGTCACCGATTTAAAATCCCTCAACGAACCCTCGTCGACATATTTCCCCATGTTAGGAAACTACTCCTGCAATTCCAATTTCGGTAATTTCTCCCCTCTCTCATCTAATGTACCTCTTACTCAAAATTAAAAAATGGATTTTCAAGTAAATGTACTGGTAGCATCGGAAGAAACCCTCTTCTGTCAATAACCTCTGTTGGAAACCACATGCAAAATAGGTGGAGAGAAGGAATTTAGCAGGCAAGGAGAAATTGATGACTTTCACTCACAAGTTTGGATCCTGTACTTTGATGGGTCTAAATCACAAGAAGGGTCGGGAGCGGGATGTATCCTCATTGATCCAAATGGGAAATGAAATTTCATGTCCTGCAGACTGGAATTTGAATGCACTAATAATACTGCCAAGTATGAAGCTTTAGTGCAAGGACTAAAGAAATCCATAGACTTAAACGTTAAAGAACTAAAAGTTTTTGGGGACTCTGAAATTATCGTTAGGCAAGTAAAAAATACTATACATTGAAACTCTCCCCACCGGAGGAATTATCAAAAGGAGGTGCACAGGATAATATAATATTTTGAAGCCTTCAACATAACAATGATTCCCAGGATAAAGAATACTCTTGCTGACTCCCTGGCCATTGTTGCTTCGAGGCTACCCCCTTTAGAAGACTATGAAGCCTCTAGGTTCACTGTGGAATTTCTCTACAAACCATCAGTGTCCAACAATATTTCTAATTGGAAGGTATTTGAAGGAGATGAACAGATTATAGACTTCCTAATCAATCAGGAAAATTTTAAAGACCTGGCTATTGATGATGAAGTATTCCAAGAGCAACTCGTAGAAACTGATTTCCATGAACAAAGAGGTGAAAAATATAACTCTAATATCAAACCAAAGCTTCACATGATACCAAAAGGGGTATCCAATTTGGATAAACTCTTTGACTTAAGGGAAAGATTTAAAGGGTCAACAAACACAAAGACAAGGAGCTCGTGTCCCATGTACGAGACTATAAACCTAGGAACCCCAGAAAACCTTAAAAATATAAATCTAGGCAAGACAATGTCTAAAGAAGAAAGGAAAGGCTAGCTCAAAGTTTTCATAGAATATCAAGATGTTTTTGCGTGGTCCTACTGAGATCTGAAAACTTATGACACTCGCATTATCCAACACACAATCCCGTTAAAACCTGAAGTAAAACCCTTCCAACAGAAGATCTGGAAGTACCACCCATCCCTAGAACCCCTCATGTGTCAGGAGTTAAAGAAATTACTAGATGCTAAAATTATCTTTCAGGTTAGACACTCTTCCTAGGTAGCAAATTTGGTTCCTATCAGGAATAAGTCTGGGAAAATACGCCTGTATCACTAGCATATTTGGCCCATTTTGCGACAGTTGTTTTGATGCTTATGCGACGTTATGTCCTTGATATGGAGACGAATTTGGAGTCTCTGAAATGTCATTTTAGGTGACGTGGCATTTGCGACGAACTTGATCAAACGTCGCATAAGCGACGATATAGGCAAACAGTCTTAAACCAACTTTTCATCTAAATTGCGACAACAACTTTTATAGTTAAACTGACGCATCATTAGAAGTTGTCGTCGCTTATTCGATGACAACTTTTTGTTGTTTATGTAGTTAAACCGACGCAACAATAGAAGTTTTCGTCGCATATTCGATGCCACTTTTCGTTGTTTATATAGTTGAACCGTCACATCAAAAGAAGTTGTCATCACCTATTCGACGACAACTTTTTGTTGTTTATGTAGCTAAACCAACGCATCAATAGAAGTTGTCATCGCCTATTCGATGACAACTTTTCGTTGTTTATGTAGTTAAACTGACGCATCAAAATAAGTTGTTGTCGCCTATACGACGATAACTATTTGATGTTTATATAGAAAAACTGTCGCATCAAAAGAAGTTGTCATCGCCTATTTGACGACAACTTTTCGATGTTTATATAGCAAAATCGTCGCATCGATAAAAGTTGTCGTCGCCTAT
>ML788350.1:416908-432687 GCA_009831015.1 Picea engelmannii | reverse complement strand
TCTGCATGATTTTTCAAATAAGAGTTTAAGAGAAATGTTCATACTACTAATTAGCAAATTGAGAAATTGAATTAAGATAGGTTTTGTCAATATGATAAACAAAGATGATTTTGAGGATGGAAATTTATATTAAAATGTAGAAACATAGACTAATCTTACCAGTTCTTAATATGAAAAATGTAAAATGTTTGAAGATAATTTTGTAAAAATATTAAAATTTCTAAATTTTTTATATAATTTCTATAAAATTTTGGTAAAAACCATGAAAAATTAACCCATTTACCAAATTTAACCCCTCAAATCATCTATAAATTCATGAAAAAAAATACACAGTAAATTAAAATTAAAATTAAAATTAAAAATAAAATAATTGTTTATATACCTTAATATTGAAACCTCAAACTAATGACGTTGACTTATAATTGTGTATAAATATAACAAAAATCAAATGGGTTAACTGTATCAGAAGTCAAAGGTCGTATATTTCTTTCATGAAATCTATATAATGCTTTGCTACTATCCTATGCTAACTGGCCTAACTGAAAATTTTGAGCCATAACCATGCATTATCAGGCTCTCACGCTGCTAAAGCTTCTGCTACCAGCCACTCTTTCATCTCCTTGCCTGTTTTCTTCTCCACTGATACTGGTGATCACGAAGATTATAAGAGGATAGAAACATCGAGGATAGATACTGTAAAATCCTCAGAAAATCCACCACGAAGATTATAAGAGGATAGAAACATCGATTTATTCCATAAGAAAATTCACTATTCGCATACTGGAGTAAGCCTGTGTAGGTGGAAGTTTGAGCATACCTAATATGCTGAACACAGCTGGGCTTCAACCATTCCTCCCCGGTCTTTTATGTACAAGGCATTCATAAACATACAGAATAAAATGCTTAAGGTGGCTGTGCATACAACCTTTTCTGGGAATATCATGGCTGTGTCTTTTCTTCATCTTCCCATTCTCAAACGGTTGATTTTGCTGGGCAGTCGGAGATGATATGATGGGTGTAACAATCAGATCTTCAACACCAGTAGAGATGGATCTGATGGAACATGCTATCATACGAAGGCCGGCATCCACAGCCACAACATTACTCTCTCCCGATTCCCCTCTTGGAGTCTGATAATCAAAGCTAAAAATCTCATCTGCTGTTATGGGATGGTCAGGATGCATTGCTATAATATCCTTGGCCCTTTCTTCCAAGCTTTCTCTCATAATTTCAGAGTCTGTAGCTGTCGACAACTGTGAGCAGCTGGTTATATCGAAAGAAATCCAATTTGTTTCTGCAGAGAGGCGTATATCCCTTGCACTTTCTGCAAAGCTTTCTCTCATAATTTCAGAGTTTGTAGCTGTCTGTGAACAACTGGTTATATCGAAAGAAATCCCATTTGTTTCTGTAGAGAAGCATATACCCTTCGCACTTTCTGCCAAGCTTTCTCTCATAATTTCAGAGTCCATAGCTGTCGACCATTGTGAACAGCTAGTTATATCAAAAGAAATCCCAGTTATTTCTGCAGAGAGGCGTCCATTACAGACTCTAGGAGTCTGTAATACCGGTAGATTATCAGGCATTTCCACTCTTTTCCATGCCCCTTTCACGTTACTCAAACTTACTATTCGATTTCCCCTTGAAAAATGCTTAACTGAATCCGTTTCTCCCCTGATGATCTGCACTGATGTCTTTAACGGAAACAGCTTGATCTCAGACTGGCTATATCTCTGGAACACTCCCACGTCCTTGAATTCTTCGAGGAGTTTGGAGAGCTTTTGGAAACCTGAGGTTCAAATATTTGCCAGTTGACCGTTGGAAGTCCTGATAAATCCGGGATATGGGATATCCATTTCGAGACTCTTCCCTATCCATGAGATCTAAAAGCCAAGATTTTAGAAGATCCACGGAAGCATTCTTACAGTCTGAGTGGCCAGAATTTGATTTGACAGCCCTATTTTCGGTAAAGGCTGTGGCAAGATGCTGATGGGAAAACGAGATTTTTATTAATATAAGACTGGTTGAATAATCATTTGTACAAAATGATATAATTTACATGATTTGTTTTTATAAATGAAAGATATAATTTATCAGTAAAAATTACATGGTAAAGAGAACGATCTCTATATTTGTTTTCTAAATAAAAATAAATTTAAAATATTATAAATATAATGTTTCATTAATTAATTAATATATATATATATATATATATATATATATATATAATTTTAAATTTTTTTATTAACATAAGATTAGTTAAAATAACATATTATATATATATATATATATATATATATATATATGATGATGATGATTAATGTCCACTAAGAGAAGATCGACGGAATTGGTGTATGGGATCTTAAGAGGGTAAGTGATTACTTGTGATTTTTTGGAAATTTTTGTGCTCTAAAAGCATTAAGGGAAGCTTTCCAATCACCATACTTTTGTTGAGTTAAGAGGTTAGAAAGGTTGGTAGTGTGACAAATATTTTGAAAATAAAATATGGGAATAGGCTGGACAATTTCATCTTTTTGTCACAAAGGTGACACACTCTTTCATCCCATGGTTTTTTAGGAATTGACCAACCCCAGTTTCACTATGGAGCTCTTGAGAATTTGTTCTTATCTTAGCAATGCTTATTTTTTTCTTTACACTTGGTAAAACAGATAGATAATTTTGATCTTTTAGATTAAGGTTAAATAACATTCTTATAATACCTTAATTTTTTTTTTCCTCTAATTTTTTATCAATTTATTTATATATATAAACAAATTCAATCAATAGTATCCAAGAAGGACCATATAAACTTATTTTGCCAATAAAAACAAATTAAAAATAAATAAGATAAATGTGATGTTACATTGAAAACTACATACCCTATCCAGACCCTATCCACACATGTTCTCAATGGCTTAGAGCCCATATTAAAGATAGATTTTAAATACTTAGTAAGAATATGCTTGGAAAAAAACATTTTTTAAATAAATGAGATAACATCTGTAAATGTAATTATTTTTTTAATTTTTGGCTGATCATGTAGAACTCGGAAGAAAATCTCCTGTAAAATTTAAAATAAAAATAAAAATAAAGATTAGATTAAATTTAAAATTTAAAATAAAAATAAAAATAAAGATTAGACTAGACTCGACTCTACAGATATGGAGTATACATTATACTTCTGAATATCTTCTGCTATATTTTTCAGTAATCAACACCGAGGCCTGAGACCGTTTGTTATCCCCCTTTTGAGAATAACCTGATACTTTATAACTTTCCATGCATCTTTCCGTAATAGCACTGAACGGTTTCACTGCTCTCCATACCTTCTTCGTGCTGTCCTTGCTTAATATCATGTCTCCCTTCGTTACTGGCGATGCTCTTTCGGTTACCAATCTCGAGTTTAACGTAGCTTTAATCAACGTCCTTCACTCATTGAAGTTTCCGCAGATTGTCTCTTATATTCAATCGCTGCAATCTCATTTTTTCTAGTGTTGATATCCTTATGACTCTTCTCCTTCGGTTTTCCAACAAGATCAGAATCGATATCCTCAGGCTTCCATTCTCTTTGAAATCCTGTTTGTACACGGAATAGAAAAAGATTGCTCGGGGATACGCTCGCAACGCCACATCCTTGAACTCTTCAAGAAGTTTTACGAGCTTAGGAAACCCTAGATAATCGAGGTCTAGAACTTTCCCATTGGCCTTCATAAATTCTTGATGAATAAGTGATATAGGGTACCCTTTTCTGCCATGCTCGTTCTAAAACAACTGAAGAAGCCAAGACTTTACATCGTCCATGGAAGCTTTCTCGAGGTTTGAATCCCGATAGCTTACGGTACAAAGCATTGGAGTGTTGCGATCTTTAATAGTAGATCGGTTTACTCTGCTTGAGTGGGATACGCTTTCACTCTGCCCATAAATGTCATGTGGCACTGGGCAAGGCTTCCCATATTCACAGTTCGATCTAGGAGGAAATGCATTTGTGGGGATATAGGGCATATTGTCACCCATAATGAGAACACCAGAACTTATTTTCAGTAAATGTTGTCAAAGAGAACTTATTTTCAGTATAAGGGATGACACCCGTCGGGTCGAAATATGTAGGGTTGGTATAAGGGACGTTCCTCGTAGAATCAAAAACTACAAAGGGTAGTGACTGTAAGAGGACCCTTCATTCCACCCATTCAATTACCCCTGCAAATATGCTTTCCGCCATTTGATGAGCAGAGTAACAGACCAGAAATACTCCATAAGTCCTTTGAGAGAATCTATGTATTGTATTCGACAAATCAATATCGCCCACTATGAAAATAAGAATGGCTGGTGGGGATTCATCCATCGACCAGCACAAAATGTCCACCAACATTGCTTTCTCCACAGATTCTTTCCTTCCTACAAAACACAAAACCCCAATATAACCAGATTCTCCTTTCATTTTGAAAACACAGGAATATGGATATAAACAATATAGAAGTGAGCTTACCAGGCGGAACGTGTCGGAGTCTAATGGCTGAATTTCCAAGCGTCTGCTTCAATCTTTCGTCCACTCTATCAAAATTATCATAGGCGCAGAATTGATGAACGTGGCCATTGATTCTGAACGGATACAGTAAAATATCGCGGAGTCGAGCTATGCTCCGAGAATTTATGTTTTGTGTGAACGGGCAACTTTCCATATCCCACCAAATGGAAACTTTCCTCCCAGTGGCAGGAGACCTTATTATTTCTCTGTTTTCAAATTCACTCTGCAAACAACTTGGAAATTGGAACTTCAAACTTGTTCTGAAAACCTTCAACGGTGCTCCAGTATTGAAATCTGGCTAAATATTATTACAAATAGCTGTTTCAAAATATTTATGAACTGCATGTAACCCCACTTACGAACGGTCTAATCGTGTTTAAGGATAATATATCGTTCCGTATCCACTTTACATCAACAAATAAATTTTTAATCAGAAATTTCATCTTCAGCCGTGTATTGTGATGGACAGAAACAACCAGTACTGCAAACACAACGGGAAAAGATAAATATTATGGGGTTCAATGAAATTTATCTTTCGGCGATGTCACATCTCATTTATGGATTATAGGATAGAATTTCTGGCAACAATGCTCACAAACAACGAATAATGTGATAGCGACCATCTCGGATTGAAAACATGTACTCGGAAGTCCGGTCATAAATATACTCTTCAATGCAAGACTCATGTAAAATTGAAATAAGATTCACAAGGTGGTAATGTGGTCATAGGACAGTGTACAAGACTATTGACACGCATAGCCCCCTTCAGACTTAATGCTCTTAACTCACTGTCATAAAATGGAGTAGATGCAACTCATATAAGGCGAAGACTAACTCAAATTCACTTATAAAAGCTTAAAACAATAATATCTAAGATAAGAAAACATGAGTTCCTTTGAGAAATCAATGAATGCGAACTTTAATGGTACAATCTCGAAATGATTATAGACTCATTTCATAGTCTTTCTTATTCACAATCATCCTTTTAATTAAATTTTATTAAGGTCCAAAATTGAAGATTCTAGTATATTTTTAGTATTACTTCCTAATCAATGAATCAGATTAGTAAAATTAACTCCCTTGTATTTATGAATTCATACATTAAGGTCTGTTAATCATGTTTACTTTTTTCACTTTTACTAAATATGATTAACAAATTATTACATTGAATTTTGAATTCCCATATAACATAATTTAGCAATCATTGAAACCAAATATAATGATATCAAGTATAATTATATGAGGTATTCTTGGCATGGAAAGGAAGTGGAACTCCACCATTTAACATTTACTTTTTAATTTTTACGTTATGGTTTCAAAAATTCTAATGCTAGGGAGAGGCAAGGAGAGGAGGGCTAGGGAGACTAGAGGAGAGGAGTGGATTAGCCACAAAGAGGAGGGGATTAGCCGGTGTCATAATGTTGGATGCTTAGGGAGAGGAGTGGATTAGCGGTTTTCATAATGTCGATGCAACGTTTAGTAATAAAGTAGATTTATTAAGCCCACTGTTATAGCCTACAATGAAAAACAAATCAGGTTTAATGTTGTAAACCACTGATATCCCTATATTTTATTTATATATACTTTTTATTTTGTATGACTGCAAGCTGGATACCATTGCATTGGTGGACAGGTGCTAAGATCGTGAGGTGACGATGGCATTCAGGAAGTACTCCATGTCCAAAAGCAGGTTCGGAGGCCTAGTCTGCATACTAGAAGACCAGCTTCCCTTGTTGATCCCATAAGCAGGTTGCGAAGGCCTACTGTAACCACTTTTTAACCTTCTTTCACGTGCATGAATTCCAAGACATAGGTAATAGATATGGATATAATGAAAACTATTGCTCTCTACTTACGTTTATATATGGGTTTTAATGAAAAAAATTCAATCAATTATTGAATTGTTCAAATATATAGGTTTCAATGAAAGTTATGAGTTCAATTTGTTAATAGAAATGAATATAAAGATAGAAAAAGATTATATATGTGTTTTAATGAAATTTATGTTTTTAATCTCTTAAACGTTTAATTTGTTAATGAAAAATATTGCTTTTTATATGTTATTATATATGAGTTTTATTGTAAAAAGTTCAATTTCTTAATGCAAACTATTGCAATGGATTTATATATGAGATATATGGCTTTTAATGAAAGTTATGAGTTTAATAGATATGGATATGAAGATAGAAAAAGATTATGTATGGATTTTAATGAAATTTATAAGTCTAATCTCTCAAGCTTAAGTTTTAATTTTTCAATCTTTATCTATATATAGATTTTAATGAAAGTTATGAGTATATATAGGTTTTAATGAAAGTTATGAATTCAATTTGTTCAATGAAATTTACTATGTTAAAGAAAACTATTGCAATATGCATTTATATATGGGTTTTAATTAAAGTTATGCATTCAATCTATTCAATGAAGGTTATGCATTCAATGAAAGTTATGGGTTGTAACAATCTTAGTTGAATATATGCTTAGGGATTATTAAGTAAAATTAATTAGGTAATTAATTGTCCTAACATGGTTTTAATTAAAGAAAGATTGGCATAATAATATTAATTAATTAATTAATTGTTATAACTTTTGATTAATTAATTAATTAATTACCTAACACATTCAATGACATGGGTAATAAATTTAAGAGGGTTAATAATTTTAATTTGTTTAATTAAATGAGTATATGGAGGGGATAAGAAACATTAAATAAAAGGATAAGAAATTAAATAAAAGCATAAGAAATTAAATAAGAGGATAAGATAATGAATGTAGGGATAAGGAAATTAATGAGGAGGAAAGGATCGGTGAAGGGGGGATATGACGGGAGGAGTCTTACCGGGAAGGGATCATCGTTTTTGGGGAGGAAGCATTTTGGAGGGAGACGAGAGTTCTGGTTTCTTGGCTTGGCTTTTCGGGTTCTGTGGTGGAGTTTTGCAGTCTTTGAGTATCATTGCAGGGGGCACCGGGTTGCTAGGGGTTTTGGGCACGGGGGCTAGGATTCCTTTCGGTTTCCTAGAGCTAGGGAGCTGGACAGGCTGCTCCTAGCTAGCTAGGAGGTTAATCGGTTTGGGTAGAGTTGGTCAGTGGCATCAAGCTGGGCAAGGCATCAGCAGGAAGAACAACAAGACTAGCGGGAGTTTAGCATCAGACCAAGGTATTTTAATTTACGTATTTGTTTTATATATTTAAGGAATATGAAGTGTTATAAGGTTGTTCGTAAGCTTATTATGTTCAGTTCAATAAATTATATATATGCTAGTAATTGATTATGTGTTGGTTATGAAGTATTAAAAATGTTAGGTTAGCATTCCTTAAAATATTTTTTTTTGGGGTTTTATAAGGCTGTGGAGCAGAACCCTACACATGGTATCAGAGCTTCAGTTTGAAGCACTGGAGCCTTACGGGCCTACCTACCCGCCTACCCAATTTAGAAATGGAACTGTACCCACTCGGAAATTAGATAAAATTAGATAAATCTAGGCCTGAGGGCGAAGTTCCAACTCCAGCTCCAGCTCCGCCTAACCTGCAAGCCAAGCACATAAATTTTTAACACAAATTTAAATATAAATAACATACATGTTGAAAATGATTCATATTACTTAAAGATTGAAAATCATCTTTCGTTGAGGACTTTGCCTGGTAGAATCGCATCTAGATTTTTTTTGCATTCTAATTAGGATCACCCTTGCCTCTGCTATATGACCAACACTAATGCAATCATTTTGACTATATTGTGACCTATTTATATAATTTGTTTCTCTCTAAGAACTATCACAGATATTGGGAAATGAATTTAAGGCTAATGAATTATTGCCCTATTGATAGACCAAAGTGTTCCAACAAGTCTATTTTTGGCATACGATTCCAAAATAACATTCTTAAAATTAAACTAGTAGTTGTTTATCCTTGCCTACTATATGACTGTCACACGTATCAGAGCCCGACCATAGCAATGCCGTCAAAACAAAATAGTGGCCTCGTTGCTCTGAATAACTCTACAACCACCAAATTGGTCCTTAATTAAATGTAAATATAGCAAATAGTTGTCTAAACATAAAAGGCCTATTAGATATCTTGTATAATACCGATAGACAAAACATATAATTTTGGAAAGTGATCCAGATAGCATTCAGTCTCCCTTAAATCCCCCTTGAGATTTGAACTGCATACAAAGCCTTGCTTTTGTTGTCATTTCCAGAATCCATTACATGGTTCTTCTAAAGATTTTTCAACATACAATGTCAAATGCATGAAAATCTTATTTGCTCAGATCAATTCCAGAGTAGGGAATTTTTGAAGAAGGCTTGAGGAGTTTGTACTCGAGTTCAATTTGAAGGATACAGAGTGACCCAACTTGAATCAATCATCAAAGTTGAATAGCTATAATCTAGTGGATTACAACTAGAACCCTATACAACAATTTCTCCAAGATCTTCTACACAGGTGACAATACCATATATTCTGGATTATTGATAGTAAAATCAACGTATCAATCTACGAATGGATGTTTGACTAGCAATCTGTTTCTTTAGAAAGATTTGTCCTTACTCCCTCCCTCACAATCATTCTAAAGAATCTGGTAAAACTTCATCCCTAGTGTCCTAGTCATGTATTGTCTCTGTTGAGTTTAGAAGGACTCTCTATGAGAAACATTGATAACAAAATTTCATGGACAGTGCATAGTCACACCATTCACACTTGTATAACTTAAGAAGCATCAGAGCTAAAGGAATTTCGTAAGAAGAAAGCTAAAGAGAGAGCTAAGAAGGCTTCTTCTTCTTCCTCGAATGAGCAGTCACATTTATCTCGGCTTAAAAATAATCAAACCAAGCACTATCCTACAGGAAGATGTAGTTTCACTTGTCAAAAAATGCCCTTTTGTGAAGCAAATTGAGGAATTGAAATCTAAACCATACTATGAAAAGGGTATCAATTCTGGCAATGATGAAGAGGATAGCTCAAGATTTAGAAGTCTCTTTGAATTTCAAGAAAAGGGTTCTCCATCAGGAGAAATTGAAGGAATTCGATCAGGTGATATTGAGTGGAGTGCAACTTTCAAAGGTAACAAAGAAATGGATAAGGTTGATGACAAGGAGCCTGCCCTTTGAAGAAATTACTAGATTTCCTCTTGTGAAGATAATGATGCGTGTTCAGAGATGAAGTGCAAGGCCATATTTGCAATGTCAGGACAGGAATTCCATGCATTGCTTGAGAAAATTCAGTCAGCTCATAGTGCTAGTTGTCAAAACAACATACAAGACTCATATTTGCTGCCCGATGCCTGTGACAAATGGTTCAATGCAAAGCTAGACAGGAGGTTGCTTCTTCAATTGAGTCAGGTTCTGCCTATGTAACCAGTTCAAGAATATCGTCCTTAGAAAATATTTCTGGAGTTGCAAAGAAACAAGAACCCCATATAAACAGTTGGAGAAGATCATCTTCAGAAAATATATCAGAATTGACAAAGAAACACAAAACTAAAATTGCAGGTAGTGAGTCAACTAAAGTTGAAATTGAACCGAGTAATTCCCATCCCCGTATACCAGAGTATGGATGGCCAATTACTAAGGATGGTTATTTCTTACCACAAGAGGAAAATTTAAGAGGCATTGTCATACCTGAAATGAATGGAAGCATGAATGATTTCGTGAATAAGCTTCCAGTCGAAGCACAGGTTTCTTCCAATTTCTTTTCTAGAGATGCACATGAGAATGTTCAGTACAGTAAAATATCTCAACCACCAGCACGCTCAAGTTTATCACTTTTTGCTGATGAAGCTGTTACGAAGAGTCAGATGGACACACATAACAGTTCTCAAATGAGCACTCTGGCTGAGCCCACCATTAGTAGTAAGAAATTCTCTAATGAACCCATGGATTAGCAATGGAACACTTGGTAAAGGGGATAAAGACTTGTTTGAAGGCAGAAAATTCCAATTCTCTGATAGTAGCAGCAATAATCAGTCAAAGAATCAAGATGCTATCGGTGTGCAGTTTTATTCTAACTCTAGATTTCGACCTAGCCCAACTCTATTTTCAACAAATAAATCAAGCTTCAACACTCGATCTCGCCCATCTTTTCTTGATTCTATTACTCCATATACACATTCTCCTACATTGCAAACTGCAGTGCCCGGGCCAGTAAAATCATTGAAAAACTCAAACAATGTAGAAGTGGGGAGTATTGTTGAGATGAGTTATGACAAACGGGGAGGTTCTGAAAAGATAGGAATGAATGATAGGGTCTCTACACAATACCTAGAAAATTCACATGATAATGAGCCCGAACTGAATATTTCTTCTGTAATTTTCTCTAGTTACACTTGGAACCAGACAGAACAGTGGGAACAATTGTCCGAGGACAATCCTTATGCTCAAGAAACTGTGAACTCTTACAAACATCCGCAAGACTAATAAAACGAAGTCACTCGGAATTGAGCTTGAGAAGTTCAGGTGACTTCGTTTGGGAAATGGATAAATATCTTATTTTCTTTATTCTGCTTGATTCAGGAAGCCAAGAGTATACCAAGCAAACAAAAAAAAGAACTGCAGGCTAATACAAGACCTATTACCCTAAAACCTTTTACAAACAAAAAACTGACAAGCCACGACCAGACCAACACCAGTGCCAAGAGCAGAGGGACAAAGCAGAGTGGAGAGGCAACAGAGGAAAGAGGCGGAAGTGAAGGAGCGTTAGGGTTAAGGAACAACTTAGTTTTTTGGTACTGAGAGCCGAAGGTTGGGCACGTGGGCCTCGTGCGAGAAGCCCAACCTTAAAGGCTGCCAACGAATGCTACGGAGCACATTAAACTCTCGCCAAACTGAAAGTAAGATTTTTTTTTTTTTTTTTGTAATATTAATTTTTAGTTTTATTAATTTATTTAAAAAGTATTAATAGGCTTTTTGAATAATTATATTATTATTATTTGTAAGATTAATTTTTTTAGTTTAATTATTTATTTAAAAGTATTAATACGCTTGTGTAAATTTAAATTATTTATATATATATATATATATGAGAGTTTTAAATTTAATTTAAATAATTTAATAATATAGGGTTAAGTATAAATTTTAGAGGTCCATGGGTTTTGAACCCAAGACCACCCACCAAGCGAAGTGCCTTAATAAGAGCACTAACACCAACGCGCCACACATATCACTTTTACAAATAAATTCACATATAAATAGTTTAATTATCAATCGTAGCAATGTCCTATCCTGAAGAATAATATCCGATTATCCAAGCACCAAGCTCACGAGATTGTACACACAACTCATCGAGCCAATTGTCGAGCCCTTTCATTCCATTCCACCAGTAAAAGCCAAGCGCTAAGCTCCAATGCTTGAAAGCCATTGTACAATCCTTAAAGACTTGCACCTGCAGCCACCGAGGACATTTCCCAGGGGAGGGGGCTCAAGGCCACCTCCATATGGTAATAGAGTTGCGCTAAGGACCGTAGCCGTAGGGATTTTAATGGAAGCGAGTGAAACATCTCGTTCATCACCAATGACACAGACAGGTCCACAACCATCTCAAGGAACAACTAGTAGGGGCAGGGGTTCCAGGGGAAGGAACTCATTTCAGAGACAGTCACATAATAGTACACAGGTTCAATCTCGTGTTACTTGTTGGGGGTGCGGAGACCCCATTACCAGCGTGACTGCCCAGAGTTACAATTAGGATTCATGCATAGAGAAGGAAAGGCACCGATGGGGAGAGCAAGTAGCAGCCACCATATTTACGCAACGGTAAATAATCGCCAGGCTGAACATCAATCCACGATGGTGGAGTCAGAAGGTACGCTAAATCATATCAACGTTAAGATTTTATTTGATTTTGGTGCGACAGATAGTTTCATTTCACCATCTGTATTAGAAAAGAGTGGGTTGGTAGCCTACGAGCATGATGACTTAAACAAGTCGAGATGGCTTTGGGGGAAAAGCAAGCGGTAGGACCTAGTGTTGATAATTGCATAGTAGACCGGGGAGTTTGTACTACCAGGTTGAAGGTATACGTCATTGCTCTCAGGGCATATGACCTAATCATTGGAATGGATTGGTCAGCAGCTCACCGAGCTTTGGTAGATTGTTTCGCAAAGAGGGTGCTTTGTGTCAATGATGAGGGAAGGCCAGTAGAGATCCAGGGTGTACAGAGAAAGGTGTCATTACGCTTTATATCAACTATGAAGGTTAAGCGATGCTTGAGACAAGGGTGTTGATTATATGTAGTGGAAGCAGTGAACGAAAGGAAGGGACCCTCATTGGATCAGTACCCGGTATTGTCAGAATTTAAGGATGTTTTTCCGAATGAGTTACCAGGGTTACCTCCTGAGAGGGAGCTTGATTTTACTATTGAGCTAAAACCTGGTGCAGAACACATCTCCAAGACTTCGTTTCGGATGACAGTGCTGGAAATTTGTGAATTGCAAATGCAGTTGAAAGAGTTATTGGGCTTAGGGCTAATAAGGCCCAGTGTTTCACCCTGGGGTGCACCAGTAATTTTTGTAAGGAAGAAGGATGGATCCTTACGAATGTGTATAGACTACAGGGACCTGAACCGTGCTACAGTGAAAAATAGGTACCCAATGCCGCAAATAGATGACCTCTTCGATCAGATGAAAGGAGAAGTGGTATTTTCAAAGATCGATTTGCGATCAACATATCATCAGTTAAGGATTAAGGAAGGCGATATTCCAAAAACTACCTTTCGAACTCGGTTTGGACATTACGATTTTTTCATAGTACTTTTTGGATTGACCAATGCACCAGCAGTATTCATGAGCCTCATGAATGACGTATTCCAGAAGTACTTAGACCGTTTTGTACAAGTCTTTCTAGATGACATCCTCATCTATTCCAAGAATGAAAGAGAACATGAGGAACACCTACGAGTAGTGTTGTCCTGCCTTAGAGAGAACAAATTGTATGGGAAGTTGTGAAAGTGTTCCTTCTTCAAGAAAGAGATCCACTATTTAGGTCATATCATTTCTGGCGAAGGAATCTCTGTGGATCCAGAAAAGGTAAAGGCCATTATGGAGTGGCCAGTGCTGAAAAATTCCCATGAGGTGAGAAGCTTCATGGGGATAGCAGGTTATTACAGGAGATTTGTGGAAGGATTCTCAAAAATAGAAAAACCCATCACCACCTTGCAGCGCAAGGGGGTCAGGTATGAATGGACAAAAGAATGTGATAGTGCATTCATTGAGCTTAAGAGGTTACTAACTAGTGTGCCAATTCTACAAGTTTCAGATATAGAAAAGGACTTCACAGTATGCACAGATGCCTCGAAGCAAGGGTTGGGGGCCGTGCTAATGCAGGATGGAGGAGTGATAGCTTATGCGTCAAGGAAGTTGAAGAAACATGAAGAGTTATAAGCGACTCATGATTTAGAGTTGGCAGCTGAAATGCTAGCTCTGAAACTTTGGAGGCACTATCTTGTGGGGTGAAACTTTGAGCTTAAAACAGACCATCAAAGTTTAAAGCATCTCTTCACTCAAAGAAATCTGAATTCCAGGCAAAGGCGACGGAGTGAGTTTATGGGTGAGTATGATTTTGGTATTTCGTACATCAAGGGAAAGGAAAATGTGGTCGCAGATGCCTTGAGTAGGGGACCATGTATCTTCTCCTTGGTACCCTTAAAGGTCAATCTGAGGGAACATGTGTTGACACAACTCCAAGGAGACAGTTGGTATTTAAAGTTTACTTCAAACCTCCAGAGCGGGAGGCAATTAGATCCAAAGTATGAAGGATATAGTCTGGAAGTAGACGGACTATTAAGATATCAAGGAAGGATGTACATCCCTGAGAATGGGGATATTCGAAGCATCATACTGAAGGAAGCCCATAGAGCACTTTATTGTGCGCATCCGGGTGTGAAGAAGATGTACGCAGACATGAGGAAGCTCTTCTTCTGGGTAGGCATGAAGCGCGATATAGTCCATTTCATCGCCAAATGCCTAGAGTGTCAACAAGTGAAAGCCGATCACCATCACCCGGCAGGCCTCCTACAACCACATGATGTTCCTATGTCCAAATGGGAAGTCGTTTCTATGGATTTTGTAGTGGGGTTGCCGCTCACATCTCATGAACATAATGCCATTCTTGTGATAGTTGATAAGTTAACCAAGAGTGCTCATTTTATTCCGGTTAGAGACACTTATGATGTCACTGATGTGGCACGTGTGTTTGTAAATGAGGCTATCCGTTTGCACAAGATACCTAAGAAGATAATTTCAGATAGGGACTCCAGATTCACTTCTAGGTTTTGCACAAGTTTGCAGTTAGCATTGGGGACTCAGTTGAACTTAAGCACAACTTATCATCCTGAAATAGATGGGAAAACTGAGAAAGTAAATCAATTCATGGAAGGCATGCTTAGGATGCATGCCATGGATAATCAAACCCAATGGGAGAAGTACCTACCATTGGTAGAGTTTTCCTACAATAACAATTTTCATAGCTCCATCGGAATGCCACCCTATGAAGCTCTGTATGGAAGGCCATGCAGAACACCATTGAGTTGGGATAGATTAGAAGACCGAGTAACAGTTGGGCCTGAATTGATTCAAGAGATGGAGGAACAACTGATTCAGATTAGGCAGAGACTAAAGGAAGCACATGATAGGCAGAAAAGTTATGCAGATGCACACAGGACCAACCGAAGTTATGAGGTGGGAGACCAGGTTTTCATTCGTATCAGGCCTAATAAGAGTATCATACGGTTCGAGAAGGGGACAAAGTTGTCACCTCGATTTATAGGACCATTTAGAATCCAAGAGAAAATTGGACCCGTTGCCTATCGTCTCGTACTGCCACCCCACTTGCATAAAACTCATAATGTTTTTCATGTATCTGTTTTACGTCATTATGTTGCTGATGAATCACATAAACTAAATTGGAAGGAATTGCAGGTATCAGACGTGGGAACCCTCATGGTAGAACCGTTACGCATATTGGACCGTAGGGTCTGACAGCTCAGGAACTGTTTGGTAGACCAAGTTAAGGTCTAGTGGGACAAGTATAGTCCAGGATCTGCTACTGGGGAAGACGCCGAGACACTACGACGAGACTATCCCTCACTTTTTTGACCACCTCGAGTATATGTTTCTCGAGGGTTGGGTGTATGTAACACCACCTTTTGACTTAGACAACTAGGATTACCTGAGGCCTATATACTTTATTTTCTAGTCACAATGAAACTATTAAGTGATACACTTAAACTTTAAAATGTATGAACTTTTATGAATGTTTAAATG
>ML788350.1:400651-411319 GCA_009831015.1 Picea engelmannii | reverse complement strand
GTTTAATGATTGTGTGAAACTTATTATTTTAAGTATATGTGTTTTAATGAAAGTTATATATATATATATATATATATATATATATATATATATAGAGAGAGAGAGAGAGAGAGAGAGAGAGAGAGAGAGAGTGAGTTTTTATGGGTGAGAGACTTGTTTTGTTAATTTTTCCACCCATGACAAATAAAATCAATGAAAAATATACAAAAAATATATATGGATGTATATTGGTCATAGTTTGTATCATGGTGCAGTGCATACACTCTATGATCCATGTGTGTTGTACTTAAAGGTACTTAGAACAATGATAAATCATCATCAAATTTCAAGTTCATTTATATAAATGACGCAGACCCCCGACCCTTGGGCCGAGATCCGCTCAGGATCGTTCTAAATCTGCCCTCCTGAGTCTGATTGACTCTTTGATTTTCCCCACAGGGAATCCCTCACACACATGACGGTGTATCCACGGGTTCTTATGAGTATGCCCCGTGTGATCAAACACAAAGCATCACTCAAATATCCTGATCTTAAAAATATGATCGCACCCTTTTCCAAATCGGGACTTTGGATTTCACGATTCTGCGATTTCTGTTGTCGAGTTTCCACTCTTCAACCCACCGAAACCCAAAATGCCAAAACGTCGAAATCTTCAGCCGCATCCTCCTCCACAGCTGTATCACGTTTCGTGATTCCAGGAATTCCGGAACAAAGAACCCTGACCTCTTGTCCTCGAAACTACCGAAATGTCGAACCTCGATGCGTTCAACAAAAGACTAGATTCCAATGGAACTTTTTGCCGATTCAAAGTTTCGGAATTCGTGAATCCTGATGCAAGGCTCCCGGCTCTTCAACCTCCAAAACCCCAAAACAATCAACGGGTATTGACACTACCTGACAACGAGTACATGCCACGTGTCTTCTCAGTTGTTCTCGAGCTCTAACATGGATTCCTGACACCTGTCACTATTCTCGGCTTTTGGGACTTGAACAAGCCTTCGACTGCCATCTCCCTTCCACTTCGAAACCCTGAATTCTGAAATGGTGCCTTCTACGGAATCAACAACTGATAGCCTCCCTTTAGATCCAACAACCCACGTTATTTCGGGCTTCCGGGTACCGGGAGTTCGAGACTCTCGATCCCAAACCACTGTCTTCTCGGGTTCCCGAACCCCGAAACATCGAAATGCCAAAATGCCACTTCACAATATTTTGTGTTTCACAACTCCGGGGTTTTACAATGCAAAGGCCCCTGGCTCCTTGTCATCAGGATTTTCGGTATTCCGAATCCCGAACTACCGAAATCCAAAAAATCTTCACTTAACGATTCTTTTCGTGATTTGGAAGTTAGAGTGACCAAGGATTTTGGCTTACACTCCAGACTTACAAACTCTGAATCCCCGAAATGATCTGACGGATCAAAACAGATCAGGATCAATGGTCCACGTTGATTCCTGATACCAAAGTGATGGGTTCGTCCTCCCCTATCCAACTTGCATCTTCTCTGAATCCTTCGGTCCTCGCGACTTCGAGAGTTCTCCTCGGAGAATTTTGACCGCTCATTTCCTCCTTGATAGCTTCTACGAAATGAACCAGTGTTCTTCCACTGGAACTTAACTTCTGCAAGACGTTTTCAATCTCTGTCTCCCTTTGAGTACTTTCAAAGGTGCTGACCCTCCTGAGCTTTCACTTGCAACTCAAGTCTCAAAAGGACCCCTGTGTGCACTCCTTGCGGCAGACTTTCAAATACTTCTAGGTATTTGATCTTTTGACTCTGTGCATCCTCTGCAAAAGCAGTCCTTTAATCTTTAACCTTAGCTAATAAATTCTAAGGTTTCAACTAGCCTGCGCACACCTTGCATGCTTCTGTGCTTCACTTGCACTTCTGCTAGAATGAGAACAATGACATCTCTCCTGAGCTTTCTGAGATAAAACTCAGAACCCTTGTCAACGCACACCTTGCAGACATTTCACTAGACTCCTTGCAGGAACTTCTCTCACTCAGGAAGAGAAACAATTGAAACTCATTCTCTCTCTCTCTCAGACTTCAAACATTCAACATGAAATCACACATACGCAGCACAGCCTCATAACAAATGCATAACAAAGAGAATAAAAAAACCATAAGCATACCATTCACCATGTATAAACAGAAAACATCACAACACCATGAAATCTGATTCAAAGCTTCATATGTTAATTCAATGCTCCTGTACATGGATCCTTCTCTACAACTCTCTTCTACAACCCTCTTCTTCTGTGCTATGCTAATGATACAACCACTACTATGATACAAAGGCGAGGGTGTCTATATCCATTTTCTCTCCTACTCTTCTAAACTGTCTAATCTATAATTCAAATCTACCTACTTTCATTAATTGGGATTAAATGCCTTTTACATTGACAGATGAGAGAAAATCGCTCGCGATCTGTTTACAACAACCAGATATAAATGAATTCCACTTCTAGATACTACATTAATATCTGCTTCTTAATCTTTCAAAAACATTTCAAAATGTGTAAAATGTGTGTTGCGATCCTCCCAGCTGGCTGCTTACGATGCTCCTGCATCAATAAATGTCCTTATAATGAGTATAAATCATCATCTGCAAAGTTCCAAATGATTTGCTACCAATTTTCTTATAAAAAGTATAAATTATTAAATGATTTTATATCAGTGTCCTTTGAACAAGTATAAATCAAGTAGATTTACTATCAATGTCCATAGGACAAGTACAATTCATCATCTACAAAGTTCAAGATGATTTTGTATGAACGTAATGAACATATCATTGTCATCACAATGTGATGATCATAGTCTCGAATTTGCAATGTGATGCAAATATCTCATTGTCATAATGTGAAAAACAATGTTTCGTCATTGTAATGTGATGAACATAGTGCTATCATCGCAATAAATGTCCCATTGTCGCAATGTGATAAAAATAAGACATTTATGTGCATCACATAGTTATATGAAATACAATGAACATATGACATTTAAGTTCATCACATAGCCAATTTTTAGTTAAATGTCTTATCGTCGTAATGTGATGAACATAACCCCATCATCTCAATATCCCCATCATCGTTAATATGTCACAAACAATAACCTATCACCTCAATGTTATGAACATATCCCCGTCAAAGTAATATGCCCCAAATATCCATTCGTCAAAATGTGACACATCTTATCCTTACAATGTGAAGAACATTTCACCGTCGTCATAATGTGGTGAACATAACCATATTGTCACAATGTGACAAACATAGCCTTATATGATAAACATACAATGTGACTAACATAATCATATTCTCACAATGTGACAAACATAACTATGGTTCACTTTGGTTCACCATGACGATGGTTAACCGTTCTTTACCATGGTTGATAATGGTTAATCATGTTTGACAGTTGTTTTCCACATATGACCATGGCTAGCCATAACCATATTATTGCAGTGTGACGAACATATCCTTGTCATTGGAATATCCTCATCGCCTCAATTTGATGCAAATATAGTTTCATCATAATGTCACAAACAATGTCTTGTCATTGCAATGTGATGAACATATGACATTTATGTTCATCACATAGACATACGACATACGAAGAACATAGGAAATTTATGTTCGTCACATAGCCTCATCATTGCAATGTGATGCAAATATCATGTCGTCATAATGTGACAAACAATGTCCTTTCTTCACGATGTGATGAACATAACCATGTCATCACAATAAATGTCATGTTGTCATAATGTGATGAACATACAACATTTATGGTCATCACATATCCATACAACATACAATGATCATACGATGAATATAAAACATTTATGTTAATCACATGTAGTCACTTTTTACTTAAATGTCATGTCGTCCCAGTGTCATGAACATAGCCCCATTGTTACAATATTGTTATTAAATAAATCCGTAAGTGCAGACACAAACCGATCTCCCTAGATCCACCTGGATCTAGAACAAAGCAAGACAGAACATGACTCTTTCCTTAGATTTTAACCATTGAATTAAATAGGAGGCAAGAACAAAGAACATACCTTATTGTCACTTCCTATGGTATTTGTTTCTCCCGCTTTGCTCTAGTTCTCTCGTGCAGCCAAGACCAAGACAACACAAACCAACCAAAGTGAAGAAAGCACAATCTATTCAACAATCAATCTATGTATATGATCAAGGAATTATACAATAAAGTGGAATTAGCTTTATGGGAAAGGGACATATTACTGCATCATATTAATGGAAAGTAAAGATTACAACCTAAGCCTTGATGTCGCAAAATTCCTTTCGATGGCCCTTGACTCCGACACACACACTTGCTCAATTGCATGAAGAAGATCAACTCCTTTGGATGAACTTGCTGGAGTCACCAAGCTACTGTAGCATCAGTCCTTCACACAATTCTTTTCACCAATTCTCCAATGAATCTTGCTTCTCCTTCTTTGCTTAACCTTTTCCATGAGAATTAACTCAATATATAGGAGAGAATGAATTAGTTACTTGGATAGGAATGATCCCAAAATATCAGGGAATCCAGTACTAGGATAACCATTCGAATGCCATCTCATCCTTCTAGAAGATTCCCTTCTAGAAGCTTCGAGAATTCATATTTTTCCCTTCTTTAGAAAGAGTTCGCACCCTAGCAGTTCAACACAGTGCGAATTTCTTGCACCCTGACTTAAGGCAGCCTGTGAGAATCATGCATTCTCGTAGGCAAATATACTAGCAGCCTGTGAACAGTCCTCAAAAATGTGATTTCTGGAAAGAGATGAAGGTAACTTTTCTCAGGATAAAGTTCTAATGAAGATCCTGAGTACACCATCATCAATACATCATCATGACGACCAAAATCATGGGTAACAAAATGCCCCCCAAAGTATGAGGTTGGAACTAGTGACAACCGATAGACTTTGTAAGCTGCATGTGTGGTCGAGAACCAGGAGCACATCTAATCGGAAACCTGCAAACACCCAAGCATCTGAAGAATATCATATATACCAATTCTGAGGTAGGCATTCCCATACTCAGATCATAGACTGATGACATTATAGACATGGGTCATGGACACCAATCATACACTGTGGATCCATGCCGTCAAAATATAGCATAGCCACCGGAATACACTATGGATCTATGCAAGAAATTTCAAATCAAGACGACATAGCCACGAAACATACACAGTGGATCTATGTGTCGCAAATTATACATACTTCATCGCAACCTGGATCACAAAGATAATATCCAGGGTCTTCAATCTCATTGCCCAAAGTATGAATCTAACCATGTGATTACATGTGTTGAAGTCGAACATGGTAGAAACCACTTGATTACCGGTCAATGATGAAACTATTAACAAGTGCGAGGGAAATCACCATTGATGTCAATGACTCCCAAGGAACCATAGTACAATCCATCGAGTGTGAATAAATGAGTTGATGTCAAACATCTAATGGAATCTTTCGATTAGGGGTCAATGATGTAAACCCACTATCGAAAGAAAGGAAACCTGCCATTGAGGCATGCAAGTTCCAAGGTACCAAATAATTTAAGTCTTGATTCCGGATAATGAGCTGAAGTCGACGGAACAAAACTCGTCACAGGAGGGCCTTGATGTATCCCCCATCAATGACACGAAATGAGTAACAGAGTTTGAAGGTGAAACAGAGCATTTTGCAAATTGGACTGGACACAGGGAAGGCCGACACAGAGAGAATGGATAACTGCAGATGGCCAACTCAATATAGGTTTCAGATGGACTTCTCTTGAACATATGAATGACACGACCAATGATTTGGCAGCATTGACTCAAAGACGACACAGGGAATGACCTTGTAGCAAATCGAATGAGAGACAAATGGATTTCCCAAACCGGTTTCAAATGCGATGAATAGGGGGTGTCATGTTCAAGAGCGACACTTACTGCCAATTAATACGAAAATGAAAACATATCCCTTTCCCAAATTCCCCCCCACCATTTATGGCGAGTACCTCTTTATTTTTACGCAAGCTTGAGGAGGATAACATATGCTTGTTGATATAAGTTTATCCTTCGGACGAGTCCCTCGGAGTATTTTTAATGAACCCTAAGAAGGAGTGGTTTGATCCCATCACAGGTCTGTCAATGTTTGTTTAACGAGTCCAGAGATAGAAAACTCAAAGGTTTTTCAAGATTATAGAGTTTGGAAAAACACTTAAAAGAGAAATCTCTCAGTTCCTTTTTCGTAAAATAGTCTGGGCGAGACCGAAAAAGAGATAAATTATCGCTCACCAGACGCTTACTTCAAATACTTTATCGAGCATGAAAATAGCAAGGTCGCTTGGTGATCTTTTCATGTTTAGAGAGTCTGAAAAGAGCTTAAAGAGGACTCCAGGGGGTTCCTTTTTCGTATAACCTTTACGAGTTCGAAAAAGTGATAAAAGTATACTCGGTTACATTCTCATTGATTTACGAGTATGAGAAATAACAAAGACTAAGCTCAGTAACTTATTCTCATGTATTTACGAGCATGGGAAAGAAAAAAGACTAAGCTTGGGATTGTTTTCATTTTTACGCAAGCTTTAAAACAAAACAAAACTATGCTTGGGATAGATTTTAATTTTTACACAAGCTTAAAATCTAAACAAAACTATGCTTGGACCTGGTTTCATTTTTACACAAGCTTGAACCAGAGGAAACTATGCTTGAGGTAAGTGGTTTCATTTTTACACAAGCTTGAACCATAGAAAACTATGCTTGCGACTTCCCAACGTATAACACATGGATGGTTGGTACTTGGCCCCCAGCTTAAGAAACTAGCGGCTTAACTTCAGCATGAAGTCCAGAGGCTGAGGCAAATGCCCCCCAAGCTTCATTTCATCCAACTGCAAAGGAGAATGAAATGAAGCTTCAAATACTAGACGAAGGACTTGACTCAAACAGAGAGGGGGAAAACTATTTCATTTTTTAATGAGCTTGACACATAAACAAGAACTATGCTCATAACCTCTGTTTCATTTTTTAACGAGGTTGCCACAGAGATGAAAAAACTATCCTCATAAGTGGTTTCATCAAAAAACCATGCTCAAAAGACCTTTGTTTCATTTTTTAACGAGGTTGCCTCAGAGACAGAAAAACGATCCTCGACCTCTCTTCTTGATCATGGATTCCAAGAGGACAATGCTCTGGAATGACACCATGTCAAAGGACAAAACTCCGTCATGGCTTCCAAGAGGTCTTCACTGGAAGGAAGAAACACACTCTGGAAGGACACCACGTCGAGGGTTGTGACAGGAGTAAAGAGATTAGACTCTAACAACCCTAGTGAAGAGATTACCATGTCAACTACTGGATCTAAGTCATCAGAAGTTGAAGCCATGGGCGACAACGCCACATAATTGACCTGTGGTAGGGGCGATACCATCTGCATATAAGAACCATTCAAGGAGGCAAGCCAGGCGGGGTCAATGAATGAAAGTTGATCAATAATCACAACTCGTCCATCGTGCGGGAAATATATCACACGAAAGAGAGTAGACACAATAGATTTCATGGCATAGACATAATCCCGCCCAAGGAGTAAAGAAAAATCCAAGGGGTCTTGGACTACCATGACATCAATGAAGACATTTTTCCCTCCCAAAGTTACAGGGAACTGAGGAAGGGTCCCTAAAGGTTGACTGGTTCTTCTGTTAAAAGCTAACAGATTCTGTGTAACTGGCGCAATCGGAGGATAACCCAAGGCTTACCAAGTAATAGAAGACAAAATACTAACAAATGAACCTTCATCTATCAGCGTCTGAGGAATGTCCTGACCACAAACCTGCACTGTAATCTGGAAAGGAATGTGAGAGGGAAGACGAGGTCCAGTTAGCACACCCCAATCAAAACGGATGGCCTCATTACTTGGAGGGGGTTCCATGGGAGAAGGAGGAATACCCCTCAGCACGGGAGATTCTGTATCAATGAGAAAAACATGGGCATTATCAAGTTTACTCTCTAGCGGGAGAGTAGGATCGACCGATGATGAGATCAGACCGACCACTTGGGTTTCATTCTCCAAGGGGAGAATGGGGTCAACAGGTGGAAATGGATCGACCACTTGGGTGACACTCTCTAATGAGAGAGTGGGATTGACCGAGGATGGTATCAGATCAACCACTTTATCAACTGGTTCAACTAAGGATGTGACCAGATTGACGACATGATCAACCAGATTGATCGGTGAAGGGACCAGAGTGATCATTCCATCAACTACAAGTGGGTTGAGAGAAAGCTTGCGATAAGCGGCTGGGAGTTGAGGCTATGAAATAGTCATGTCTTCTAGTAATTTCGAGGCTTTGTCCATATGAGGGCAAAGGTGAGTTATATGACTCCCTTTGCATAACATATATGGGAACTTGACTCTACTTTTCTTCTTCCCAATAGTATCTTGACTAGTCGACGGGAAGTCATCAACATGTTGTTCAGAGGCTAATGACATGGGTTAGCGAGGGTGTGTAGACCAAGCTTCTATAGCCTTGGATATACCAGGGAAATCCTTAAGAAGATGGCTACCCTTACAAATCCTGCAAGGGTACTTGGGCTTACGAGGTGTTTGGGTGATCTTGACATCATCAACACTCCCAGCACGATTAACAACAACTGGTTGTTTTCCAACATGTTTGACAGTGGTTGGAGGTTTGAATNCTTCTTATTCACCGAGGTACTAGCTTTAGAACTTTCGCTCGGCGAAGAAGATCTTATTGGTGAAGACAGTGAAGGATCAACATGAGGTTGATGTTCCTTGGGGGAAGTGCTTACGACTGAAGCACTTAATGCATTCGGGATTACCTGAGTGGAAAACAACAATACCAGTAATCCAATAGTGAGACCTGGAAGGCTCAAAGTAGCGATGTGAGGAGGACCAATGTTTCCATAAAAAGGAAAAACAAAAGGTTCCCCTGGAGTAGGGGTTCCTTCATTGGTCATTCCAGGAATTGACGTCATTAAATAAATCCAACCTAGAGTCTGCTAAGGAAAACAAACAACACACGCTAAAAATCTAGGAAGCAAGCAAACAAACAAAACCTTCTCACAATGATCACACTAGTTGGTGATGAAATCCAACGTCGCGGGAACAATGTAAGAAGGGGCTGAGATAGAGCGGGTGGAAAAGTTACGTTGATGACCTACTTAACAGACTTACACCTTGGTGCAAGCTCCCACACATAATCATGGGTATACCCTCCAAGGAGCCCGAGTGAGTTTGCAGAACGTTGATTCCAGGTACCGTGAAGACTTGCCCCTCCACAGTCACCTCGTGTAAGAACCTAGAGACATAGGCCACTAAGGTCACCACCAACAACAATAAATCCTGGGGGAACAGTCGACAGTCCGATCCACACGCAAGGGTAGGGTATCTAGCCTGAAATCAACTTGAGAGGCTTCCACTCATCATTGTGGGTATACCTCCGAGTGATCCCTGTAATACGTGCAATCTCTACACCAAGACCAACAAAGCAGGGTGAGTAACTCTGCTAGTCTCAATGCGACCTCGTGCTTGACCCTTATGTTAGAAGGGCTTCCTAGGACAAAATGTAATAAGTGGATTTAAACTCCCCCTAACTCAATATTCTATGTTTGTTTGCAACTTTGGAAAGTTATCTTTCACACCTATTCCAAAGCCCTACGACTAATCTAATGTAGGTTTGCTACTAGAAAAGATAAAAATGTCCAATCAATTTTTATAAGTGCTTTATTTTATGGTTGTTGTTACTCAAAAGGAAGATGGCATGGACAATATGGTGTTTTGACCAACTCGAAAATTATGCAAAGATATGAAGATGAAATCTTTTCATTTCGATGAAATCTATGCTACGAGAAGGAGAAAACATTTATCATTCCCATATGCACGATGTCTCAAAATATATTAAACTCATCAATATAAATATTCTCAAGAAATGAGAAAAAGGTACTGAACACCAATGCATGATTCATGGCCCCCCCCGACCATGAGGGGGAAATTTTTTCATAATTTAAGATTAAAAAATGCCAAGAATCATGCAATTTCGCTACTTCAAATGCAAGGATGCCCCCAATCTAAAAGCAAGAAATTAAATCTTTTTGTTTCAAAAATTTCACTAAAAGCAATAATGAACTTTGTTAAAACAAAGAAACCCAAACTAGTCTTTTCAATTGCATAAGAAAAATGATCTTTCAAGCAATAAGCAAATGATAAAAGACCAAGAAAACTCAACTTTCAACCAATCACTGGTTTTGAACTAATCAAACACACTCATATTCTCAAATCAGAGAGAAAGGTTGTGCCAAGAAAAGTCAAGAAACGAAAGTCAAGCCACAAATGACAAGAAATGCCTTGAAACCCTAAGACTGTTCATGCACACAAGAAAAGACAAGAAAGATACCAATCAGAGGTCCAAGAAACTCATAAGATGCAATCAAACTGATCTAGGCAGTTGAAAATACCAAAACTCAAATCCAAACTTTTGAAAAAAAATGGTGTTCGCAGGCAGGAAATATAACACGGTGCGAGAATCACTGATTCTCGCAGGTGACCCTTGAGCAGGGTGCGAGAACCTCGCACTGAAACCTATGGGCAGAGTGCGAACTCTACCTATTCTCGCAGGCTGCAATGAAGTGCAGTGCGAGAATTCCTGAACATAATCAAA
>ML788350.1:371274-388307 GCA_009831015.1 Picea engelmannii | reverse complement strand
TGTTACTCCTTTCGAAGCCTTGTATGGTTCCAAACCTACAGTTCATAATTTGAAAGTATTTGGGTGTAAGGATTTTGCACATATTCCAAAGGAGAATAGGAAGAAATTGGATGCTAAAGCTATTAAATGTATTTTCATAGGGTATTGTTCTGAATTCAAAGCATACAAATTGTTTGATCCTTCTACTCACAAAGTATTTGCGAGTAGAGATGTACTTTTCCATGAGAAGGAAGCAGGAAATAATGACGACAATAGTCACGAGGAATGGAATATACTTCTTGATGAAGATTTAAAGAAGAGTAGAAGCAACAACAATCACCACAACAACCACCACATCAACAACCACAACCATAGAATCAACAACAACAATAAGGACTCAGTGATATGGACACTTCAAGTAGTCACAATTCACCTAGAGGTGAAGACAGATCTTCACAAAGTGGGGAGGAAGATAATCAATTTAGAATATCTTCATGACAGTTTCGACTCCCTGAGAGGTATAGATACTATGCCCTGATGAGTAGCATTTCAAATGTCATATACCCATGAGTTTTTATGAAGCCAATGAACATAATGAATGGAGAAATGCAATGGAGGAATAATATGAATCTATAATGAAAAATAATACTTGGGAATTGACTGAATTGCCTAAACATAACAAGCCCATTGGATGCAAATGGATATACAAACCCAAGTTTAAATCATATGGTAGTATAGACAAATATAAGGCTAAACTGGTGGCAAAGTGGTATTCACAAACAGAAGGTATTGATTATGCTAAAACATTTTCACCGGTAGCTAAATTGAATACTATCAGATTGTTAATTGCTTTAGCTGCAAAGTACCATTGGAAGCTACACCAATTAGATATTAAATCTGCATTTTTGAATGGTGAGTTAAAGGAGGAGGTTTACCTTACTCAAACTGAAGGGTTTGTGGAACATGGGCAAGAACACTTAGTGTGTAAGTTAAAGAAAGCATTGTATGGACTAAAACATGCACCTACGTCATGGTATGAGAATACATACTCTTTCTTTCTTCAACAGGGTTTTATGAGGAGCAAGAGTGATCCAAATCTGTATACCAAATTTGATGAGTAGGGGTATATAGTATTGATTTCCTTATATGTTGATGATTTAATAATTACAGAAAATGTAGAAAAATTAATTGACAAAATCAAGGAGTAGTTATCACAAGTTTTTCAAATGAAAGATCTTGGTGAGTTACATTACTGCCTAGGTCTTGAAGTTTGGAGAAATGTAGGACACACTTTTGTTTTTCAGAGTAAGTATGTCAGAGAAGTACTTAAAAGAATTAAAATGGATCAGTCTAAATATTATACTATTCCCATGTAGCAGAATGTGAAACTTTCTTGTGATGATGGTTCTAAGGAGGTGAATGGCACTATGTATAGACATATGGTGGGTAGTTTGAATTATCTCACCACAACCAGACCTGATATTGCATACTCTATGAGTGTGTTAGGTCAGTTTATGGAGAAACCTTTAGAAATCCATTGGAATGAAACAAAGGTAGTACTTAGGTATCTAAAAGGAACACTTGATTATGGTATTAAATATACTAATGCATCTGATGTTGAGTTGACAGGTTACTCAGATTCTGATTGGGACGGCAATCTGGATGATAGAAGATCAACCACTAGATATGCATTTGGCATTGGATCCAGGATTGTTTCATGGAGCCGTAAAAATCAACCCACTGTATCTTTGTCTTCTACTGAAGTAGAATATAAAGTTGTGTGTGCAACAACTTGTGAAGTTGTTTGTTTGAGAAGACTTCTTCAAGATGTTGGAGAAGAACAAAATGAACCTACAATGATCAAATGTGATAATCAAAGTTCAATCAAGGTGGTGAATAATCTGATTTATCATGCAAAGACAAAGCATGTTGATACTCAGTTTCATTTTTTTAGAGAAAAGTTGCAGTCCAATAAAATAGATCTTATGCATTATAATACTTGTGAAAATACTGCTGATATTTTCACTAAGCATCTTGGAAAGATTAAGTTTGAGCTATTTAGGGAGATGTTAGGTGTAGAAGTCAATCCATTCTCCATTAAGAGGGAGACTTGGAAGTAATGGAGCAAGTGTTAGTTTCATAGACAATCTCTTCTAGTGATTAATGTAGATTCTACTTTTCTGTGATTTGTTGTAACTGCCTAAGTAGAACCAATTCCTATATTATGATGTAATCCTCCTCATTCAATAATAGGGATTGTGAGCATAGCCTCACCAGTGTTTTTCTCTCATAATTCTAAGTTTATATCTACATGATGATTGTTTTGGATGGGATCGATGATACTTTATATGTACATGATGATTGTTCTGGATGGGATCGACGATGCAATTGGAAGATTCACAGGTGACAATTGTCCTATAGTGCAAGAAATGCCCTCAATTGTTCCTTTAATATGACATACAAATGTAATTTTTCTCCACTTCTCTGGTTAAAAAGGATTTGCATTGACTGCATACGAGAGGAGTTGTTGTTGTCCATCCAAGTATTGCAAAAATTAGGTATCACAAATTCAGGTAGCAAAATTTGATACATGTAATTCCCTGATTGGATCTGAGATCAGATGAGATAATGAGAAACTTGTCCCTTTAACATGACATATAAATGTAAATTTTCTCCACTTCTCTCGTTAAAAAGGATTTTTATCGACTTCATACAAGAGGCATTGGCGTTGTCCATCCAAGTATTGCAGAAATAAAGTATCACAAATTCAAGTATTGTAGCAAAATTTGATAGATGTAATTCCTGGATTGCATTTGAGATCATATCAGATAGTGATAAAATTGTCCCTTTAATATGACATGTAAATGTAATTTTTCTCCACTTCTCTGGTTAAAACGGATTTTCATTGACTACAAAAATCAGGTATGACAAATTCAGGTATTGTAGCAAAATTTGATAGATCTAATTATCAGATAGTGAGAAATATAGGACATACGGTTGGAATTTGACCGTCAAAATGCTCATGTAACCATCAAAATAAAATGCTTGTGTTGGTGCATTTTGGCAGTCTGATTGTTAAAGGTTTTATTTGACCGTCTTGCATAAGAGTATATATATTTTTCAAAATATACAAAATATATATCTAATGTTGATAAAATATACAAAATGTATGTTTGATATTGAAAAAATTATGATAAACTTCATTATAACTTACTGTAATATTGTACATGATAATACATGCAACAACATATTGTCAATGCTTTTCCACCCTCTTGAATCCTATCATCTAGGATTTACCTTAACCATTATCATTCATGGTCCAATTCATACATAACTCTTATTTGTTACAACATTCAACTAACTAATCTACACGAATGTCAATTCTTTTTCACCCACTTGGATCTTATCATCTAGGATCTACCTTAACCATTATAATTCATGGTCCAATTCATACATAACTCCTGTTTGTTATAGGATTCAGCGCATCTACACATACTGCATACTCTAATAAATCATAGCTCCATGGAATAGCTTTGAATGAAAGCAGACTGACCTCCCCTCTGCATTAACACTGCACCCATAACATACCCACTTGCATTGTTTTTCCACCCTCTTGAATCCTATCATCTAGGATCTACCTTAATTGTTATCATGTTTTTCCATCCTCTTGAATCCTATCATCTAGGATCTACCTTAACCATTATCATTTATGGTCCAATTCATTTATAACTACTATTTGTTACGACATTCAACTCATCTACACAAACTGCATACTCTAACAATTATGACCTGTGATTTCTAATTTATATAGTTGTCAATGTATTTTGATAAGTATTCTATGACCTGTCACTTATGTTTGGATAATAAAAAAAAAGATGGCTTCCATGACCAAATTTATGTGGCTATCAATGTACGTTGACAAGTATTCTATGATTGTTAATTATGTCTAATTAACCAAACAAGCTAGCTTCCATGACCAAATTTATGTGATTGTCAATTTACCATGTCACCATTTTTTCTATGCATCTTCTTTTGTGTCTTTGTCCTTTCTCTGGAGTGGCCTTTGTTTTTTAATATAAAAAAACTAATTCCTTTTTAAATTTTCCATTTTAGGTTTTTAATATCAAGAGTTATCTTGATTAAAATTTTTATTATATTTTTTGAATTAATCAAGTATTTTTTTTAAAAATTATTATATTTTTTGAATTAATTAAGTATTTTTTATAAAAAAAATTGTTTAAATTTGTAAATTAAGTGTTTTTTCAAAAGGCGGATTTTAATGTGTTTGTACAATGATGATATAGCAGTTGAATGAAGATCCACTATTTCAAAAAGTGTGTTTGGCAAAGATTACCTATTCAAGGAGCGCACTATTTTGCGAGTATATTAGCAAACACTAGTTTGCCAAGTTGCATTTACATTTGATAAAAAAATTTAAGGTATTCACTGCTTAAAAAAATCAACGTCATTAAAATTTAAGGGGTGAAGGCTATATTTTAAAACAAAACGTTTTATCACTGGAACATAGAGTTTCAAAAACAAAACAAAAATAAGGAAAAAAAATGATATGATCGGTAAAAGTGTAACTACATTTGGACACTGTGTGGACAGGTTGCAATATATAATGGATTTCTAAAAGATAAGATAATAACTAATGTTTGACAAGGATTCTAAATCTAAATATAACACTAACATAGCTATATAATTGTGATTGATGAACATTTTATAAATCTTAATTTTATTATAAATTTTAATTAAAGTTTGTAAATGAAATATTTTTTTTAGAAATTTATTAACCATAACACGATTATATAGTACAATTGTAGTTGTGTTGATAAAATAAATAACTAATATTTACTTCATATTAATAACTTATTTACTTTAATTATATAATTAACTTATTTATTTTAATTATTTAATTATATGATTGATTATCTTAAATTTATATCATTTCCATATTTTTAATTAATGAAATATATAAATCTTTTCAAATTCTATAAACTTATAATATGTCCATTAATTCACTAATATCACAACGCTTTTTTCTTTTCTCTACGACAGTTTAATGAACGAAGAAACTACTACGCGATCTTCACATATTTATTTATAACGAAGAAACAAACAAACAGCTGGATCGAAGATGTAAACAAACAAACAGCTGGATTGAAGATGTAATTAAAATTTTCTAATTCATGTAGCCGTTTGGGTGGTGTAGCTGGTTGTCAGGTTAATTTCACACACGAGATCCCCATTTCGAACTTGGGCTTAGACACATGAAAATAGATGTATTTTGGGTTGGTTTTGTTACCTAACGAATGCACTGCCGTTCGTTCAAATGGTTTCATAATCTGAATGTAAAATTATGAAAAGAAGCACAGGTTATATTTGTATTTATTCAATTATGTATATTCAATTGTTTGTTGTTTGTTGTAATGGTGTTATATATAATAATAATAATCGTCAAGACACTAAATTAGTATATGAAATTTTTTTTACTCAACAATTTGATTAATAAAATTTACAAAAATATACACACTTTATCCCATTTAAATTTAGTGTAATTTTTTAGTATATATTTTATATATAAAAAATTATATATTTATTTTTGTTTGATTAAGAGTTTTTTTCCTCAAATTTAACCACCCAAAAATATAACAGCTCAGGATAACAGATAACATAACAGCTCAGGATAACTGTGGCCACTGCTAATTAACAAATCGAAAAACTGAACTAAGATATGATAAAAAAAAGTTTTACCAATATGAAATCTATATAATGTTTTGCTACTATCCTATGCTAACTGGCCTAACTGAAAATTTCGAAGCATAACCATACAGTATCACGCTGCTAAGCTTCTACTACCAGCTACTATATGATGGTCAGGATGCATTGCTATAATATCCTTGGCCCTTTCTCCCAAGATTTCTCTTATAATTTCAAAGTCTGTAGTTGTCGACAACTGTGAGCAGCGTCGACAACTATCGAAAGAAATACCATTTGTTTCTGCAGAGAGACGTATATGCCTCGCACTTTCTGCCAAGCTTTCTCTCATAATTTTAGAGTCCATAGCTGTCGACAATCGTGAACAACTGGTTATATCAAAATACCGGTAGATAATCAGGCATTTCCACACTCTAGGAGTCCATTACAGACTCTAGGAGTCTGTAATACCGGTAGATTATTAGGCATTTCCACACTTTTCCATGCCCCTTTCACGTTACTGAAACTTACTATTCGATTTCCCCTTGAAAAATGCTTAACTGAATCCGTTTCTCCCCTGATGATCTGCACTGATGTCTTTAACGGAAACAGCTTGATCTCAGACTGTCTATATCTCTTGAGCACTCCCACGTCCTTGAATTCTTCGAGGAGTTTGGAGAGCTTTTGGAATCCAAGAAACCTCAGGTTCAAATATTTGCCAGTTGACCTTTGGAAGTCCTAATAAATCCGGGATATGGGATATCCATTTCGAGACTCTTCCCTGTCCATGAGATCTAAAAGCCAACATTTTAGAAGATCCATGGAAGCATTCTTACAGTTTGAGTGGCCAGAATGTAACATCTCGCTATGGTGCACTGAGAAAACGTATTCTTTGAGGACACTTGCTCGCAAGTGATCTGGACTTTTATGATATTAAAACATTTATCCTTGATTATGATGCATTATGATAGATGACATGATGTTTTACTGCTTTGACATAGACAGGTGCTATTGACTCGGTTTTACTAAGAGTGTAGGGTTTTTGACCTTGAGGATGCAGAGGCATTGACGGAACCCCTTGGACTCTGGATCGAGTCAGGGAGTGCGCTATTGGGGTTTGATTGATTTACTGTGATTTTAGTACATTTGATTAGATGATATGATGTGGACATGTCTGACATGATTGTTGATGATGTAGGCTGATGATAGCTTGCCGACCACACTCACATATGGAGTAAAGGGGCCACACATGACTACCAGAGAGGTTGAGGGAGAGGTGTGGACAACAGCCCTACCACAGCCTACTAGCACTCCCACCGTGGCTCGAACTGTAGGTTAACGATTACCTAGTTCGAGAGGACCCATGATGACGTGAGGGAAGACTGCAATAGTCGCTCACGATGATTCTAAGGGGTGCGCAATAAGGCAGGAGCCTTATTCTTTAGAAGCCCTTAGTCTCCCACAAGTTCACCTGGCGGAGTGTTGACTCCAGGGGTTATTGACGTATACCAATCAGTCAAGAGGCGAGTGGCACCCTTGGAGCACGTGGTGCATCCTGAAGGGCACGTCGTGCAAAAGAAACACAAGAGGCGAGTGGCACCCTTGGAGCACGTGGTGCGTCTCGAAGGGCACGTCGCGCAAAAGAAACACTAGAGGCGAGTGGAACCCTTGGAGCACGTAGTACGTCCTGAAGGGCACGCTGCGTTGACGATGTTAAAGGAACGAACCTAGATGGCCCTAAGACATTTAACACTTTAAGAAAAATTAAAAAAACTCCCCTAATTAAATGTCGCCCAGTTCAGAATCTAAGTCCTAAGTCTAAAAACTTCGCTAGGGGTAAGGTTTTGTCTACCCTTGAGAAAATATCTTTATAAAATAATAATAATAAAATTTAAAATAAAAACCCCTTACGTAATAATTTGGTCTTCATAAATTTTGGGGTAAAATGAAGAGAGTAAGAAATTAAATAAAATCAGTGGATAAAAAATATATATATAGAAGAAATTAATTATTTTTAACTTGTGATAGTTTTAAAAGATGTTGAATTAATAATAAAAGGGAAAGAGGGTAAAATGTGCAACTAAAAGGGGGAAAAGAAGGAATTGTAAAATTTAGGAAACTAAGGAATGGAGGAAACATAATAAGGGAAAGATGGGAACTTATGGTAAAAAGCGAGGTCAACTTAGTAAAGAATCTGCATTCAAGAACCTTCTAATTTTGAATTGACTTAGCATTTTCATTTTAAGGAAAGTATTTAAAACCTGTGAAGGAATCTAGGGACACCTAGGAGTAAATTTAGGAGTAACTCTAGGTGGGTGAGGGAAACGAGACTTTTATTAATTTAAAGAAATAATTATTGGAGGAAAGTGGGGGATGGATGACACTTGTACGAAGGAGACCTATTAGAACTTTTTATTAAAACTTAAATTAAATGAGATTTATGGAAAGTTTGGAAGTTCTAAAACTCTATAAAAGAGAGGAAGGAGGAGGAAGAAGGGGATTGACTGTTACCATAACGTTACGTTGTCGGATTAGTGACTTGACTGATTTACTTGTGAGGAGTTAGGATTTCCCAGCTCGGATAGGAGTGGTAGCTCGGCCTTGCGAGGCGATCTGGAAGCTAGACGTACCATCTAGATAGTGTGTGGCCCATTTGCGGCTCGGGGGGCTAAGGGGGAAGCAGAGTACCCCTAGTGATTGGTTGGGAGGTACCAGTGAGGTCTCGACGGTCGACGTGCGGGAGCGGCACGGAGCGCGCAAACGACTCTCGGAGCAGGAATAAAGGCAATGGTACGCTCTTTGATTTGTAGAGTAGAATGCATTAGGGTGTACGATTAGATCTGCATGTGTATTGGTAATATAGATGGATGAATATTTAACTTCAATCGGGCTGGTTTTCGTTGGATTGAATGGTTTTTCTTTATTTACTTACTCCGGCGAATTGTTGTGCTTTAACATTGCTGCAAAATTTTACTGTGTCAAATTGAGTAACCTCTAGCCTTGTAATTATCATTTCATTTCTATCCCCTGAACGACGAAACTCACGGTGTATAGTCATGCTTGAAAACTTGTTCCTGGCACACTCCTTGTAATTGTTACCCGAGAAAACCCCCTTTCTGACATTTTCGTTTGGTATTTGGTTACTGTGAAAATTGGTTCAGGAAGTTGAAATTTCGGTGTATTTACCTCTACGCCCCATCCCAAATTTGTAACTCCGCCCTTGTTTTTGTATACTTCAAACTTGTGTTAGCACCTGACCCCGACGAATCCACCCTTGATCGATTTAACTACTAAATTGTACCACCGTATTTTAATTTGCCCCAAGGTCATTCATCCTTACCGATTGACCTACTAATCCATGGCTAGATTCGATAAGTAGTTTTCCCAGCAGACTTTTCACAGCGAATTATTTTTGAGTCAACTCTAAACTGTTGAATCATCGTGTATGGTGATGTTCTTACTAGTATAGCTTTGTTTTTATCTAGCGTAGGCCTAATTTAAGCCGTTAGGAGACTCCCGCTTGAGAAATAGGCATGACAACCTCCTATTGATTTCTAGTTGTCTCTTTACGGGTGCTGACAGTCCACTTTGACCACATCCTCCTCTAACTGCACTGGGCCAGATTTCATTTACAATGAGTCCCTTCTTAAATCCACTGTGTAGCTTATCGTTGAGATTTAAAGGGAATCGGTTTTACATCGAGGATATCACTATCATATCCTGAATATCCGCCCTTGTCCGTCGGTGTACTTTCATTGTACATTGGTGGGTGTTATGTGCTTAAACTCATCATGCCTAGACGTTTAATCAGTGATGAATGGAGATCTATGCCTTCATTGATGGATACGCTAATATCCATAGCAGAGATAGGCGAGTCCCAGGATTTTCGTTCTCTGTTGACGGATTTCCTTTTTCGGCTTAGAAGAGTTACACAGAGAACCCTATCCGCTCCCTGTTTATTAGTAATTTAGATGGTTATGGAGATCTGTACGAATGCAGGTCCAGATCCCTCCGAATTCGTGAGCTTTCTCATAGGTATTCGATTAAAGTTTCACTTATCAAGCTCATTCATTCTTTTCAATTAAAACTCCTTGCACCTTCTGGATCCGACTTGATTTTTGCCCAGTAATCAATTTTAGCTCTGATTTACTTTCACCATCTCCTTTTTACCTCATTTGATAGCGTTGAGAGATCATTTCCAATTTTGCGCCTTAATTGACGGCTTCATTTTGTTTTTCTGTCATACTGTCCAAAAATTTAATGATGTCTCTTGATCCGCCTTACTATTTTGATACCATGTCATTACCTTACCTTATCACCCGGATTTTAATCTCATAGGCCTGGTCCTTCACTTTTTCATTCTTATATGGTAGCATTTTGGTTAAGAGGGAAATATTGATTGACAGGAGAATTCATTGCACCGCGTGTCTGGTAAGAAATTTTTGTCAGGCTCTATGGCATTCTACGGTAGCAAATTTTGGCACCTTTCATGGGCGCAAATTTCCTGATAACAATTTTTGGGAAATCTTGGTTTAAGCGTTTTGTAACCAACAATGAAAACTGTGCAACACCTTTCTAGATTTATGATAAGGAGGAGAGTTACGGTGGTTATACTCATTCCCTAGCCTCACAAGATTTAATCGCTGAAACTGGACGCCATACTTGCACCAATCCCCTTTTACAACCAAGAATATAAATGACACGTTCATAATTTTTGTTATGAATAGTTTGGTTCCATAATTCGGGTTAGGATTAGTTGGGTGTTAGTGACCCTCCCCTTTACCTTGCTTTATATAAATTTTTCTTCATAGCTAATTTATCATAAATTGAGTAAAAAGAAGGATTATTAAATGTTTTGGATAGGGTATGAAATGCAATGTTCTATAGACTGAGTACAATTGCTTAAATTTCTAACCTACCTAGGTCATCCTTATGTGGTGTTGGGCACACACATCTTTCTTTCAAAAAAAAAAATTTTTGCCAGTTTATAATGGAGGGCTAGTTACAACTTAACAGACTAGTTAAATTTTAATTGATGATTAGTCATGTCTTTAGTTATTAATCCAGTCAATATTTAGATTTGTTTAGTAATGTCTTTAAATGTTGATCTAGATGGTACTCCGATGTCGCTTACAATTTAGAACTGTGCAGTGAATGGTTATAAAGCTAATTTCGAAAGTACCTTAATGATATTCGACAATTAGACATATTGGGCGTGTAAATGATGGTTATTATTGTAATTAATGTTCTGTTGATAAAATGTATAAATGTTTTTATTGTTAAATTGTTAAAATTGATTGGTTATATGATTAAACTATGATTTAAAAGTTGCCAGAAGTAGTTGTAAGTCATGGCAGTTAGGATGTTGACTTTGACAAACTAGCCTTGATTATAGAGAGCAATATTGTTAGTTATATTTTACAGTTTAAACCATTTGAAGGTCGGACTTGCTGCATAATTGTCTGGGTCTTGTAATGTGATTAAAGATACCCTCCCAAGGCAATACTGTACGAGGAGTGAGTAAATTAAATGAGTTATTAACGATGCACTGTTGCAAATTGCCTTAATTGGATAACCCCGTTGATTGCAATCTTGTTAGTTACGTGTGTCTTTAGCTTTGTAGGCTTGGTCTGTTTGTGTCGGGTGGGTTGTAGACACCTCCATGTTCCTCAGAACAGTCGCCATCCTTGAGACCTTAAATGGTTAAAATCGATGGGAACCTGGGCTTCAACATTGCTTATGTGTCTTGGAGGTCCTAACCATTGTAGGGTAGGACGGGCGGGTAGTCAGTTTGTCAGTTGATTGTTGTTCTTTAGTGGCAGATGGTGATGTACGTCTTAGATCTTTATGTGATACCGCAGTTGCATGCGTCTTGATTTGTCGTCATGTGGCGGTGCAGAGTATAATGTCTTGTTATCCTTCTACACGCGCACACACCAAAAAAAAAATGCACTTGTTATAAGAGGTTTGTCGGCGTAACGAGGAGGATCTTTACACATAATTTGAGGTGATAGCCCTATTTTCGGGAGAGGCTGTGGCAAGATGATGATGAGAAAACTAGATTTTATTAATATAAGACTGGTTGAATAATCATTTATACAAAATGATATAATTTACATGATTTTTTTTTAATAAATAAAAGATATATCATTTGGACAATACTATATAATTTACATGATTTTTTTATAAATAAAAGATATATAATTTATTAGTAAAAATTACATGGTAAAGAGAACTATATTTATATTTGTTTTGTATACATACCTTATTTTTCTGGAATTGAATTTGTGATTTTTTAGGAGGAAACACGTGTTCTTAATGTCTATTCAGACTGTATCAAGGAAGGACTATATAAACTTATTTTGCAAATAAAATCAAATTAAAGATAAGATAAATGTGATGTTACATTGAAAAGTACAGACCCTATCTACACATGTTCTCAATGGCTTCCAGCCCATATAAAAGATAGATTTTAAAGCAGGAGGCTAACTCTGGAGCAAACAAACACCTTTTTCAGGGAAATTTCTGAGCCTAAATCTAGCCAGATTTTCAGATTTTCAGAGTAGTCTGAGTTTAGCATGGATCAGAGTTCCATGCATTTAAAATTGATCAGCCTTCTGAATTGGCCTGCTAACAAGTTAGCAAACTCCGATTTTAAGGCACGTAGTAAGAATATGATTGAGAAAATAACATTTTTTAAATAAATGAGATAAAATCTGTTAATTTTTTTTAAAATTTTGAGCTTAATCCTGTAGATTTGGGAAGAAAATCTCCTGTAAACTTTAAAATAAAAATAAAGATTATATTACACTCTACAACTATGGAGTATACTGTTAAATATAATGTAACCTCAACAGTCTGACTTTACACTGCCAGTTGTACTGGACAGTTGTACTTTTTATTTTTGTCTTGCTTGAGCATATTTAGCTCAGCCATCTCCCATTGCATTGTAACATCTTCTCAGAACTTCTTCAGTACTTCTTCATACATTTCAATATACTGTTCTATTCTTTTCTCTCTGCATTTCCTGTTTCACAATTTATCATGGTATCAGAGCTTCAACAGTAAGCCTCTTCACACAGTCTGGAGAGCAACTCGATCCTCACAACGCAGAGCTTCACGGATCTTGAGAGCACATGACACAGTCTCTTTCACAAGGTTTGGAGAGCCATCTGTCATACTCTCGAAAGATCCTCGCACGAAACTTCCATGAGGTTATAGAGCGTACTACACTCGAAAGAACGAGGAAGCAGAGACTGAGAGAGAAGAAATAGTAAAGATTCTTGTAATCTATTCAAGAATCGTCAAAGATTGACGAAGAAGAGCTGCAGAACGGAAGATCATTTAAAGAACTTGAAGAATTTGTTCAAATTCGTTAAATATTGCTGCAGAAGGCAACATCGTTTAAAGATTTCAAGAAATCACTCAAATCTGTTAAAGATTGAAGTAGAGAACGAATAATTCGTGAAATTCTTTCAAATCTTTGAAAAAATCACAAATTTTTTCTTCCACAGGAGAAAATTCCATCAAATTCAGCAAAGATCGAGTCTAATATGCAAAGAACAACCATTAAGGCTGTAAGATTCATCTTGCGAATGGATCCAAAGCGGGAAACCAGTTTAGAAGGGACGAGTTGAGCGCGGCAAAGGTGACAGAGTTTAAGCCGTATGATCTAGCGCAGACGACCGACGACCGTTGGATTAGCGAGAAAGTGCGCGAGGCTTAATCCTCTAGAGCGCACAGGAGAACTTTTGAATTGAGAAGTCCTGACGTCATCTGGACCGTCCATCAAGAAACACGTGGCGAGATCTCGGCATTTCATGACTCGCAGGTGTAAAGGTCAGAAGACATGTCATGAGAATTCACGAATCGCGAAACTCCGAGTTCTTTTGGACTGTTGGATCAAGAAAGATCATGAGTCGTCGATCTTATCTCATCGCCAAATCGGGAATCGGGAGTTGTACAAGCAAAAGATTGCACTCCAAAACTCCGATATGTGATATCGCGAAATCCCGAGAGGACTTGTGAGTCGTCCATCTCAGAGGACAGGTGGCAGCAGATTCGAGTGTCGTTAAATCGACATTTCGGAGTTCACGGTTTTGAAATACCATTGCAACAGGACTTCGAAACTCACGAAATCGCGATACGTGAAATATCGATAAGATCTCAGCCGTTCTTTTGCTTGGACACGCGGCGAACATCGAAGAACCTGTCGGTGTTTCGGCGTTCGGGGTTTCAAGTTGACAGAGCAATTCTGTCGACAAAGCATCGCAAGTCCCAATATCCCGAGGTTGAATCAGGACCGTCCATCTTTCTAGGACACGTGGTGTAAATCTGAGGACTCAGGAAACGTCCGAAAAGGAAAGCGCCATCAGCATATCGGGATTCGATAGATCGTGAATCCTGAGGATAAGAGATCGGGTTTCTTTGTGGTGAAAACCCCGTAAACAATCGGAGCTATCCATCTTGAGGAGACACGTGGACGAGATCGGGAGAGTCAATCGGTGCATCGGTGTTCGGCGTTTCGCGGATCCTGGAGACGAGACGTCCGAGACATCTCCAACTGCGAAATCGCAAGGAAAGATCACGACCATCCAACTACTGGGACGCATGGCAGAGATCAGAGGAATCGGGAAAGTCCCGAAAGGAAGCACGCAATCGGAAAATAGGAGATCGGGGAATTGAGGAGACAGAAGAACTCGTCATCAGAGTTCATGAAATCCTGATTCACGATATCACGATAAGATTTGGACTGTCAGATCAAAGGAATATCTGGACCGTTGAATTGTCCAAAGGCGATTTTTTGCATTTCGGCATTTTGAAAGGTAAAAAATGGGAAAAGCTCGTAGCGCTTTAATAGTAAGGCGCGTGGTCACATTGCAAGGAGACTAAGGGCCAATTCAAGCCCGATAAGCTTCCATCAGCCATCGGCAAATCGACGATCGTAGGTAAATACGAAATTTTCCTCTGTACTTCTGCAAAAAAAAATTTTAAATTTAAAATCATGGCATCGTCTAGCAATTTAGGACCAACTCAGGGTCCAATTCTTCTGGGCAAGAATTACGAGTTTTGGTCTCTTCGGATGAGATCGTTCCTACAAGCACAAGAGTGTTGGGATCTAGTGGATCTTGGATATGTGGAACCAGATCCATCCGCCCTCACTGCCATGACAAATGCGCAGAGAATTGCTCAGGCAACTCTGAGGACGAAAGAAAATAAAGCGAAATTCTGGATTCAGAATTCTGTGGATGATTCAATTTTCTCGAAAATCACAAGCGCTGGTACTTCAAAACAGGCCTGGGACATCCTTAAATCTTCCTACCAAGGAAATGACAGGGTCAAAATAGTTAAACTGCAGACCTTGTGGACACAATTCGAGACTCTAAGGATGACAGAGTCCGAAACTGTAGATCAGTTCATGACAAGAGTCATGGGAATCGTGAACCAGATCAGACTGATTGGTGAAACCATCACTGATCAACGAATTGTTGAGAAAATTCTTAGAAGTCTACCCACGAAATTTGAAATGGTTGTAACAACAATCCTTGAATCCAAGGATCTGTCAAGATTTTCAACAGATGAACTAATTGGTTCTCTAGTGACACATGAGACTAGACTACATCTTACAGATGAGTCAATCTCCAATGCTTTCAAAACTCAATTCTCCTTCAGCAGAGGGAGAGGCAGAGAAAGAAACAGAGGTCACCAAGGCAGAGGGAGCAATCAAAATAACTCTCATTCCACTGGAGGTAACAGACAACAATATCAGAATCAGAATTTCCAAGGTCAAAGACATCAGCAACAAAATCAACATCAGAATTTCCAGCCTCAAAGAGGCAGAGGGAGAAGACTAAATGACAAATCACGCATTCAATGCTATTACTGCAAAAAGTATGGGAACTATGAATCTGAATGTAGGAAGAAGCAAGCAGATCAGGGCTCAGGTAGAGCACATGTGTCAAATCACATGGGAGAAAACTCAAGAGGTATGTTTCTCTCATGCCACAAAACTGAAGAACAACCTAAAGATCTCTGGTTGTTGGATAGTGGATGCAACAATCACATGACAGGTAACAAAGAATTACTTTCATGCATTGATTCTTCAATCTCATTTGATATTACACTTGGAAATGATTATTTAGTCAAATTTCAAGGAAAATGAACTGTTCCTATTCTTACTAAACAGAATGTAAAGAAATACATATACAATGTCTATCATGTTCCAGATTTGAAACATAATTTGTTAAGTGTAGGAAAACTCATTGAAAAAGGCTACAAGGTAGTTTTTGAGGGAGCATCTTGCAAAATTTATGATAGAAAACCCAACAGAAAATTAATTTCTGAAATTCATATGACTGCCAATAGGATGTTTCCCCTTACACTCAGAACTGCGAATCTGAGTCAACCTTATGCACATAGTGCATCAACTATGAATGAAACAATGGTTTGGCATACAAGATTTGGACATCTACCATTTCAGAGTCTAAGTCTTCTTCAGAAAAACTCCATGGTCAAAGGTCTACCTATCTTTAAAGAGCAAATTCCCCCATGTGAGTCTTGCATACTTGGAAAACATAAGAGAACTAGTTTTCCACAGTCTTCTTATCAAGCCAAACAACATCTTGAACTTGTTCACATTGACCTATGTGGACCAATGCAGACAGACTCAATAGGTGGTAGTTTTTATTTTCTAACGTTTATTGATGATTTCAGCAGAAAAATATGGATCTATTTTCTCAGACACAAGTCTGAAACTTTTGCAAAATTCAAAGAATTCAAGGCAGAAGCTGAAAAACAGAGTGGCAAATATATCAAAGCACTCAAGTCAGATGGAGGAGGAGAATACAACTGCAGAGAATTTGCAAATTTCTGCAAATCACAAGGCATTATCATGCAAACAACAGCCAGATATACTCCACAGCAGAATGGAGTGGCTGAAAGGAAAAATCAAACAATCATGAATATGGCAAGAACACTTCTTAAAGAGAAACATTTGTCAAATACTTTTTGGGCTGAAGCAGTAGCATGCTCAGTTTATCTCTTGAATAGATCTCCAACCACCAGTCTAAAGATGAAAGTTCCCCAAGAAGCATGGAGTGGGACAAAGCTCAATGTAGCTCATCTAAGGACATTTGGATGCATAGCATATGCTCACATACCTTCCGAATTAAAGAAGAAGCTTGATAACAGAAGTGAGAAATGTATTTTCATTGGATATAGTGAAACATCTAAAGCTTACAGGCTTTACAATCCAATCACCAAGAAATTAATTCTCAGCAGAGATGTACAATTTCTGGAAAATCAATTCTGGAATGATTCAGAAAATCAGCAAGTGGACAGTCAAAATCCATTGC
>ML788350.1:336198-371224 GCA_009831015.1 Picea engelmannii | reverse complement strand
CAAGATTGCAAGTACAAAGACAACCTGAAAATTCTCAGGATAACTCAACTTCCAGCAGAGAATCATTCTCTGAACCACAGAATCAGAGAACTCGAAGTTTGAGAGAAATCTATCAGTAGTTGGATGACTTTGAGAAACACAATCTTTTTGCTTTAATGTCATGTCAACCTACATCCTTTAAAGAAGCAGCTAAGGAGCCACATTGGGTTCAAGCCATGAACCAAGAAATTGACTCCATTGAGAAGAACAAGACATGGGATCTTGTTGATTTGCCAACTCACAAAAAGAGTATTGGTGTTAAGTGGGTTTACAAAACTAAACTCAATGAAAAAGGGCATATTGAAAAGCACAAGGCAAGACTTGTTGCCAAAGGATTTTCACAACAACCAGGTACTGATTATGATGAAAATTTTGCTCCAGTAGCAAGGTTAGACACTGTAAGGACTCTATTGGCCATAGCAACACAACACAAATGGCAAGTATACCAGATGGATGTCAAGTCAGCATTCTTGAATGGTTTCTTAGAAGAAGAAGTTTATGTCGATCGACCACCTGGCTTTGAAGTCCAAGAGCACCCAACCAAAGTGTATCGGTTGAAGAAAGCCTTGTATGGCTTAAAGCAAGCTCCAAGAGCTTGGTACAACAGAATTGACACTTATCTGATCAAAAGTGGTTTCAACAGAAGCCAAAATGAACCAACACTTTATACCAAAACATATCAACACGGTAAAATTTTAATTGTATGTTTATATGTTGATGACATGATCTACACAGGAAATCTTGAATTAACAGATTTCAAACATGCCATGCAATCTGAGTTTGAGATGACAGATCTTGGCATCATAAAATATTTTTTAGGGATTGAGGTTAATCAATTAGCCAAAGGTATTTTTGTCTGTCAGCAAAAGTATGCAGCAGACATTCTCAAAAGATTTCGCATGGAAGAATGCAATGCAGCAGAAACCCCCATACCATTAGGCACAAAATTGAGCAAGAAAGATGAAGGTCCTACTGTGGACTCTACCCTGTACAAAAGTTTAGTAGGCAGTTTGTTGTATCCTACAACAACTAAGCCTGACATTATGTATGCAGCCAGCCTTGTTTCCAGATTCATGGAATCACCCAAAGATTCGCACTAGAAAATGACGAAACGAATTTTGAGATATGTTGCAGGAACTCTCAATTTTGGCTTATGGTACACTAAATCTGATAGTAATCAACTCTCTGGTTACACAGATAGTGACTTTGCAGGCAGCCTAGATGACAGGAAAAACACATCAAGATATATTTTTCAACTGGGCACGAACCTGATCTCATGGGCATCAAAGAAGCAACCAATTGTATCCATATCTTCTGCAGAGGCAGAGTATGTCGCTGCTACCTCAGCTTCATGTCAAGCTGCATGGCTGAGAAGAATATTGACAAACATGTCACATACAGAAAATGATCCAACTCCTATTTTCTGTGACAATACATCAGCAATTGCATTATCTAAGAACCATGTGTTTCACAAGAAAAGTAAACACATTGACACTCGGTTTCATTTCATACGCGAGCTAGTCAATAATGGGGATATTGCACTACAATTTTGTGGTTCTCGAGATCAGTTTGCTGATATCTTTACAAAGCCACTAGGAAAGTCAGTTTTTTATTTTCAGAGACAGCACTTAGGCATAGTCAGTGCTGATGATTGTAACTGTTGAGTTTAAGAGGGAGTGTTAAATATAATGTAACCTCAACAGTCTGACTTTACACTGTACTGGACAGTTGTACTTTCTATTTTTGTCTTGTTTGATCATATTTAGCTCAGTCATCTCCCATTGGATTGTAACATCTTCTCAGAACTTCTTTAGTACTTCTTCATACATTTCAATATATTGTTCTATTATTTTCTCTCTGCATTTCCTGTTTCACAATTTATCATATACATTATACTTCTGAATATCTTCTGCTATATTTTTCAGTAATCAACACCGAGGCCTGAGACCGTTTGTTATCCACCTCTTGAGGATAATCCGATACTTTATAACTTTCCATAACAGCACTGAACGGTTTCACTGCTCTCCATACCTTCTTCGTGCTGTCCTTACTTAATATTATGTCTCCCTTCGTTACTGGCGATGCTCTTTCGGTGCCTGTCAAGTATGTATCCTTCAATGTGGCAAACAGCTTAACCGAGGTTGCATTTTTATTCAAAGTAACGATGTCCTTAAAATTCTGGAGGAGCTTAGAAAGCTTGCTATAACCAAGATGGTTGAGATCAATCACCTTGCCCGTGTCCGCTTCAAACTTCTCATAAACCTTTGATATCTCAATCCCGTCCCTAAAACACCCGCTGACAACCTTGCCTAAAAGACAAATTTTCAGGTCATCCATGGACGCTTTGCCCTCCATATTTTCTGGTTACCAATCTCCAGTTTAACGTAGCTTTAATCAACGTCCTTCCCGCAGGATTAATAACCTCACTGCTTGAAGTTTCAGCAGTTTGTCTCTTATATTCAATCGCTGCAATTTCATTTTTTCTAGTGTTGATATCGTTATGACTCTTCTCCTTCGGTTTTCAAACAAGATCAGAATCGATATCCTCAGGCTTCCATTCTCTTTGAAATCCTGTTTGTACAGGAAATAAAAAATGCTCGCTCGGGGATACGCTCTTGACCAACGCTACATCCTTGAACTCTTCAAGAAGTTTTACGAGCTTAGGAAACCCTAGATAATGGAGGTCTAGAACTTTCCCATTGGCCTTCATAAATTCTTGACAAATAAGTGATATAGGGTACCCTTTTCTGCCATGCTCGTTCTTAAACAACTGAAGAAGCCAAGACTTTCCATCGTCCATGGAAGCTTTCTCGAGGTTTGAATCCCGATAGCTTACGGTAGAAAGCACTGGAATGTTGCGATCTTTAATACTAGATTGGTTTATTCTGCTTGAGTGGGATACGCTTTCACTCTGCCCATAAATGTCATGTGGCACTTGGCAAGGACGGCAAGCCTTCCCATATTCACAGTTCGATCTATGAGGAAATGCATTTGTGTGGATATAGGGTATATTGTCACCCATTATGAGAACACCAGAAGGCCAACGTCTCGTAAAAGTTGTCAAAGTTGTCAAAGAGAACTTACTTTCAGTATAAGGGATGACACCCGTCGGGTCGAAATATGTACGGTTGGTATAAGGGACGTTCCTCATAGAATCAAAAACTACAAAGGGTAATGACTGTAAGAGAACCCTCCATTCCGCCCATTCAATTACCCCTGCAAACATGCTTTCCGCCGTTTGATGAGCAGAGTAACAGACCAAAAATACTCCATAAGTCCTTTGAGAGAGTCTATGTATTGTATTGGACAAATCAATATCGTCAACTATGAAAATAAGAATGGCTGGTGGGGATTCATCCATCGACCAGCACAAAATGTCCACCAACATTGCTTTCTCCACAGATTCTTTCCTTCCTACAAAACACAAAACCCCAATACAACCAGATTCTCCTTTCACTTTGAAAACACAGGAATATGGATAGGAGCAATATAGAAGTGAGCTTACCAGGCAGAACATGCCGGAGTCTAATGGCTGAATTTCCAAGCTTCTGCTTCACTCTTTCGTCCACTATCAAAATTATCATAGGCGCAGAATTGATGAACGTGGCCATTGATTCTGAACGTATACAGTAAGACATCGCTGAGTTGAGCTATGCTCTGAGAATTTATGTTTTGTGGGAACGGGCAACTTTCCATATCCCACCAAATGGAAATTTTCCTCCCGGTGGCAGGAGACCCCATTATTTCTCTGTTTTCAAATTTACTTTGCAAAAAATTTGGAAATTGGAACTTCAAACTTGTTCTGAAAACCTTCAACGGTGCTCCAGTATTGAAATCTGGCTAAATATTATTACAAATAGCTGTTTCAAAATATTTATAAACTGCATGTAACCCCACTTGCAAGTGCTTTGAACGTACGAACGGTCTAATCGTGTTTAAGCATAATATATCGTTCCGCATCCACTTTACATCAACAAAATTTTTTTTAATCAGAAATTTCATCTTCGGCCGTGTTTTGTGATGGACAGAAATAACCAGTACTGCAAACAAAACGGGAAAACATAAATATCATGGGGTACGATGATATTTATCTTTCGGCGATGTTACAACTCATTTATGGATTATAGGATAGAATGTCTGGCAACAATGCTCACAAACAACGAATAATGTGATAGCGAGCATCTCGTATTGAAAATATGTACTCGGAAGTCCGGTCATAAATATGCTCTTCAATACAAAATTCGTGTAAAATTGAAACAAGATTCACAAGGTGGTAACGTGGTCATAAGCCCCTTTCTTTTCGAGGACACTGTACAAGAATATTGACACGCATAGCCCCCTTCACACTTAATGCTCTTAGCTCACTGTCATTGTCATAATAAGGGTGAAGACTAACTCAAATTCACTTACAAAAGCTTAAAACAACAAGTGCTGCATGGCAGTGTAGTCCCTACCAGACTGGTATGGGAGTAAATGTGATCTAGTACAGGCAGGTTGCTAGAAAGTAGAAATACATGGGGTTTGCGTGCAGAACATAGTATTCCCGAATTGGTTATTTTTAAAACTAGGACATAGAAAGTCATCATAAATAAATAAATTATACATACTAAATATGTATTTGTAGCAAGGAGATTAGAAAGCAAATTTTGAAAAATGGGGTCGAAATGTAAATGAAACAAGTGTTTGGTGCAAAATGTATATGAGGGAAATGTTGTTTGCAAGGTGCATATTTTGAAAGATGGGGCAAAAGTAAATGACAGTTGGCAGGCTGAACAACATCTAATTTTGGAAAGTATATAGGAAACGTTTTATTTTTTTTAAAGTATATAAGAAAATAAAAAAATTGTTGACAATGCAAGATTAAATTTGGAAATTTAAATGCATTTTCAATGTGCACTGGTGAAAGATGAAAATATATGATGACATAAAATTAATAGGAGATAAGAAATATAAAAATTTTAATGTATTTGTGAACATTTGCCATAGATGCATTTGTTATAGAGAGTGCTGAAAGATAAGAGTAGAGTTTTTAGGATATAAAAACTTAGATGCATTTTTATTTGAAATCTATCAGAAAATAGAAGTTTGTTACATACCACTATTAATGTTGAAATATACAAAAAAAACAAAGTGTGTTACATATAAACCAGAATTTCAATGTGTTTGTCATGTACACTGGGATTGGGGCTCCCCTGAACCATTAGAGAAATATTTACAAGAAACAAGATTATGGAAAGAAGATAGAGTGCAACAGCTGCAAAAGAAAATAAATGGAAAGGTATTTAAGTGTTTTCCTATACATGTTTATTTAAGAAAGAGGAATAACTGGGTTGAGAAACAAAGAAAGATGGGATGAGTAAACTTACAGTGAGGGTACATATGAGCGCTTTGGCTATTTGTTTGCGGCTGCCCTTTCATTGATGTCAGCAATGACTGTGGTTTCAAGGATGTTCTTCAGGGCTGCTGGAATGCTGGCAACTGCCTGTTGTCTTTCGTTGGTAGCCTGTTTCAATTGCCTTTCGACCCATTCTTCAATGTACGCTTTCATTGGGGCGACGTTGATCTCATTCCATATCTTGATGTTGAAAATATCGTTTTCTAATTCTTGGAAGTCGATAGAAAGATCAGAGAGAGCCTGATGAATTTCCTCATTCTGTACTGCATATTTGACTAGCCAGTCATGGACGTGAGATTGATCAAATTGAAGGATGCTGTAAAACTTTTCCAGAGGGAAGGTCTTCAACATAGCAACCTGTTTATCGAACTCTTCTCTGGTTAAGGGAAATGAGTCTGCGATTAAGAGGGGGTCTTGGAAGTCGTTTGTTTTCCCAGATAAGTCTATATTTGACAGCTTTATGAATAATTTATCTTTCTTCGATATGATTTATTCACATGACTAAACAATGAGACGCAGGTTGTTTACTTTTTCTCTCCAACATGCATTCAATTGGCCGATCCAGTTTTTGGATGTAAGATCTTCTTCTCTTCTTTTTGTTTCTATCATATTGTTGACAATCTTGCCAAAAGGGATGACCGTTTTTAAGAAGAAATTTTCTTCAACTTTTAATTCGGCTTGCAAAAGCTCGAGCAATCTATGTGCCCTGGTTCCAAGGGAAGTGATGGTTTGTGATCTTTTCTAGGCATCGGTAACCAGTTCTATTCTTTTTGTGATATTGTTTTCCACATATCCTTTACAGGATGCAAGTAGGGTGGAGGGTGATTTTACATTGGGTGCAGGGGTGCCAGGCATGGCTATTGCCAAAGGATCGACAAGCAATGGCATAGGAAAGAAAGCGTCTTCCAATTCCTTGACTCGGTCCTTCAGTCTGGCATTGTGGGTCTCCATGTGTTCAATGGAGTGATGAAGCGCTTCTCCGATCACGGTGTGAAGTTGATAGATTTGGGACGGCCTCATGTTGGCAATGTCAACCTCTGAACAAGATTTGCATTTGATATTTTTAACATTTTTTTTTTTTTCTGAAATATCAATTTTTTGTTCCGGCGATAAAAAACAACGCTCTGGAACATGAAGGATTCATCTTCGTCAAAATTTTGGGCAACAGATATGTCCATTGGATGGCTATGGTGGATGGCATCCTCGGGCTAATCAAAGAAGGGAAACATGGCATCCAGATCAATGTCAATTTCCATGTTCTCAATTTGAATTTCTGGGTCTTCTGCCTGCCCCACATTTTTTTTTCTCTTCTTCTCCACTGGAAGCTTGTGAGAACTATCAATTTTAGAGTGAGGAGGGTCATTATCTCCTCCTCTGTTTGAAGAATTCTATGTTTCTTTGTTGCTGTGATGGGTCGTTCCAACGATGCTCTGGGATGTCATACTCTTTTGAGTGATATTTGCGGATTGAACACTCTTGTCACTGGGGTCTTTCCCCTATTGCGTGTACAATTTGGTGCAGCTTTGCACTATCTCTATGTCATTGGCATCAGAGGCAGGCCCGTGACTGTCTCTGTTTTTGGGCAGGTGTTTATTTACAAAACAATCTCCGAGGCCAAGTGAATGTAAATGTTGTCTAAAAATATCATAGGAGTCGAATCCTTTTATGTGTTCAACATATCTGAGGTTAGAGATACTAAAATGTGTTGCGAAATCGTCAAATTTGTTGACGTTTTTCAACACGAACTCCCCTATTTTCCAAGGCATAGGAATGAACTGTTTTTTTTTCTTCCTTTGGAACAAATGGAACCAGTAGCTGTATTGACGTGCTACTTCTGCAATAAAAATTCTGTCCGTAATGTGACATGGAAGGAGAGCAGGTTGTTCCGTGGAGCCAAAAATTCTTATGACAGTGTAATTATCCAAATGTTGGATTGTTCCCTTTTTGTCCAAAAAATTAGTTGCCTGTTCATATAAGTGGGGAGAATTTTCTCCTAATAAGAAAAGTTTGAAAATAGAGAGGAAGCTATTAAAAACCTCATAAAAATAGTGGGAAGCCTTGTGCTTCCACAGGGCCTGGTACCAAAACGTTACTAGGTGGAAATCACAGTTGACATTTTTGGACAAAGATAGTTACAGAAATCAAAAGGAATGTGCTATTGCAAAAACTAAATAGGATGACATATAAAATTTATTTCCCCTTTTGTAGCTTGACAATTGGGAAGAGATTTCATAATAAATTATCCTTCCCCAATAAAAAATGGTTTGTTCATAGACTGTGAAATACAAAATGTAAAGATCCATGTGGGAAACAGTAGCTGTGGATTCCTGTCCTGTTATTCTTGTAAACAACCAGGCAATTTCACGAAAAAGATTTTTAAATGAACTAACCTGCATGCTTGTAATATCTTCAGGAACTAGATCTGGGTTTTCCAAAAAAAGGGGCAAGAGGTCCAATCCGTTATTATGCTTTGCTAGGAATTGTTTGCAATCTTCTCCTTTGAACGTCAATGTTGGCTTGAGCAATTTCAGCATCTGCTGGAAGAGTTGAGGTGACAAAGAAACATATGAGTGGTCGTGCAGTGGAATAATTATTTTCTCTGCAATAAATTTATCGGCGCACCAAGAGACCAATTCCTTACAGTCAAAAACCTCAGAGAGACAACCTGCATGAGGAATCCCGGAGGTCCAAATTACTTGGTTCTCTGCGACAAAGGTTGAGTAATAAGAAAATGCCCTGGACCAGTGGAAGTTATGGTTGTGACGACCAAAGATGTTCACTGTATCTCCACAGAACTGGTGCAGGACTAATGCCATAGGTTTATGAGAAGGTTGCTTTGCTGCGGATGATGGTTTAAATGAACAATCACAACAAATAATGTAACTTTTTGCTAAATCTTGGTTAAATTCTTATGAATAGGAAAGCTCCTCGAGCCTTTTGCTGATTAATGACAATCGGTATTGGTGGTGCATGATGAACTGTTGGATGTAAAGTTTATTTATTGCATATTTAGAAATGCGAAGGTGGTGGGTACGACGAAGAGAAATTAAGGAATGAAGGTTTCTTGAACGTGCGAAGGCCACGCAATATGAAAGGGATTTCATGATTTTGAAATGAACACTCGGAAAGGGACAATATAATCTCCCCACAAATTTTGGTTTAATGCGCATGAATACAAAATTTCCTCATCCCTTTCGCCCATCAATGACAATATATATGGTTTCTTCATGATGGCTTGTTAGAATTAAATGCCAGTAATTCCATATTTAGAAACAAGATATATATATATATATATATATAACTTTATATTTTCTTTTATTGTAGAGAAGTGCGAAGATGACGAAGACGACAGAGAGCAAGGAAAGAATGGCAAGTTCTGAAAAGCAGTTGGACATGATTCAAAAAAGTGTTACAGGGATAGTTAGGAAGAGATCATGAAGTGGGAGTTCAGCGACCAGTTTGTATATTTGCGGAATTTTGGTAAAATGGCTAAGTATGGAATAGATAAATTGCTAATTGCATGCGTAGCAATAAGATCTTATATATAATTGCCAACTGCTAATTTCAAAAGGACGCCGCACAGGAAACAACGACTATGAGATGAATATTTATTCAACTCGACAAAGGGACAATTCCCTAAAGAAATTTGAACAAATGGCGAAGTATGGAAAGTGGACAGATGGGCTTCAAAACGAGTTGACAATAGTTCTAGTAAATATGCAAGGAAGTGGTGGTTAAATTCTATTTCTCGAAATTTTTCAGTGCAAAAAATGTGCATCATAGAAAAGGGCATTCTAGGTGGACCGTAACACGGAAAAGGGCAAAATTTCATGTTTCTGAATTTTTTAGTGCAAAATGTGTAAAACGGAAGAGATCGTGAAAAGGGCATGATAGATCGACCGTAATAGGGAAAAGGGCATGATCTAAGAATGGTTGCAAATTTGTATATCTGTCAATTTGTATATAGCACAGCTACGAATGCTATTTAGAGGTCCTGGAAAAGTAGAGATGCAATGTTGATGCAACCAGCGGGGTTCTCCTGTCAATTTCTATATGGCGGAACTCTGGGTGGCAGTTGTGGGACAGGGAACAATAGAGGGTCAATTTAAAGAAAGGGGAAGCAGTGGTTGGAAACGCGTGAATTGAGAAAATAGAAAGGAAGAAGACATTTTCCGTAAGTGTGAATTGGTTTCAAAGAAGCCCCATTGTTACAAAATCATGCTCTACTAGTTATCAGGAAATATGTTGTTGAAGATTACATTTTATTGCAACATGTGCGTGCAGTTATGTTCTTGATACATTATTCCATGACTATAACATACCAACTGAAGTAGTGAACTTTGTTTTGTACTAATTAGCATTAAAACTTAATAATTGCATCTCTAGAAACAAGAGGAACGATTTTGTTGGAACATTTTACATTGGTATTAGTAAACAGAAGATTGAAGAAGTACGAGAGCACCGAAGTATGGCAATTAGAACATGCATGAAACCTAGAAAAGTGGCAGAGATGAAGAGTCCAAGGCGAAAATTTCATAATAGCAAATCCATTTAAAAAAATAACAAAAGTACTGAGTACTGTACATCTATGCTTAGAAATTGGATCCACTTCTTCGGTTGAAAACATTGAAGGTATCTGCGACAAAACACAGGCATGGGTTCCGCAGTATGCAAGATCCTTGGAGTTTTCTCCTTGATTAATCATCCTCTGCTGAAATTGATATTTTTCAGAAGCTTTGCTTGAGGAAGAAGACGGAAATGGTTGCAGGGAAAGTGGAATAGCCCTTAGTTGAAACTAGCTCTTCATAGTCGAAAAAAATTCAGTAGTACAACTTGCATGTGCAATTATAGAGGCCCAAATTAATCCATTCTGGGAAGAAGGAGATTACTAGTAGGGAAATGCATTATAACAGCGAAAGTTTTGCACCTGACACCCAAAAATGTTGAACAATTTGTTTTTGGATTGAAATATATCTTTGGAATCATCAACATATGATTACTTTACAGTTAAATTCTTCTGCCCAGAACAGACTAATTTGGAACTCTGGAATTCGTACTTTGGTGGTGCAAAGTGCTTGTTGCATTCACTGTCCGTTTTTTTTTTTTCTGAAACTCTTTTTGGTGTTGTGATGACTGCGATCACCGAGTCGGGAAGGTCCGTTCATTATGGTTCATTTCAATTTGGGCCCAGGAGTGGGAATATTTTCTGCATTGCCATCATCCATTGTCATATCATCGTCCATCAGATCATCTTCTTCTGGCTTGGAATTCATGGCTTAAAGTTCTGCGATATGCATGACTGCAAGTGGGTAGGTTCTCTGAGGAGCCAAGGTTGGCATCAAATTTTTTGGCTTGAAATATATCTCTCGATGTACCAAGGGACCATCTTGTTTTTTTCTTGTGACCGGAGAGAGATGAATAATAAGAATATGCCCTAGAATAGTGGAACCTATAGCCATTATACCCCAATGTGTTGACTGTGTGTGGAGAGAATTGCCACCAAAAGTTATTAAGAATTTTCGTTTGCGACAGACAATGTTTCAAATGAAAATCGGGGAGGGATAACATAAGCCTCCACAAACTCTGGTTTAATGCATATCAATGGAATATCTCCTCGAGCCTTTCGCTGATCAATGACAATTTCCAGGTGTCGTGCGGAATGAGATGTGACCATCATAGCTCACTAATTGCACAATTAGAAAAAAGTGCGAAGGTGGTGGTGATGGCGAAAAGACATTAAGAATCATAAATTTCTTAAAAGCACCAACCTGTTGGCAGAAAAAAAAAAGATTGTGTTGCCTTTGAGATGAATACTTGGAAAGGATAACATGCTTGTGCGCAAATCTTAGTTTAATTCGTACTAATGACAAATCTTCTCTGAAATTCCGGACATTAATGACAACTGTAACGGTTGCTGCAGGATGGCTACTAGCATTAAAGTTTAATTATTGCATATGGAAAGCGGTTAGACGGGTTACAAAAGAAAAATGGAAGAAGATATACCTAGGAGACGTGAAGGCCCGATGGTCCTCTGCTTGGCGGACAAGTTCTCGGCCTAGCGGGCTGAAAATTGAGCCTCTATTGTTCTATGTCTTACAAATGGCACCTACACTTCCGTGAGATACAAAATGGTAGGTAGAGTTGTGGGTTGGTTGGTTCAACATTGGGGCTTGGTTGGTTAAACATGTACTTTTATAAAGTATGGACATCAGATTCCATAGAACATATCTGAATCCGTGATTCCATACTTGGGCACTTTTTGTTTCGCGCTTTTGTGGCCTGGAGGGCTGAAAATTGAGTATCTATTGTTCTATGCCCTACAAATAGCACCCACAATTCTGGGATATAAAAATTGACAGCAATAGTTATGGAGATGAGTTTCTATATAAAGTATAGACATGAGATTTTATATAGCATATGTGGATCGCTTATTCCATACTTAGGCACTTTTTTGATCGCGGGTTCGTGGCCTGACGGGTTGAAAAAATACTGAATATTGTTCTGTGTCCTACAAATAGTATGCAGATTTTCGCAATATACAAATTGATAGCATGACCTACAGGTTCCTTGGCTGAACATTGCATTTGTAATATTCTAAAACATATGTGGATTCTTCATTCCCTGTACTACAAATAGAAATCACATTTTCATGATATACAAATTGATAGGAGGACCTACGGGTTGCTTGATTGAACATTGTATTTGTATTGTTCTACAACATATGCAGATTCCTCATTCCATACTTGGGCACTTTTTGATTCGCAAGTTCGCGGCTTGGCGGGCTGAAAATTAAGTATCTATTGTTCCATGTCCTACAAATAGCACCTGCACTTCCGCGATATACAAATTTACAAGCGGGATTCTGGACATAGTCTCTATATAAAGTATGGAATGAGGAATCCGCATGTGCATAAGGCACTTGGACATAGTCATAGCACGAGGCACTTGGATGGTTCTGATAGCCTTAAATGTTTACCTACATGCCTCAGAGCCTTAAATGTTTACTTAACATGTATATCACGAAACAGACTGGACATGAAAAATAAAAATAAATTTGAATAATTATTTGAATAAAATTTAACAAAACATTATCACATATTAATAATGAATACTATATTTAATATTAATATTACACGATAGATATCATAAATTTAATTTATAGTTTATGAATGGAAGTAAATGGGTGGGTTGAAAGTTGCAATACATGTGGTATCCATGCATAATTTAGTATTCCCAAATTAGTTTTATTTGAAATTTATCAAAAAATATTAATGTCTGGTACATCAACGAAGGTTTGCGGGCTCACATTTTCCATTTTCCATTTTTCCATTGATATTCTGTAAATTACTCAGTCTCATGTATATGACGGAATTGTTGGGTGCAAAATGTATATGATGGAAGTGTTGGGTGCAAAATGTATATCACGGAACATGCTGGACATGAAAAATGAAACATGTGAACCCTTGACTCAGCCAACCCACAACTCCGTAATTATTGGGTGCAAAATGTGTATGGTAGAAGTGTTGGGTGCAAAAAGTATATCACATAACAAGTTGGACATGAAAAATGAAAAATTAAAATAAATTTCACATTTATTATCATAAACAAAATAAAAATTCCAAAATTCCAAATTTACATTTAAAAACGTTAAAAATAATATTGAATAAAATTTAAATAATTGTTTATACTTGTTGGGTGAAAAATGTATATTGCGGAAGTGTTGGGTGCAAAAAGTATATCACGGAACACGCTGAACATGAAAAATGAAAAATTAAAATAAATTTCACCTTTATTATCATAAACAAAATCAAAATTCCAAAATTCCAAATTTACATTTAAAAACGTATAAGTATATGATGGAATTGTTGGGTGCAAAATGTATATGACGGAAGTGTTGGGTGCAAAATGTGTATCACAAAACATGTTGGACATGAAAAATGAAACATGTGAACCCGCGACTCTACCAACCCGAAACTTCGTAATTGTTGGGTGCAAAAAGTATATCACAGAGCAAGCTGGACATGAAAAATGAAAAATTAAAATAAATTTCACCTTTATTATCATAAACAAAATCAAAATTCCAAAATTTCAAATTTACATTTAAAAGGTATAAGTATATGACAGAATTGTTGGGTGCAAAATGTATATGACGGATTATCATAAACAAAATCAAAATTTGAAAATTCCAAATTTACATTTAAAAACGTTAAAAATAATATTGAATAAAATTTAAATAATTGTTTATACTTGTTGGGTGCAGTTTTTGGATACTGGATTTGTGGCCTGATAGGCTGAAAATAGAGTCTCTATTGTTCTGTCTCCTACAAATAACACCCAGATTTCTGCGATATACAAATTAACGGCAAGAGTTGCGGAGATGAGTCTCTATATAAAGTATCGACATGAGATTTTATAGAGCATATGCGTTTCCGTGTTTCCATATTTAGGCAATTTTTTGATCGCGGGTTTGCAGTATGGCGGGTCGAAAAAAGAGTCTCTATTGTTCTTTGTCCTACAAATAGCACTGAGATTTCCATGACATACAAATTGACAGGAGTCGTGATAGGCTGCTTGGCTGAACATTGCATTTGTTTTTTTCTAGAACATATGCGCATCCCTCATTCCATACTTGGGCACTTTTTTGGATCGCGGGTTCGTGGGCGGGCGGGCTGAAAATTAAGTATCTATTGTTCTGTATCCTACAAATAGCACTCACACTTCCGCGATATACAGATTGACATGCAGACCTATGGACATAATCTGTATACAAAATATGGAATGTGATTTTACACAGCATATGCGGATCACTAATTGCATATTTGGGCCTCTATTGTGGCACGTTGTACAAATACATTGTTCTACAACATATGAAGACCTACGGGTTGCTTCGCTGAACTTTGTATTTGTATTGTTGTAGAACATATGCGGAGTCCTCATTCCATACTTGGGCACTTTTTGGATTGCGGGTTGGCGGCCTAGCGGGATGAAAATTAAGTATCTATTGTTCTGTGTTCTACAAATAGCATTTAGACTTCCGCGATATACAAATTTACAGGCCGGCTTGTGGACATAGCCTCTATAAACTATGGAATGAGATTTTATACAACATATGTGGATTCATGATTCCATACTTGGGCAATTTCTGGATCGTGGGTTCGTGGCCTGGCCAGTCGAAAATAGTGTCTATTGTTCTGTCTCCTACAAATAACACCCAGATTTCCGCGACATACAAATTGACAGGAGGAGCTGGGGGCTGCTTGGATGAACAATGCATTTGTATTGTTCTAGAACATATGTTGATCCCTCATTACATAGATGGGCATTTTTTGGATCGCGGGTTCGTGGCTAGGCGGGCTGAAAATTAAGTATGCGGAACCCTCATTGCATACTCACAAGTGGACTCGGGTTGCTTCATTGAACATTCAACTTTTATTTCCCTGTAGAGATTCCGTATCAATTTCATAATTATCGATTTTTTTCTATCGGGGGCTCTGGGGTTGGTGGGTTGGAAATTGGGCCTCTATTGTTCCCTATTGTACAAACACATTGTTCTAGAAAATATGCGGATCCCTCATTCCATACATGAGAACCTTTTGGATCATGGATTCGTGACCTAGCGGGCTTAAAATTAAGTATCTATTGTTCCGTGTTCTACAAATAGCATCTTCACTTCCACGATATACAAATTAACAAGCGAACTTGTGGACATAGTCTCTATATTAACTATGGAATGAAATTTTATACAACATATGCGGATTCCTCATTCCATACTTGGGCAGTTTTTGGATCGTGGGTTGGCAGCCTGGCAAGTTGAAAATAGAGTCTCTATTGTTCCCTCCGCTAAAAATAGCATCCAGACTTCCGCCATATACAAATTGACAAGAGGACTCAGGCTGGTTCGTTGAACATTGCACTTTTATTGTCCCGTAACAATTCTGTATGTATTTCATATTTAACGATTTTTTTTTATCAGGGGCTGTGGGGCTGGCAGGCTGAAAATGGGCCTCTTTTGTTCAAGCTTGTGGGCTGAAAATTTGGACTTTATGGACTTGAGATATGGCGCATTAAATTATTAAAGGATGTTAAATCGCTTATTCTTAAAAGAATCAAGGAAAGAAAAGATTTTTTTTTTTAATTCTATAACTGCAAGCATAACAAGGACCAATTTGAATTTGAAGGGCCTGTTGTTCATATGATAGCACAATTTCATTCTGCACACTAAATAGTCATTGATTTCAAATTATTCCAGGATATTAATCTGACTAACTTCATCGAATAGTAAAAAATGCAAAAACAATGGCCAATTTGTATTTTAAGAGCCTCTTGTTTGTATGCGAGGACAGTCCCAGTTCAAACACTATATATTCGTTGATTTAAAATTATTTTAGAACAATACTTTGACCAAGTTCATCGATCAAGGAAATATGCTAAAGCAAGTGACAATACAGTTGTGTTACAGTGCCATAGAAATTACCAGGCGGATTTGCATCCCAACTAGCTAAAAAAAATAAAATTATACTATTCGGTGTCCTCCAAATAATAGCTGGAGTTCCAGGGTATACAAATTGACAGGCAAATTAGATAACCAAGAACCAACCATACTTTAAATAGTCCACAAGCAAGTTCCCAGAAGGTTCCATAGAGTAGAACCCATCGACCTTTGCACCAAACAATTTGATACACAAAGAAAAGACGTCACCGCATTTTTTTCTGTTGAAATGAACTTTCATCTGGATGTTAAACAAATATTACAGAGATACATTAGGTATTTTTGTTTCCTCTCAAAGTTTCATATAATTTTTTTTTTCCCCTTTTCATTCAATATGCAAAATTGCATTGTCCTCATTTAAGGTGAATTTGCTTTGTATTTGAAGCTGCCGCAGCATGTAGACACTGCTTGCCTTTTTTTGTAGATATGTTTCATACGACAACTTTTCCAACTCAGGAAGCACATTTTGTAACAGCGACTGCCTGATCGTACAATGCATGGTTCTGTTGCACACGGTTCGAATAACACCACTAAGGCAATGTCCATAAATATATGGACATTTTTCACCACATCGCAGACAATCAATCGTATCATTAGTTATCAAAGCGGCGGCAGAGGCAACATAATGGAATTTTGCACAAACAGGCTCAAAGGGGGTCGAGTACACATTGGATGCAACTAAAAGACCTTCAGCCTGGGAATGCGAGCAAAGGAATTAATACATTGAACAATATAATACACAACTGCATCCCACCCTCCCCTTTAAAATGAAAAAAATTATTTAACAACTGTAGAAATTTGTTGAAGGCTATTTCTATAAGCAAAGCAGGGATGATTTTGTAAATGTATATGCACAAAAATTGTAGAGCTAGCTAGCTTCTCCAGATCCTTTACTATATCTTCTCGCAACTCTATTACAAACGTTGACTGGGTTGTCCGAAAGATCATTTCTCTAGCATCCTTCTTTTTTGTTATATTTTTGAATAGCATAAGTGGAATCTACTCTCTATGCAATTGTTGTTCCATTAACGAAAACAATTATGAATACGTATCGAACAATTGTAGCTGCAACATGGAACAATGCAATTTTTGTGTCATTTATTTGACATACATGCAGAAGTGAAAGTAAACAACAAAATTGAATATGAAAAGTGGTACCATTGCCTTCTCATTGTCCGACTCTCCATCCTTTATATGGAGAATGTGTTGCGACCCAAATTTCCTAGCCAGTGTGACATCAGCCCCAATCATTCCTGTTGGGGAAATATCAGTGCTCTGTGCAAGTTTCCTAATAGTCGATTTCAGGAGGAAGCGGTATTCTGAAAAAATAGGAGCAATTTTTTCCACAATGTTTGTTTCGTTGACTGAAATAATTTGATCGCAATCACCATGGTCATATACTATTTTCGACAATATATTAAAATTTGTAATGGATATCCCATTGCGCGGCAATATATTTTCTACATGTTTCTGAACAAGTTGAGGAGGAACAGTCAGTGTGACTGTCATCATGGCATCCTTGTCTGTCATATCATCACACATAATGGATCTACTTTTGTTTCCCTTGTCCATGTAGGTGGTATAGACAACCATTATGTCCCCAACGAACACCTGTCTAGTTTGGCGACTGTTCAAGGCCTCTATTGATAGTACTTTGGATGTCATAACTCTAGACCTAAAGAATTTTTTTGAGCAGGAAAACTAAAGTGAATGGTAGTGTGCTATAGGTACACGCATACTTTTGATGAACTATGGAGCCAGAGTTTCGCAACGACACCTCTTAGTCTGCGGAACATGCAGTAGGTCCGACGTCTCTCTCATACTTGTTGATACTTCTTGTGAGTTGCAAACCATGTACTACAGATGGCATCATCATATTCGCGATGCCATAGTTGAATATATAGCCCAGGAAATTTGTCTAGTAAACATAGTAAGAGCACAACGCATGCATCTTTACCTTTGGCCTTGTCGGTCCGCTGATGTCTAGGATGACTGACTACTCATGGCCATCTCACTAGTCCAACCTTTTTTTATGCAATCATTTGCATATGGACATCAAGACTAAGAAAATATATGCATTCTATATTATATGTCCGCACCCGGTTTATATATTTAATTTTCTGGCACACTTGGTATACCTTTTAGAAGATTGTACCATAGAACCCTCTGCTGCTGCACAGAAGAATTCATCTCCCTGTCCAAGCAACCTGTTTTTTCCAAGGCAACAACATGGAAGATGCAATCGATAGGAAGGCAAGTTAGTTTGAAAACAGACATGTAAAACAAAAAAGAAACAGGTCTATTTACCCGCCAAAGAGTCCTTCGTCCTGCCCAACCATTATGTTTGTTTAAATGAAACAATGCAGCGCAAACACAATGGACATGCACTAGCTTAGTATGCAGTATTAAACGTATGCAACCAAGAAAACTTACCATGTAGGAAGGCACACAACTAGCTTAACACATATCCAGACCATAAATGAAATACAAAACAACGCAATATGAAACAACAGTACGAGCATGCACCTTTCTATATCCTCTTTATCTGATGCAGTCGAGACTCTCTCCTTTTCTCCAGCTACTCTGTTTGTTTCAATTTGGGAACCCACAAAATTTAATGAACATAAATGGAAGCTGGTATTCAACGGAGAACAAGAACTATGTACATAGAGAAAAACTGACTCAATGAATAGTCTACAAAGGCAAAAACATGAAACCTTGTGCTTCTCTATCCATGGTTGTAAACGTGTAGAATTTTTTCCCCTGGCCAAAATATATTACAAGGCACAAAATATCATGCAACTGCATGGCCGCAACTAAACGATTTCTGCTTTTCCCTGGGAATTTATCCACATATTCCCTCTATCCATGTTCTTTATCCTCTACACAAACTGTTGTGCACATGATACAAGTTCTCAATTTTCCGTGGCTAATTACCCACACATGCTTCTAGACATGGAAATATAATCTTGCAGAATATTTGTTGCACATATCATATGTCAAGAACAACACAAATTGCATCCTGCACACACGAGTCTATGTAGAGGAGAAAGGACATGTCATATCATATCCACACATATGACCATACATGGTTTATAAATGTACCCTGCATACATATTCTTTATTCCAACAAGAAAACAATAGGTATTGTAACTTCACATGTAATCCTAGAACAATTTTGCATGCAACTATTTTCTTTCATGGCAGGACTGCAGCACCAGGAAAATCTCATAGAATAACATATCTCGACTCCGACAGACATGGAAAATAAAACAACTGCATATCCACTGGTGGGTGCAGGGGATGAACACCGTAAAACACCCCAAACAAAACAATAACAATCCAAAAAAAAAAAAACTCCAACCACCATCGTTGCACCCCAACCCTGCAAGGCCGAATCAAAGAAAAGAAACCAGCATGGACCAAACTAGCGAGAAAGCACGAAGAGGCCGAACTTCAGCCCCAGCGCCCCAAAGAGTAAACCCTAGCCAAACAAATAAAACCAGCAACCTGGGAACCAACAAACCAACAAGAACCACCGAGCCAGTGAACAACATATGTATTTCCAATGATTACGAAACTGCAACCCAAACAGAAAAGGAACCAGAAACACACAAGGAACATGCGACTACAAATAAACAAACATTCTTACTTGGAAACTGCAAACTAAACAACAAACAAGGAATAAAAAATGAAACCACGACATCCAAACTTACTCTAAAATGATGAAATGCAGAAGCACATCTCGAATCACCAGCAAAACAAAAACAAGAAGCAACTGAGAAACCAGCGAAGAAGAACCACTCACCGAACCAGTAAACAATGTATGTAGCCTCAACGATTACTAGGATGAAGCATACAATGGTAGAAACCAACAAACCAATGAATAAGAAGCAGTAACTGAACCAGTAAACAATGTATGTAGCTTCAATGGCAGAACAAGGGCGAAACATGCAATGCCTATTGAACTAGCGGTAGACAATCAAGTGCAAATTCACTGTAACTGTATAGAAATTTTCGAGGAAAAATGTACTCCGAGAACCGTATTTACATAAACATTTAAGACTCTCAGGCTGTCTAAGAACCTCAAGGAATGCAAAAATTTAAGATGTCAGGGGTGTTGCAGAATGTCGCGTCATGTGAACATTTACGCAGTCATTCCTATTGACGCATCTCGGAATAAGTGTCAATACATTTCAAGAAATATACATCCACCAAAGACGCTATAAACTTTGGAATTCTCAATCACTACAAAGCTTGGATATCAAAAATTTTCAATATGCTTATTACATATCAAAACTTGTGGATATATTCGGGTAGCAGATAATGCTAATACAAACATTCGAACCAATGCTAGCATTAATCAACCTTGAAGCAAGATATAGGAAAAATATATGATTAAAACATACTGACTACGAGAAAAACTTTAGATATGTTGCCATATACTACATTGGGAATAGCGAAGCCGGCAATAAGACCTCCAATCTCTTATCCAATCAGATCAGTACATGTATGTTACTTTTTATTATATAAAAATATATGCTTTTATTTCCATAGCTCCAACAATAGGTATTGTGCAAATATTTTGGGTCAAAGGACAAAGTAATATGCAGTCAACGACTTATCAATTTCTATAGTCCCTCTACGCCTACGACAGGGACTAATAATATCTAAGATAAGAAAACATGAGTTCCTTTGAGAAATCAATGGATGCCAACTTTAATGGCACAATCTTGAAATTCAATGATTATAGTCTCATGTCATAGTCTTAGTCAGTCACAATTCATACAACTATGTTATAATCAATTTAATATTGACGTCAAACTTAATATATACATCAAAATATTATATCATTTTTAACGACAAAGCATGTTGCAAGCTTCCTAAGTTCCTAGTTAAAAGGCATTTTTATTAATTAAATCAATTAATTATTTAATTGATATAAAACTTGTAGAACGATGCTTTCTTTGAAATATTGTTGTATAAGAAATGAGTTCTATAGGTCATGTCAATTTTGTGGTTTTTTTTGTTTTGTTTTTTTATGTGAGAGTTGAGCTTTGAACTCTGATTTTCTTCTTTGGTTTAAGCAAGTAACATGCATGGCAAACAGAGGGGGAGGGAGTGGGGCTTCCTTCTATCGGCAAGTAGTGGTGGACAGAGGGAAGGGTCCACGAGGAGGAGGTTTCAGGGTCCCACAATATGGTGCATCGAGGCCTGAACAGAGAGGACAAGAAAGAGAAAGAAGGTCAGACCGATGAAGAAGACAATGTGAATCAAAGCAAAGCGGTAGACCCACCCAACCAATGGGGTCATGCGGGAATATTGCATGCAAGCCAAAACTACGACGATCCCAAAAGTCATTCTAGAAGATCCACAAATGAAGAATATAGAGATCAAATGAGGGCGCATGCCCTCATCTGTAAGTTTATGGGCCTATGGCCAACAGAGAGAGACTTAGGAAGTTGGATCAAATTCCATTGAAATCCATGCAGGGAGATGGACCTACATATGGGGTCGAAAGGATTTTTCACAATGATCTTTATGAATTTAGAGGACAGAGACAAGGTTTTTGAGGGAGTTCCCTATTTCCATGCTTCTACTTGTCTCTATATGAGACCTTGGAAGGAGAATTTCTCACTAGAAAACAAAACATTCACGTGTGTTCTAGTCTACATCAGGATTTATTCTCTTCCTTTAGATTATTGGCTACCATCCACATTTGAAGCAATAGGGAATGAACTTGGAAAAATTTTCAAGGCCTCGGGCGCCACCTTAAAAAGAAAATATACCTCGTTTGTAAGAATATGTATCTAGATGGATGTATCAGGAGTGCTACCAGAAGAAATATGCCTGGAATTTAGGGATGAGGAACAGATTCAAAGGATAGATTATGAGAAGATATCATTCCAATGCAGGATATTTCATGAACATGGGTGTATCTACAGGGAATTCCCTCTAAATAAATTAACCGAATAATAAAAAACAAAATAACCACAAGACGAAGAAGGTTTTGTTCGGCCAAATTATAAGGGCAGAGGGGGTAAGCGAAAAAACTCCCTTTAGGCACACCAAAAACTAAAAATAGCTTTAAGGCCTCACGGAGAATCTCTTCCAGAAAGGAGAATAATATTAGGAGAAACAAGGGGAGAAAGAGACCGAAAGGAAGAAAGAAAACATGACAAGGAGGGAACAACCAGCTCAGGGAAATAACAAGGATTCCAATGGATCAAAATCTCGATGTAAATTCTACAATGTAGGAATGTGATGGATATTCAGAGATACCACCTAACGAGGCAGGAACTGAAGACCCTGATATTTGAGATATAGTGGATCGGTAAGGTATTGACCTTAAGAATATCCTAGATTAGTGGACAAAGAAAGGAATATAAACCATGCCTCTGGACCAACTAGATTGAGTGCAATATCTCTTTATAATGAAAGAGGAGGAAAAAATCAGAGGAACCAAGCGTATGCATGAGGAGATAGGCAATTTGGGAGTTAAATCAGGGGACACCCAACATTCTTTGTCACCAAAACAAACCAAGAGGAATAAGGGTAGAAAACCAAACAGTGTCGTGTTGCAGGAACTGGGGGCTTTGCTGATAAACTCTGGTAAGATTAAATCTTTGTTTCCTACCTCTCCACCACCTGTGTTAAAATGAAGGTTATCACTTGGAATATTAGAGGCTTGAATAGCCCTAGGAAATAGAGAATTCTTAAAAATAAGTTAAATATGGAAAAACCGGAAATATGTTTTATTTAGGAAACTAAATGTAAATTTGTTACAAATATGTAGGGAAAGTTGGAATGAGTACCATTAACTAAATATTGATATCCAAAACTCAACATGGGGTATTCTTACCTTGTGGAACCCTAAAAAACTTAACCTGATATCAACTGAATCTACCAATTTATACTTATGAGTTGAATTGCAAGTAATAGGGACTTTAGACAAGATCATATTTACCAATGTGTATGGTCCTCAACTCCTAGATGATAAGAAAAAGATGATAGAAGCTGTAGAAAACCTCATAGAATGAAACATGATATCCCATTGGGTTATAGCAAGCTATTTCAACATAATTTTGACCTTGGTAGAGAAGAAAGGGTGAATTTGTAGATTGGATAGAGATGGAGAGGTCTTATATGACTTTAAAGAAAAAACCATCCTAATAGATATAAGAAGAATAATTTTTTTTTTTACTTGGAATAATGATCCAGGTGGATATCGGTGGCCACCCACCTTTTTGAACTGGCTCAAAACAATTTTCTGGCAATTTTGGCAATTTACTATTTTTAGCAGGTTTTAACTTCTAGGGCCATTTTGAGGGCCCAAATGAAGGTTTTTCGAGATCAAGGTTCTCAATGATATCTAAAGGAATAATTGATCCCCAAAATGAATCTCCACGACGATACCTTTCCAATGAGCGATCACACGCCTAAAACAGAGATCGTATGCAAAAGTTACAACCTCGAGAAGTTGATGTACTCACTTACCCAAACGGGGCCCACATGACTTTTGGCGCTTCATCTCCTAGGGTTAGGTTTTTGGATGTCTAGGGTTTTTGGAATTCCTTCTTATTGTAAAAAGGTCTTCAGAGCCTCATTGTAATCATGTTCTTGCAAATGCGAGTAGTCATCACATCTCTTCTCAGAGATACACTGCCACCATTCTAGCGAGTCTCTCACTCTGTATTTTTACAGTCTCTGTACATTTATTTCATTAATAGAAATCGTGTATTACTGTATCTCTGTGTTTATGGTTGCATATCTTATATATTTATGTTATATTATTGGATATACGCGATATCTCTGTGCATTTCTTTATTATATCTTTGCTCTCATTTCGTGCCGAAAATAATCCGGATCAGTGGTATCAGAGCAGACTGCTCTTGATCATTTTTTCATTGCATGTCCTCGATGATATCCAAGTATAGAAATTTGGGTCTCTGTCTTTTCTCTCTTAAAGACAATCACTCTCGCACACCCAAGAAACCCTCAATGGCAGAAGAAAAGAAAAACGACGGAGCAAACAATCCTATCAATCTGCTGCTTGAGCAAGCTCTCACGCGACAGAGGGACGAAATGATGGAGAATTTTTCCCACATCCTTCAATGCCCGTCGATAGCCTCAGGTGCATCTTCATCAAGCATCCACTTTGGAGGAACCTCGCCTTTCAAGGTACAAGTTAATTTTGATATTCCTATATTTGAAGGACAGATAGATGCAGAAGCCCTAGAAAAATGGTTAATTCTGCTAGAAGGTTATTTCTCTGTTCACAATTTTTTCGACAAAGAAAATATCATCTTCGCACTCCTTAAGGCTCTCCCTCATGTCAAACATTGGTGGGAAACTTACTGGGAGCAAAGTTCCACAAAGAAGCCTGAAATATATGGGGTTGATCCCACTTGGGATTTTTTTGTGGATGCGGTAAAGGAACAGTATTACCTTGTTGGAAACTATGAGGAACAGTACATGAGATGGACCACACTGCGGAAGAGAGGGGCCAAGTAGTTTCGTAGTTCACTAATACCTTACATACCTTGCGCACCAAGTTGGGTATCAAAGACTTCGAGCGAAATTTGGTTCTGAAATACCGTGGGGCTTTACACAGATACATCCAGACTGAAATGGATTTTCTGGACATCTCATCACTCGGTGCTGCGTATCGATATGCTGTTAAAATTGAGCAGAAATTGAAGCTCTAGAACAAATGGGAATTTGGGTCTGCAAATCCGCAACAACAAAAGTATGACAAAGAAGGCCCTAACAAACAGTTTCTCGAAAACTAGTCCAAGACACAGGAAAAGAATGGTCAAGGGAAGACAAAGAAGGACACTGAAAATTTGTGTGATTTCCACAAAATCCCTTGGCACAACACCGATGAATGTCACTCAAAAAGTCATTGGTGGTCGAGATCAAAGACAAGGATCCGAACCCTGATTCAGAATTTGATTATGAAAATACTGGTAATGGACAGATCATTAACGCAGACCCCACCACTATTGTCGCAAACGCAACAATTCAACAAGAAGAACCAGCATATCCTGAAGAGTGGGACCACCTTTTTCATTCACAGATATGGGTGAAGGGGACCTCGTTGCATTTTATTGTTGATAGTGGAATCCAAAAAAACCTCATCTTAGTAGAGGTCATCAAACAGTTAGGATTGTCAACAACACCACACCTGCAACCATACAACATCGGGTGGCTTCAGCAAGGATGAGATCTCCATGTCAGCCAATAGTGTTGATTGTCATACGACATCCAACCCTTCAAGGATGAGGTATTATGTGATGTTTCCCCACTGGATGTTTGTGATGTTCTCTTGGGCCAACCATACATGTGGAGACGCCATGCTATTTATGAGTCTCGACCCCATAGTGTCATTGTTACATTGGGGGGTCATCTCTACAGAATACCAGAGGTAGTTCCAACTATTGTTCCACCTAAAAAGTGTCGCAAGGTAGTATCTCATATTGCAAAATTCAGCTTCTTCACAATCTGTTCAAAACGGGAACAAAATGACACTGCAACCACTATAGCCTCGCCCCCTGCACCTTCTATCCAACAGAAGCAGGTCGACAAGGTTGCAGAAAAGTGCAAATATTCCTTCTGCACATCGTCCTCTCATGTAGATCGACTTTTTGAACATCCTCAGCTTCAACAGGTTCATGACAGACTTCCACAAACTAAGCAACGCGACATCTCCAGTAATACAAGCAGTTCACCAAGATGCAAATCCAACAAATTCTTTTCCCTCTCCCCCGGGAACTCAACGCAATGTATACCATTGCTTCCTAAGGAGGGAGGATTGATCTAGGTGGATATCAATGGCCACCCACCTTTTCCAACTGGCTCAAAATAGTTTTCTCGCAATTTTGACAATTTAGTATTTTTAGTAGGTTTTAACTTTCGGGGCCATTTTGAGGGCCCAAATGAAGGTTTTTCGAGATAAAGGTTCTCAATGAAAATTGAAAGCATGATTGACCCAAAATTAATCTCGTCGACGATACCTTTCCAAAGAGCTATCACACGCCTAAAACGAAGATCATATGCAAAAGTTACAACCCCGGGAAGTTGATGTACTCACTTACCCAAACGGGGCCCACATGACTTGATCCGGATTATTTTCGGCATGAAATGAGAGCGGAGATATGATAAATAAATGCATAGAGATATTGCATATATTCAATAATATAACAGAAATGTATCAGAGATGCAACCATAAACATAGATATACAGTAATACACGATTTTTATTAATCAAAGAAATGTACAGAGACTGTAAAAATACAGAGTGAAAGACTCACTAGAATGGTGGCAGCTTATCTCTGAGAAGAGATGTGACGGCTACTCGCATTCGCAAGAAGATGATTACAATGAGGCTCTGAAGGTCTCTTTACAATAAACAGAAATTTCCAAAACCCTAGACATCCAAAAACCTAACCCTAGGAGATGAAGCGCCAAAAGTCATGTGGGCCCCGTTTGGTTAAATTAGTACATCAACTTCCCGAGGTCGTAACTCTTGCATACGATCTTCGTTTTAGGCGTATAATAGATCGTTGGAAAGGTATCATTGAGGAGATTCATTTTGGGGGCTCAATCATGCATTTGTCTATCATTGAGAATCTTTATCTCGAAAAACATTCATTTAGGCCCTCAAAATGGCCCCGAAAGTTAAAACCTGCTAAAAATAGTAAATTGCTAGAAAGTTGTTCTGAGCTAGTTGGAAAAGGTAGGTTGCCACTGATATACACCTGAATTAATACTCCCTCCTTAGGAAGCAATGGTCTCCATTGCGTTGAGTTCCCGAGGGAGAAGGAAAAGAGTTTGTTGAATCTACATCTTGGTGAGCTGCTTGTCTTGCTGGAGACGTCACGCTGCTTAGGTTGTGGAAGTCTATCATGAACCTATTGAGGTTGAGGCTGTTCAACAAGTTGAGATACATGAGAGGAGGGTGTGCAAAAGGAATCTTTTCTCTTTGCTACAACCTTGTCAACCTACTTCTGTTGGATAGAAGGTGCTTGGGGCAAGGCTGTAGTGGTTGCAGTGTCCTTTTGTTCTCCTTTTGAACATATTGTGAAGAAGATGATTTTTGCAGTATGAGATACTACCTTGCGACACTTTTTAGGTGGAAAAGTAGTTGGAACTACCTCTGGTATTCTGTAGAGATGACCCCCCAAATTAACAATGACACTAAGGGGTCGAGACTCATAAACAACATGGCATCTCCACATATATGGTTGGCCCAAGAGCACATCACAGACATCCAGTGGGGAAACATCACATAATACCTCATCCTTGAAGGGTTGGATGCCGTATGATAATCGAAACTGTTGGCTAACATGAAGATCTCATCCTTGGCGAAGCCACCCAATGTTGTATGGTTGCGGGTGTGGTGTTGTCGACAATCCCAACTGTTTGATGACCTTTGCTGAGATGAGGTTCTTCTGGCTTACGCTATCAAAAATAAAATGCAGCGGGGTCCCCTTCACCCACATCTATGAATGAAAAAGGCGCTCCCTCTCTTCAGGATATGTTGGTTCTTCTGGTTGAAATGATGCGGTAGCAACAATAGTAGTGGGGTCCGCATCAATGATCTGTCCTTTACCATTATTTTCAGAATCAGATTCTGAATCATGGTTTGACTCTTTGTCTTTGATCTCGACCACTAATGACTATTTTGAGCGACATTCATCGGTGTTGTGCCAAGGGCTTTTGTGGAACTCGCACCATTTTTCGGTGTCCTTCTTTGTCTTCCCGTGACCCTTCTTTTCCTGTGTCTTGGACTGATGTTCGGGAAACTGTTTGTTAGGGCATTCTTTGTCATACTTTGGTTGTTGTGGATTTGTAGAACCAAACTCCCATTTGTTCTTGTGATTAAATTTCTTCTCAATTTTAACAACATATCAATAAGCAGCACCGAGTGATGAGATATCCAGAAAATCTATTTCAGTCTAGATGTATCTATGTAGAGCCCCATGGTATTTCAGAACCAAATGTCGCTCGGAGTCTTTGATACGCATATTGGTGTGCAAGGTATGGAAGGTATTGGTGAACTTTGGAAATTCTTGGCCCCTCTCTTGCCGCAATGCGGTCCATCTCATGTACTGGTACTCATAGTTGCCAACAGGGTAATACTGTTCCTTTACCGCATCCACAAAAAAATCCCAAGTGGGATCAACCCCATATATTTCAGACTCCTCTATGGAACTTTTCTCCCAGTAAGTTTCCCACCAATGTTTGACATGAGGGAGAACTTTAATGAGTGCGGAGGTGATCTTTTCTTTGTCGAAAAAATTATGAATAGAGAAATAACCTTCCAGTAGAGTTAACCATTTTTCTAGGGCTTCTGCATCTATTTATCCTTCAAATACAGGAATATCAAAGTTAACTTGTACCTTGAAAGGTGAGGTGCCTCCAAAGTGGCCGATTGATGAAGATGTGCCTGATGCTATCGGTAGGCGTTGAAGGATGTGGGAAAAATTCTCCATCGTTTCGTCCCTCTGTCGCGTGAGAGCTTGCTCAAGCAATAGATTGATATGATCGTCTGCTCCGTCGTTTTTCTTTTCTTATGCCATTGAGGGTTTCTTGGGTGTGCGAGAGCGATTGTCTTCAAGAGAGACAAGCTCGAGACCCAACTTTCTATACTCAGACCTCGTCGGGGACATGCACTGAAAAGATGATCAAGAGCAGCCTTCCTTGATACCACTGATCCGGATTATTTTCAGCATGAAATGAGAGCGGAGATATAATAAAGAAATGCACAGAGATATTGCAAATATTCAATAATATAACAGAAATGTATCATATATGCAACCATAAACACAGATATACAATAATACACGATTTCTATTAATCAAAGAAATGTACAAAGATTGTAAAAATATAGAGTGAAAGACTCGCTAAAATGGTGGCAGCTTATCTCTCAGAAGAGATGTGACGGCTACTCGCATTCACAAGAAGATGATTTCAATAAGGCTCTGAAGGCCTCTTTACAATAAACAGGAATGCCAAAAAACCTAGACATCCAAAAACCTAACCCTAGGAGATGAAGCACCAAAAGTCATGTGGGCCCCGTTTGGGTAAGTTAGTACATCAACTTCCCGGGGTCGTAACTTTTGCATACGATCTCCATTTTCGGCGTATAATAGCTCGTTGGAAATGTATATTCGAGGAGATTCATTTTGGGGGATCAATCATGTTATTAGATATAATTGAGAACCTATATCTCGAACAACCTTCCTTTAGGCCCTCAAAATGGCCCCGGAAGTTAAAACCTGCTAAAATTAGTAAATTGCCAAAATTGCCAGAAAGTTGTTTTGAGCCAGTTGGAAAGGGTGGGTGGCCACCAATATCCACCTGGATCATGAATTTTGGCGCTTCATCTCCTAGGGTTAGGTTTTTGGATGTCTAGGGTTTTTGGCATTCCTGCTTATTGTAAAAAGGCCTTCAGAGCCTCATTGTAATCATCTTCTTGCGAATGTGAGTAGCCGTCACATCTCTTCTCAGAGATAAGCTGCCACCATTCTAGCAAGTCTTTCACTCTGTATTTTTACAGTCTCTGTACATTTGTTTCATTAATAGAAATCGTGTATTACTATATCTCTGTGTTTATGGTTGCATCTCTGATATATTTCTGTTATATTATTGGATATATGCGATATCTCTGTGCATTTCTTTATTATATCTCCACTCTCATTTCGTTCCGAAAATAATCCGGATCAAATAACAAGAGAACCTTGCATCACCAGGTGGAGTCAAGGATAGCTAGATTATTAATATCAGAATCCTTAATGATGCAAGGTATTGACATGGAAGGAAACATCCTTCCATGGGGAGGATCAGATCATTGGCCAATGCACCTAGAAGCAAACTTCCAAGGAACTCCAAAAAGTCGGCCCTTCAGATTTGAGAGATTTTGGCTGGACCACCCGTCCTTCAAGGAGAAAATCAAAATTTGGTGGATAGATGATATCCAAGAACAGGGAACCAAAATGTACAGACTCCAAGGAAGACTGAAACATGCTCAGAAAAAAATAAAACGGTGGAACCAAAAAGTGTTTGGGAACCTCGTTCAAGCAAAAAAAATTTTGGAAAATCAAATGGAAAATCTACATAAATATTTCAATTAGGATGGTTACAATGAAGAGAATAAAATGAAGGAAAAACAACTTCATCATGAATGGGAGAAAAGATATATTCAAGAGGAGATTTTATGGAGACAAAAATCAAGAGTTCAGTGGTTGAAGGGAGGGGATAAAAACACAAAGTTCTTCCAGAAGTCGACAATCGCCAATAGGAATCATAACGAAATTTTGAAAATCAAAGACAAGGAAGGAAAAGAGATAGAATCTCATAAAGAAATTGAAAAAACTCTATTTCAACACTTCCAGGACATAGCTAAAGAAACCGAAGTTGACCGTTCGGAGGCCATACAAATAATTTTGAGACACATTCCAATATTGGTCACATAGGAACATAATTTGAATTTAAGGAAACCAATAATGCCAAAGGAAGTAGATCAAGCAATCGAAGAGATGCCTAATGGGAAGGCCCCTGGACCTAATGGATTTACTGTGGATTTCTTCAAAGCTTGTTGGGATGAGATAAAACAAGACATTTATGATATAATTTAGGATTCAAGCTGATCCTCTTCTATCCTCAAATATCTAAACTCAACTTTCATTACTCTGATCCCCAAAGAGAACGAAGCTAGAACTCAGGATAGATTTAGATTGATAGCTCTCTACAACGTTGTTTACAAGATAATCTCCAATGTCATAACAAATATATTTAAAACCCTCCTTCCTATTCATATTTAAAAGCAATAATCGAGCTTCATGGAAGGCAGACAAATATTAGACAATATCATTCATTCCCATGAAATAATCCACTCGTTGAAAAGTAGGAAAAAAAAAGAATGATAATACAACTAGACTTTGCAAAAGCTTATGATAAACTAAGCTGGCACTATATGAAAAAAAACATGGAAGCCTATGGTTTTGATAATCAATGGACAAAATGGATAATGGATCTGGTTTACATGACTATTTTCTCAATTTTGGTAAATGGAGCCTCAACTAAACCTTTTTACCCTTCTAGGGGAATCAGACAAGGGGACACCTTATCCCCCTTTTTGTTCATACTTATGATGGAGGGATTAAGAAGAACAATAAAAGGAACAACCTCAGAGGGAGAAATAAAGGCCTACAACCTCATGAATCGAGCCCCCGAACTACGCATCAACAATTTGTAGATGATACTATGTTACATGGAATTCCAAGAGTCAAAGAGGAGACAAACTACAAGGAAATCTTGGATAACTTCACAAAATCCTCAGGAACAAAGACTAATCATTCCAAGTCTATGATATTTTTCTTTAATACACATATTGTTGTTAAAAGAAACCTCACTAACATCTTGGGTTTCAAGAGGAAAACCTTACCTACTAAATATTTGGGAGTTCATCTAACGGATAAAGTAGGAAGGAAATCAAATTTGGAAAATATGATAAACAAGCCGCAAGATAGAGTCAAAATATGGACCTATCGATCCCTAAACTTTGTAGGCAGGCTCATGCTAACAAAGGTAGTTTTACATGTGATTCCATCTCTTTTAATTTCAGTCTTCCCATCTCCAGTAGGGATTTTACAGAGAATCAGAACTATACATAAGAATTTTTTATGGAGAGGAGCAGAGGACAAAAATAAATGGGCATTAGTGGCATGGGAAAAGCTATGTTGGCTGAAAAGTAAAGGAGGTTTAGGATTGCAAGATCCGAAAACAACAAATAATGGACATGGAACAAACTTATGATGGAGATGGGTAAAAGAGAGCTTACTACCCCGGGCAACCTTTTGTAAAGCTAAATACGCCCCCAAAAGGAACCCTTTGGATCTCATATGATTCATTGGATTGGGGGAGGGATTGACCATTTGGAATATGGCTTGGAGAAATAAAAGTCTTATTTAGGAACATTGTTTCTAGGAAATAAGAAATGGACAAACAACATGATTTTGGGAGGATTCCTGGCAACAAGAACCACCACTGGAAAACCAGGATAGAGAAGATATCAAGAAATATTTACACAGACAGGGAAAAGTTAGGGTGAATCAATATTGGAAACACAGTAAAAGAACTTCAAAATGGAGATGTTGGGACCCTATCCTCCCACAAGACCTGAATCAAAATTCCAAGCTGGTTAAATAATTAGAGGAGGAACTATAGAAAAGAAAGAATTTGTGTTCACATGATGAGGACCAACTCCATTGGGGAAAATGAGATGGATGAGAATTTACCCTGAAAGAGGCACAACACTATATAGCGGGTCATGATCAGAGAAACCCAAACCCCCTCTAGTAACAACTCTGGAATATCCTACACTGGACGAAGGTAAAAATATTTATGTGGTGGGTTCTTCACAAGAAACTTTTAACATCGGAGAATCTGGTTAAAAGAGGTTTCAGTGGCCCCTCAAGATGTCACCTATGTGAAGGACAGAAGGAGACGATAAACCATCTATTGGATGGATGCCCTTACTCGGCGGGGTTATGGTACTGGGTGGATACCCTATATCAACAGACTGATAGAGTAAGAGAAGACATCTAAGCGACCCTCAAGAGCTGGAGGGTTCAATACACAGAAAATGAAATAGTAAATTTGTGTTGGGGTTTAACTCCTAGGTTTGTCATATGGGAAATTTGAAAGGAGAGAAATAGAATAATTTTCCACAATGTATCCCTCCCAATAAATAATATGATAGAAACGATCAAACAACAACTAAGAGAAACTATCATGAGTAGGAAAATTCATGCAACAACAAAAGCCCCTCTATTCAAGAGCAACAAGTTCTAGAAATTTTGTAATTGCATATTCAGAGCATTAGCTTACCTAATCACCTAGAACCATAGGTTCATGGTGTCACCAAAGCTTGGACTATGCCCCTTGTCAGTTTCTTGAAATTGAATTTTGACAGTGCGTTGAAGGGAAACCCTGGAAGGGCTAGGGTTGGTGGAGTGATCCGAGATAGTGAAGGAAAACATTTATGCATATACTCCAACAGTGTGGGAAACACTACCAACAATGCAGTGGAATTTTATGCCTTGGAACAATGGTTGGAAATATTAGTAAGAGAGGGCATTGTCAATGTAACAGTGAAAGGGGACTCGACTCTGGTCATAGGAACGACAAGAAGATTGCAATGTGGAACCAAAATAGGCAAGATAATCACACAATGACATCTCGCCCAAATCTTACAACAAATACAAGGCACATGTTAAATCTATACTGAATCAACTTCAGGTGGGTTAGAAGAACTGCAAATGCTCTGGCTGATAGATTAGCCAATGAAGGTGTGCACCAGCATGGAAAATTGCTTGGTGTGGCTTGGACACAGGTTCAAGTGCGCCAACTCAAAGAAGACTATGAACAAATCGAAGAAAAAAAACGTCGTGGTTGTATTCAAGCAGAAATCGACATAGGAAGAAATGAGTCACAATTGTATCTTGAGCGGAACCTAGTTGGAGGGGGGAAACCACCCACTTGGAACTTTGACATCACGTTTAGTCCTGACATGACATGGCTTGCATGGTAGATGGAAGGACAGGGTCACTAAGTGGCGAATGTAATAGATCTTGTAGGATGCACATACCGTGCAAGGTTAAACATAAGACGGTAAGGAGAGTTGAGAGCCAGAACAACATAATGTTGATCAATTTATCAATGGAATGGTCGTACCGAACATGTCTAGTCATATGGATCGTAGAAGGAGAAGAGGATGGAAAACTACCATAGCAAGCATAATGGCACGAGGAGGCACACTTTCTATTCATTTAACCCGTAGAGATCCATTAAAGGTAGGATCATTAATAGATATAGGCAATAATTTGGGTGTCTTTTATATACAATGTTTTGTGTTGGTTACCCCTACCTCTTAGAGATCTCTTGAAGCTCTTAATGGTCTCATAGAAGTTCAAAGTTGGTGGAAGGATAATGTTCTGTGTAAATGGAGATGAGCGGGTTTAGTTACTGAAGTGGACAAGAATATGGCCCGAATGAAATACACTATTAGGAAAAGGAGCCCAATCACAGACTCTTAACCAGAGAGCTCCTGAAAAAAGACAAGAATCGAGAATGCAGCAAGGAATGCAGCTTGGATGTACCAGATAAAAGTCTTGCAAAAAGGAAAGAAAGTAATTGAGAACTGAGAAGAGGATATTAAAGTTTAAAGACAAGGAAAAGGAAAAAAACAGGTAGAGCAGGAGGTGGATTGGATCACTATCATTGGAACAACTCGCACTCGGGAGACCCTTTACCATAAGACACTCGACATGGCGTGGCATACTAAAATGTTGATAGGAAAAATTAAAGAAGACAATGACGAAACCAGAGTCGCGGACCAGAGGGAGCTGAAGACTATGGTAGAGGATATTCAGTGTCGGGTAAGTGGTTTCGAGACAATTGTGAAACTCTTGGTAGACATTGAAAAAATACAACAAAGCAAGCAAGATAAGATGGTAGCGTAGTTCAACCTGTACCTGAGGTATGTCCACCACATGCACATCACGCCAACGGATGCCCATGGAACACCAGCTCAAATACGAAGGGTCCGAGTGGCTTCTCCAAAGGACTAGAGTAAAGGAGCAGCTTGGTCCCAGGTTTTTTTGTGTGTTTGTCGTAGGAGAAGTTCAAACCATAATACTTAGAAATTCTCTGTTTAAGTCTAAAATGTCTCCTTTTTGGATAACAATAAGTAGTCATAGGAGTTATGTCAATTATGGAAAGCAGTTATACAATTCCATGTACAAACATGGCGTGAGGACATCAAGTTTTCAAGATTGTACTCTAAATGGAAGAAACTTGATGCTTAATAGAGTGGACAAAAGGGTTATTTACTGTAGGTGATATGGCTTCCTATTTAGTAAACTAGCTGGTGATAGTATGCTTGTAGTTTTTTGATGAAGTAATATAAAATATTTCTACTGACTTAAAAAAAAATGTTTGTGATTTTGTTTTCTTAAAACATGATAATAATGAAGAAGAAAAATAAAACAATTTAAAGAATAAAATATAAAATATATCTTAATAATATATATATAT